>CM062297.1:162334145-162648835 GCA_031216915.1 Pictodentalium vernedei
AAGACGGGAGGGCCTCCATGTAAACAATTTAGGTAGGTATAATAAGAAAGGAAATTTACTAAAAAATTTATACTTCTTATCAACCTACCTCAATTGTTTACTACAGGCTGAATAGACAAAAGGCTGGAGGGAATCACATAACCAACCCACACATAACTCAATAGCACTGGGACCGTGGACAGAGGAAGAGATCCCTAGGCCTATCAAACCATAGCATCACAAACATTAGAAAAGACAATGAAAGATGAGGCGTATGGTGAAGTGCGACACACAGACAGAAAGGGCAGTAACAGCACAAAGCTGGAACTGACCCTGAAAAAAGCTGAAAGGCTGGGATAGACAACAGCCTGAGCCAAAGAAAGAGGGCCCCAAGGTTCTCTGTCGGCTCCTGCAAATGTCGCAGATAAAAGGAGAATGTAGCATTTCTCCAGAAGGCTGCCAGTATAACATCCGTCATCCGACAACATGACAGAGTTATTAAAAGAGGAAGACAATGCACGCACCTCGTGGCAGAAAAAACAATTGGTAATACAATCACCAGTAGCTAGACGAGCGGAAGCTGCACGAATAGCAAGACAAATCCATCAAGAAATGGATGCAGGAGAGATCTGGCATGTGAGAAAACGCATATTCATCCAGGATAAAGGCACGAACGCCACCCACCCCCAAGCAGAGCAGCGCCCAAGAAAGTGACCATCTTGGAGTAAACTGCAAAGTCCTAGACCTTTTCAAGGAAAAGAGCTGAACACGCTTGGAGAGGCAAGGATGAGTGTCGAAACAATGCGGTATCACATATGAAAAAATGTCTCCGAAGAATGGACATGTACCCATTGCTGGAGACCCAGAGAAACAAACATATACCAGAAACACCGCAAGGGGTGTGACTGAAGGAGTTCCAGAAGCAACAGAGTGATCGCACACCATCGACAGAAGAACCTTCCACTTAGCCACAGAGGCTAAACCAGTGGAGTGAGTGCCTCCTTGAAGAAGAAAAGTAACTCCACTGCGTGTCTCGAAAAACCACTACGGAGGAGACAGGACCCGATAAAAGACATGTGCGAAGGCACAATGAAGTCGGGTCAACGCGAAACCTCCTCGGGCGACTTTGGCAAAGAAAGTCGCGAGGTAGAGGGAGACATGCCGGAACCGCCGCTAACAGAGAGCGGAGCAGATTGATCCACACCCACCGAGGCGACGGGTGTGATCGAACGGATTCGACAACTGCAGGTTCATATCTGGGCGAGAACCTGAGGCGGAATCGGAACCGGTAGGAAGGCTTAGCCGACAAGACCATCCCAAAGGAGGGCCAGAGCATCCACGGCGAAAGCCAGAGCATCTAGACACGGGGACACGAAAGTGTCCACCGGATGGTTCCAATGAGTCGCAAGAGATCGATGGAAGCTGCCATGTGGAGCATCCACCTGGTGGAAATGACCCTGCCCCGACGGGACAGGGCGTCGGCTAGGACGTTCAGACGACCGGGAATGTGACGAACAGCCACCCCGGCGTGGACATCCTGAGCGAGCAGTAGAAGATCCCGAGCCAATACGTACATTGGAACAGAGTGCGTGCCGCCCTCGTTCCAAATGTAAGCAACCACCGTCGAATGGTCGGACAAAAGAAGGATTCGACAGGTGAGGGATCCACTGCCTGAAATTCAGAAGAAGAGCAAGAAGCTCCTTCTGGTTGATGTGTAGAGCTGCATGATCCTGGTCCCACATCCCGTGAATGGAAAGACCTAGAGGATCCAACGTCGCACCCCATCCGAGATCGCTGGCATCTGCCGTCAGAACGCGATCGGATGTGGGTAAATCCAACGGAACACCCTGCGAAAGCCACTGGACATCTGCCCAGGGGAGAAGGTGATGATAAAAATATTATGGAAACTGAAGCACCAGATCCAGAAAATCTACATTCGGCCTCCAACGACTGAGCAGAAAGTGTTCAGACATGCAGCCGACCTAGAGGAATCAGATCCGTCACCGAACAGCAGAGACCGATTAGCCGGAGAATACTCCGAGCCGTCGCGGATGTGGACTGGGACAGAGTCAGAGCAAAAGCTGAGAGAATCACAGCCTTGGCCTGGGGAACCACCACCAAATTGAATTGTATGCGGAAAGCCATCCCCAGATGATAAAACGACTGAGAAGGGACCAGGTCCGACTTCTCCTCGTTGACTCTGAAACCTAGCAATGTGAGCAAGCTCAACAGAGTGGCGACATCCGACTCCAGTAAGGCAGCATTGGAATGCCCCTGGAGGATATCGTCCAGATATGCCGAAGTAGTCACCCTGGACTGTGTGCGATGGAAAGCTATCACATGCGACATCAGTCTGGTGAAGGCCCAAGGAGCCAGGTTGAGGCCAAAAGGCATGGCCTTGAACTGGTCAACTCGCCCCAGAAAAACGAACCTGAGATACTTCCGTAACGCCCAATGAATCGGAACGTGACAGTAAGCATCTTGCAGGTCGAAGCTGGAAATCCTGGTGAATTGAACGGAGGACCGACCTGAAAGTCTCCATGCTGAACTTGGGAGCAATGATAGACTGGTTCAGGAAACTCAGATCGATAACGGGTCGGAGTCGGCCGTCCTTCTTCGGCAACAAGAACAGGCGGGAATAGAAACCCACTGACCTAATGTTCTTGATGACCTCAATCGCCCCCTTTGTCAGGAGATTGTCTATCTCTGTGGACAAAAGTTCCTGACATAAAATGTCTGAAGGAACTGTGGTAGGAAGAGGCACCCTGTACAGAGTGGGGTGCCTTCGGAAGGATATTCGCAGTCCGGACCGAACAACCTCTAACACCCAGGGATCGGATGTGATGGTGGCCCAACGGTCTGCGAACTCTGCTATCCTTCCTCCAACCTGAGACGAGTCGAGGTGAGGACCTTCATTTCGAACCCCGACGAGGCTCGCGAGAGGAGAAAACACCTCCTCTACTGAATGAAGAATCCTGGGACTACCCTCAAGACTGCCAACGCTTACCCTTACCCCTTGAGTAAGAAGTAGAAGCGGTGGCAGAAGGCTCAGCCCCTTTGCTTCGCAGAGGAAGCAGAGGGTACTTGTTAGGCTTGGAACGACCCCTGCCTACCCTAGAAGGCTGATCAAGCTGAAGAAACAGCAGCTGATCTTTGGAATGATGTAGGACGTCATCCCGGGCCGTCAACACAGAACCATGGAAAAGTTGCGGACCTGCCAAAGAAGCAGATCGAAAAGTAGCGTACTGCTCCTCAGGAAGGGATCGGCCTGTGTCCAGCACAGAGTCCCTTCGAACTAATTCCAGATTAGCCGTGTTACAGGCATGCGTGTGAGTAAGATGCATGAGCGCCTTGGACAGCACACGCAAAGGAGCCTGTACCTCGTCAAACTTATCTGGAGGCAGATAAGGAGCTAAAGCTGAGACGACGTGATTGGAGAGAGAAAGCATACCAAGCATCTCTCTCGATAAGCCCAATGTGGACTCCAGAGTCGTCATCGGAATGACGGCAGACTTGGACTTGTAAAGCCCGAGGGAATTGGAGTCCTGATCCAAAACCGTCAAAGTCTGGTAGACCGACGGATTGGCGGAACCGTAGGAATGATAACGCGCTAGAGGCAAAAAGGTGTCAACCCTGGTGAAGAACAGAGCCTTCATAGCCTTGGAACTTAGCTTAGAGTCCAAGGCTGAAAATGCTTCAACCAACTGTACCGACTGGCACGGTCGAAGACGCCCAGAAGCGGGTTGCTCCATAGACTGTTGGCACGCGACCGATGATCGTGGCCTGGCTGACACTGTCGACTGGTTAGATGGTTTGAGATCCAGAAGGAACCCAAACACGAAATCAAGAGCTGCCCCCAAGTCCGAAGACTGCTGGCTCACGACATCAAGCATGTCTGACTCTTCCCCTGAGTCGGAAGACACATAGCCCATCGTGGGCAAACCAGCTGATGCCTCCCATGGTGTCGGAACACCAGGGGGATCAGAAAGCGGCCTGTTTCCAATCCCGGGAGCCAGCGCCACAGGGGGTGCCTCGAAATCACTCGCTGCCTTGCTGGAAGCAACGGGAAGGCTCTTTGACAGAGCCTGAGTGAGTAAGGAGAGGGCCTCCCAAAGCTCACTGCCTGTACTGGCCGGTTCGACAGGGGAACAAACCGGCAAAGTGGCTTCAACTCTGACCCTCTTAACCAGCGAAGGGTCACGATCCTCCAAAACACCCGACGTGGGACGACGGGCGGCAGCCGAAACGTCTGAAGGCAGATGTGTATAGGGGTGTGACACACCTCGAGGATCAACATAGTGGGAACTCATGAGAGTCACAGCAGACCTCTGCTCCAGGCTGCACAAAAGACGTTGGTCCCCCAAAACTGGTCGTGTGGCCAGAATGAGTGGACGGAAATGCCACAGAGTTCATAGTGTCCCACTAAGAACATCCGAATCCAATGACAACTGTGGTGCTCGACAGCGCAGAGAACACAGTAGAGGGTCCGGCCGGCAGCCACTTCCAACTTCGCCAAGTTGAAGTCAGGGAAGGCTGAGGCCGATACCCCCACGTCTACACAACCAGACACCACAGCAGACCACTACAGGAAACTACTGTGCTCAACGGCTGAGAGGACACAGTAGGGGGTTCAGTCGGCAACCCCATCCGACTTCGCCGAGAGGAAGTCAGGGAAGGCTGAGGCCGATACCCCACAACCACACTACAGACATCCCTGCAGACCCTTGCAGGGATAAGCCGAGGCCGACTAAAAACGGTGCTCAATGACGTTGTAGACGGAACAGCAGTAGCAGCAGATACCTCGGGAGCTGTTGGAACTGGCAGAAAAGCGGAGAGAGCCACCAAGCTCGACCTCAACCCTAGTGACAGCCTCAGATGTCGGCTGGAGAGGGCCAGTCCCGGAACCAGGCATCTCTTCACCAGAAATCCAACAGCTCCCGCAGTATCCACCATGATAAAAAACTGCACATTCCCCACGGAAGGGGAATAACTCTCACCAGACATGGTCGAGTCGGGAAGCCCTGAAATGACAGCGTTCCCCACCCCCCACTGGTGCGGGAGGAGCTGCACATCCCCCACGGAGGGGGAGCAATTCTCACCAGACGTGGTCGAATCTGGCGACCTCGAAACGATAGCATTCCCCACCCTGGGGAGGAGCGGGAGGAGCTGCATATCCCCCACGGAGGGGGTCAAACTCACACCAGACGTGGTCGAGTCGGCGGGGCCCCAAAACGACAGTGTCCCCCCCGTGCAGGCGGGAGGAGCTGCACATTAAACGTGGCAGAAAAAAAAACGGCGGGTACATGACAGAACCCAGAAGGTTGACAGGGACCGAAAAAACAGAAATTCAGCCCTCAACAGAGTGAAGAAATCCTGTCCAGACAGTCCCAGATTGACACCTAACTCCAAAACAATAATTCATCAACCGAAAAATTCAGTGTCGAATCGCGTGATGTCGAAAACAAAACATTCGCGAAAACGGAATAGTAAATAATATACAATGAGAATGTGGTTGAAAATATAAATGAGAATATATAAAACACAGTCCTGTTATTATACGATCTTCAGATCCATAAATCCAGTCACAGGAAAACCATTATCGACGAGTTAAAATATCACTGTTACTGAGCAATGATGGCACACATCCACCACGTGTGCGGATAATCAAAAGAATGACGAATTGACACATTGCGCACTGTTTTACGGTAGTCATGGATTTGTACTATGGAAGAGCGTCCCATACTGGGTGTGCACCGATGGCGCTCAACCCAGTTTTGGCTTATTTTTTTGTGGTGTTTTTACACCACTTTTCTTTCCCAAATCTTGGGAAAGATTAAAATAGAGAGTATTTTATCCAAGTTAGGTTCTTCCACTGTAGTGCAAGCCTGTAGTAAACAATTGAGGTAGGTTGATAAGAAATAATGAATTGGCGATTTCTGTGAATAGCGCTGTCCGGGTTTTGGCCGTTATGTTGGGTAAATGGTTAATCTGCATTTCTTCCTTAGAATGATACTTATCATGACTTAGGCAAATTCTGTATAATCCAGCATCTGAAGTCTTGAGAATTGAAAGTTTCAACCCTTTACCTAACATGAAAAGCAGATGACCCTTGCAAACAAAATTCTTGAATAACTAATTTTTTCCATTTTTTTGTCTCAAAAACATAGGTTATGACTCTTCATTGTAACAAGCTCAACCAACGAGCTTGTGTTGAGCTTGTTCCAAAGAGAGGTGATAACCTATGTTTTTGAGACCAGAAATGAAAAATAATGAAAATTGTATGGTGAATTTTGTAAATAGGACTGGCCGGTTTTTCCCGTTATGTTGGGTAAAGGGTTAAAGAGCAGGTAAGGACAAATGTTAAAAAATTTATAGTAATTTCTATATTTTTTATACTTACCAATGACCCAGACATAGCTGGTGCTAACTCTTAAAATATAGGGCCAAACACAAATTTTGCCCCCCTATCCCCAAAATTTGCATCTAAAACCAAAGAAAACATGTCCTGAAAGGCCCTCCACACTTCGCCTCTACTGCGCATGCGCAGTGTCAAGGACGTTCCGAAATTGGCGCCATTAATCATTCTAATAACCAGTGCCTGGTAAGCGCTATGTACTCAGCGGGGAGGCAAGAGTTCCCAACTCCTGGGAGGGCCATCCCCGTCTGGGTCATTGGTAAGTATAAAAAATATAGAAATTACTATAGATTTTTTAACATTTTTATACTATACCAATGACCCAGACATAGCTGAATAGTAAAAAGGCTGGAGGGCCAAGGACATAGAGCAAAATGGAATACGCTCAATAATATAAAATAGAGTCATCCCCTGTAGGGAAAAAGAAGAAATAGGCCTTACATGCATCTTTCTTATTTATGATAAATTAAAAAGATACAACACCTTCCAAAATTGAGCTTCATACATCCATGTACTCTATTAATATCCAATATAATCCTTATACTAATAATTTTTAAAGTAAGCCAATAAATAAAGTAAGTCTAGAGAATAGAGACTCTTATACTCCTAAAAGTGTCTGAGGATTGCATAATCATGTCCGTTGACATATGCAATAATCAAAAGCTATACTTTAAAAACTAAGACTTGAATGAATTTTAAAAACCTAAACTTCTCACTAAACAACCATCCCAATAACAGCTCAGAATTACTAACTCCGGAGGAGGTATCCCCTTGTTTTCATAGTAAAACAGGTGACCCAAGGGAACACCCTCCCCCCCCCCCCTTTTTTCTTGCCCTGGGTCAAATAGCCCAGAGCGAAGAGGGCAGCAGAACGGAGACACTGCCGAAACAGACAGCCTACCTAGCTATAGTAGCAACTGTTAAGTGAATGAGATTCTGAGCAGTAGATAATAGACCTAACAATAGAGGCCTCCAGAAATGGACTCGATATTTCTGAGATAAAAATTCATGAATGTGGATGGCTGAGCGCAATGAGCAGCCTTCAAAAATCTATAATAGCGACAGTATTAATGTAAGCCCAAGATGTAGAAGAACTCTTACTTCATGAGCCGAAATCTTAAGCACAACTGCTAAGTCAATGATATACCATAAGCAGAACCGATAGTGAATAGAATCCATTAACAATAGAATGGAGCGTAACGTCCTTCTACTAGGCATCAAAGACAGAAGAAGCTTACGCCCATAGTAATAAACAGATATCTGTTTATAAATACATAAACTCTACCCGGAAAGAGTAAAGGCCTATGCCCGTACGAAGACGGAAGGACCTTAATAACAATAGGTTCCGGATATTAGGAGCCTAACTCTTATGCAAAAATCCAACCTAAATAGTAACGGAATAGTGATTCCGAAACTACGAAAGTGAAAATCATCCATCGATAGTGCATGAAACTCACGGACTCTACAGTAAAAGAGAAACCAACAGAATTACTGTTTAAAAGGTCAGAATTTGAAAACTACTGTTTCCAGAGGCTCAAAAGATTACTTAGCTAAATAAGAACCGAAGTTAAAATCCATATAGGAATTTAATCTAAAGATTCTAAGTCTATTTATCAAAAAGTTACTAACTGACTTAGATAAAGAGACATAAGACTCAATTGTAAACTATCCTAGAGTGCATAGGTATGAGGTAACATAAACCTATAACCTTAATAATAACAGGCTGCAGTAGATCTTGTGAAACAAGTATACTAAAAAATTGCAATAAGTAGTATGGAGGGATCAACAATATGAACATAATGATCCCTACACCAACGACGGAAGAGCCTCCACTTTAGCTGCATAGAATAGCGAAGAAGAGGATCTCCTATAGTAAGAAATCGCATCCAAAGCTCGTCCAGTACAATGCTAACAATGCAATACGGACCACACAACGGAATACATGAAGGTTGCGACCTTGCGGGTTGTGATAAAGATGACACGATTTACCCCGTGAAAAAAGATCCTCACATTGAGGAAGATTTCACGTTAAGTCCCACAGTAGACAAGAGAGTAAATTACCTATGATCTCTGTGAAGATAGAGATGCTATCAACAGAAATGTATTGTGGTTGTTTATCTTAGCAATACCTGCTGAAACAACAGCGCCGGAGGATACGCGTATCCTATCATTCCGTCCTATAGATCAATAGAGCGTTAACAACATTAGCTCCGAGATCTGGACAAGCCAACACATACGTCTGCAATAGATTAGCAAGCTGTGTCGTAAATAAATCATCATTGGGCGCTCCCATAGATAGCAAATCTGATTGAATACCTGTTTGTTGAGAGTCCATTCTGACAGCAACAAGAGACCCCTAAGTGAACGGGAGTCCGGTAAAACAATCAGACGACCCGGAACATGACAGACCGAAACAGAACTTGGTGTACTATAACCAACAGACGGATTCTTTCCATTAAATTGAATAACGGAAACGAAAGAGTGCCTCCCTGGTTCTGGAGATACGCCACTACTGTCGAATTAACGGACAGGATTTGGGCATGCGTTTCTGAATAATGTTCATGCAATGACATAAAGCAAGCCTAAAAAACATTCCGCGGAAGAAAATTGGTTGCTAAGAGACTGCGGAACCCAAAGACCCTGGCACTTCGAATCCGTTGGGATCAGTATTATATCCCAATCTGTTTGACTGGCAACCATCATAACAGCAACACTCGGGTCCGGCAACTGCGGTGGCACTCTCTGAGTCAACCACCGAATGTTTGCCCCAGTCTGAATCTCTTGTAACACTAGATAGACAAGAGAACGTGTAAATCGGGCAATACATGGATTGCTGAAAATTTGCCGTCGAAGAGAGGCTTCTCCGAGAACGAAGAGACTCTGAGAGAGTTCTTCACCTTACTATCCACGCGTGTGGATGTAGCTAGGGCTGCGTCACATCTAACCAACTCCAATCAGCCACTGAAGGGCGGAGTTATACGTGAACAAACTACTGCCCTCAAAAGAAATTACATTGAGAATAATATCCCGTAAATCTTTTCTTGAAGACGTAATGATAACGCCTCAGTAAGGCGGATTACGTATGATAAAGCGTCTAAGTTAAGTCTACTATACATCATGTCGTTTCCAACATAGAAGTTGGAAAAGACATAAACGGCGAAAAAGAATATTTCCAGTCTTTAACCACACCGTCTAGACGCATATGAACTCTCGGTATGCCCTGCTCTGCCAAAATAAACTATTCGTATAAATGATAAAACGGCAGAAATGAGCAACGCGGACAAGAAACTAAACTATCATGCTTGGTAGCAGGCTTGTATGCATATATAGCGTCGAAAAATAAAACACATGTTGTAATGACATTATTGGACTGCGTCGGTAAGTCAGGGACAATGTCCCTGAACCGATCCAAAAATCCGAGTCCAATGACGCTATAAGTCTCTTATCCAAGATCGCAGCAATGAAGTCCGAAATAACAATCACTGGAAGATAATGCCAGAAGATATGAAAGGCAGCTTCCGATACTACTAAAGGGAAAACTCGAAAACTTTTGAATCCCTTTCGCCATCCTGTCGGACCCTATAAAGCGTTCGGTCGTCCGTACCTGATGCAACCGCGGACCGCACCGACCCAGCGCCGTAGGATAATTCCTGATTCGACCAAGAAACTGTCAATTGCTGGGATGCTGCGAAACAACTGTGCTAACTCGGATAGCACGTCCGTCACTGAGGCCTGAGGAGAAGCGGTCCTACAATGCATTGCCGCTGGAAGCTCCGTGATCGTTACCCCGTGCATACTACCAATATGCGAGCGAACGGAGTGTATAGGCCTCGTGTCCCTTGGCTACCGGATGGCACGACCTATTCGCCGTGGAATCACTGAATGACGAAACTGATCGGATACTCGAGGTCACGTAGCCAATGTGCGGTCGTGTGCCCTGCTGTGAGGATGAGGAAGCATTAAGGACAGTCTCTAGGACTGTCAATATAACGGAGCGTCCCAACCGACAGACATATGCTCCGAATGTAAAATATCTGAACCACAACATGCGGTCCCCTATGTTGTTGGACGAGAGAGGGACCTCTCTCGCTCACAGTCCGGACGGACCTGAACAAGCCAGGAACCGGACTAACAGGCTTCCTCCGATCTGTCCTCAATCTGCCGTCATTGGGTGAGTACTAAAGTAATTAAAGTGCTCGCATCACCCAAATCTCCTTCCTAGACCGCAACGGACGAACCCGGCAGCCGAACCATTCGATGAACGTACGCTACACAGGGTGAGCTAGCGAATGTCACTCCGTAGGCGATAGACATATTCCATGAGCACTTATTGCCGCTAGCTCTTCATTAACTATGACGACAGAGGCACACTTTTGAAAGACATCTCCGTAACTTTGCGAACAAGAAACCAGAAATGCTTGGTTATAGCAAGCATAAAATAATAATATATATAGCGTCGTTCAATAATTCGAAAGTTTGTGTGACATTATTGGACTATGTCGGAACTGAGGGACGATGTCCCTGAACCGAACCAAAAATTTCTAAGTCCACCGACGCTATCAGTATCTTATCCGGCATCGCAGCATTCTGGTCCGACAAAAGAAGCTGTAGAAGACCAAGTCAGATGACATACACAACAGCATATGTCGTTCCGAAAGGGAAAGCTCGAAATCCTCCAAATCCCTTTCGGTATCCCGTCGGACCGGATGAAATTTTCGGACGTCCGTACCCGCTTCCGCGGAGCGTCCCGACCCAGCATCGTCGGATAAAAAATATGCGACAGATTCAGTTGATGCTGGGATGCTGCGATAAACTGTGCTATTTAGGAAAGCATGTCCGTTCCCGAGGCCTGTGCAGTAGCGGTCTTACGATGCATTGCCGCCGGAAGCTCCGTGTACGTTGACTCCCGCACACTTCCTATGCGAACGTCCGGAGTCTGCAGGCCTCGTGTCCCTGGCTACCGAATGGTGTGACCTGGTCGCCGATGAATCTCTGACTGGCGAAGCTGACTGGATATCCGTGGTCACGTAGCCAAGAGCGGTCGTGTGCGCAACTATGAGAATGAGGAAGCCTTATTGACAGTCTACTCCGGACTGACTATATGTTGGAGCGTCCCGAGCGACGGACGTATGCTCCGAATGCGAAACATTTGTACCACAACATCTGGGGCCAGATGTTGTTGAACGAGAGAGGGGCCTCTCTCGCTTGCCGTCCCGATGGACCGGAACGAGCTATGAATCGGACTAAAAGGCTTCCTCCGTTCTCCCTCCGATCCGCCGTCACTGGGTGTGCATTAGGTTGATTTATAGTGCTCGCATCACCCCAAAATTCCTTCTAGACCGCAACGGACAAACCCGGCTGCCGAACCATTCGGTGAATGGACACTACACCGGGCGAGCTAGCAGACGTCAAAGGCCGTCGAACCTACTAGGGTCCTCTTAGGCAATTGGCGTATTTACATGAGCACTTTTCCGCTAGCCCTTCATTAAATGTGACGACGGAGGCACACTGTTGGAAGACATCACAGATACATCACCCTAATCTTGATCGTCTGAAATAGAAATTGATAAAGTAGAGTGACCCTGCGGGGAAAGGACCTGAGTGTCCAATTCCCCAATAACATACCGTGACATACGCTTCCCATATTGTCATCGAAATCATACGATACAGAATAGGAGTTAATGCGAGTACACTGACCACATATAGAATGATTATAAAGTCAGAGGAAGACTTCCTCTTATTACAATTGATCAATATCCTTTCAATGTGAAAAGAAAACAAGTCCTGGTACTCGCACTAACCCCTGGCAATCAAAATACATAATAATAATAAGATCCATTAATATAGAAAAAATAATTGAAATCAAAATATTTTGAAAAAATATTTTTTCAGAACAGCCCAAGTTTCTGAAAAGTAACGTTGAGCCCCAATGGATCCCAAGCCTGAGTGTGGACAAAAATTTTAAAAATATTTTAAACAATTTATTCAACACTTACGAACAATAATAGTGTATCTAGTTATGATTAAAATAACATCAAGATATTATTTTCCAGAAATCCCCCCCTCACACAGAGGGCTGTTGTAAATGTAAACAATGAGTGTAAAAACACTAAAATAAGACTCCAGGCACCCAGGCCCGAAATCAGTTACCAAAAATACACTATCTGATGCAAAACAGAGACTTCCAGGGAAGAAACTGCAGAACATCAGATGGTAGATGCAGAACACAACGCCTAACCACCCGTAGGTGAAGACGTAAACATGGGGAAAAGAACAGAATTCATTCTGTTATTCAGCTAAAACTCCCAAGAAAATTTAGTAATAATAATTACAAAAACTATGCCAAAAGCATGGGAGAATAGCAAGGGGGGACTTAAAGGACAGGGAGAGAGGAAACACTTAAAAAACAGTGTAACTAAATAATCAGAATGACAACAAAATGGCTGCTGCCTCGAAAATAGGTAACTTAACATAATTTCATTAAAAAATTTTAAGTTACAGCCCTGATAATATTCTGTCACACATTTTTTCCTCTCCTCCTTCTCTATCCTCCTTAGAATCACCATTTCACTAATATTTATGTGTCTGGCATCATTTAAACTGAGATTTACAAGCACAAAGATCAGTCAGATGTTAACTGATGAAGGGCCAAACTTAGAATGATTAATGGCGCCAATTTCGGAATGTCCTTGACACTGCGCATGCGCAGTAGAGGCGAAGTGTGGAGGGCCTTTCAGGACATGTTTTCTTTGGTTTTAGATGCAAATTTTGGGGATTGGGGGGCAAAATTTGTGTTTGGCCCTATATTTTAAGAGTTAGCACCAGCTATGTCTGGGTCATTGGTACAGTATAAAAATATACATTATCATGACCATGTGCATGTCCTGTAATTTGTATCAGATTTAAGGTTGTGTTTACAATCGGATTGTAAACATGATCAGATTGTAAACCCAATTTTCAGTTTAAATTGGGTTGAAATTGGTCCAAATTTTGAATTTCCGGAACTATGTTTTAATGCATAATAACAATGCATATATGTGATGGTGCTGTGTTTACCGGAAATTGAATCTGTCTGATACAGAATAGGAATGAGGGAGATGATACAAACATTTTTTCTCCGAGTTTTGGGGAGAAAATTAAGTTGATTATTAGATGAAACTGTTTACAAGAAGGTCAAACCAAAGAATGGTATAGGGTAGAAATTGAAGACACTTCCTGTACTACGTACATATGCAATATGAGGTTGTTTTCTCATGAGGAGTTCTAAGCTATGTTTCTGAAGGAAAAAATGTTTCATTATTTATTTATTCTTTTTTTTTTGGGGGGGGGGGGGGGAGGGAGGTTAACCCTTTACCCAATGAATCGCCGCATCCGCCCACATAACATGCAAATTCAGCAGCTGATAAAATATTATTTTTCAAACAATTTCAACAAAACCATATCATGTGACCCCTATTTGGAACGAGCTCATCTCATGTGACCCCTCTTTGGAACGAGCTCATCGAGCTCGTTCTAAAGAGGGGTTATATGATATGGTTTTGTAGAAAATTTTTGAAAAAATTAAAAAAATGATATTTAAAATAATAAATTTTGAAATTGTCTGCGATGTGTAAAGGGTTAACAACACTTTTGACAGCCAGTGTTACCTTGTGTCGGACAGTTTTACGGGTGGAGGAAGCCAGAGTACCCGGAGGGAACTACTGAGCAACTGTCAGACTCCCCAACATACTAATTTCAAACAAGCAGGGGGTTAGCATTGGCTGAAGATAAGTGCACCATCGACATGCAGGACACCTTAGTACACAACACCACCATGCCCCTTGTGGGCAATTGGGATGAAGTGTTTTGCCCAAGGACACAGCATGGTTGACGCAAGTAGGATTTGAACTGAGGACCTCTCGTCTTACAGCCTGCATCTCTACCTACTGAACCACAGCTCTCCCAAAATGATTCATTGCAAGTGATTCTCCTAGTTATATGCCAGTTATTATTTGTTTATTTATTGGTGTTTAAGTTCACATACTTATGCACAATGGCTAATCATGACTATGACAGTTATACGGGTGGAGGAAGCCAGAGTACCCGGGAGAGAATCACTGAGCATCGACGAGCAACTGTCAGCTCCTCAACATCCTAACTCTGTTGAAGCACCACTCAAGCAGGGTTACAGCGGTTAAGACATGTGCACTATCGACATGCAGTATGCCTTTGTACACAGTGTCATCATGCCCCCATGTAGGCAACCTGGATAAAGTGCTTTCCCAAAGACACAACACAGGTTGTCCCGGATGGGGATAGATACTAGTTAGATGAGGGGTTAAGTAGAGAGCAAAAAAAGTCTGTCACTTACTCAACATCTATTGGACCAACAGTCCACTCAAACTCTGCATGTTGCTCTCCTTCATATAATCTGACGACCTGTGTAGCCCAAGGTGTAAATGTCTGGTGAACTTCTTGTACATACTGCCCCTGTAATTATACATTTTTTAAATATCAATTGTCATTTGTAATTTGACAGATGTTTTCTTTTTTTTGTAAACTTCTGTATCACAATGGAATATTTCGCAAAAATTCAAATAAAATCTTTCAATTTGTTTATTATGCAAAGAGCACATCAATCTTTTCCATTTATGAATAGGATTCACACAAAATTCTTCACACGTTATTTCAAGCTCAACACACGCAATATGACACTATTTTGTTACATGACACACAGACCTTCCACTTGAAACAGTGACCTTGTTTGGCCATAACTGAGAACTTTAAACGTGCAAAGACTTAAGGAATTTTTATCCATTTTTCTTCCTCTTTGACAGCCTACATCCTGTTGCTTTCCAGTTGTTTCTAGACATGTCATGGCTGCCTATACAGAATCTAGAAAACAAATGCCAAGGTACTTGGAATGTAATTTGCAACTTTACCCAGAGACTAAAACTTGGGGCACCTGTTCTGTTGCAGTAAAAAGTGTTCAAATTCAAAATTGGGCCTTTTACCGTTTACCCAAAGAATCGGCCACATCCGCCTGCGTAATATGCAAATTCAGCAGCTGAAAAAAATGTTAAAAAATTTATAGTAATTTCTATATTTTTTATACTTACCAATGACCCAGACATAGCTGGTGCTAACTCTCAAAATATAGGGCCAAACACAAATTTTGCCCCCCAATCCCCAAAATTTGCATCTAAAACCAAAGAAAACATGTCCTGAAAGGCCCTCCACCCTTCACCTCTACTGCGTATGCGCAGTGTCAAGGACGTTCTGAAATTGGCGCCATTAATCATTCTAATAACCAGTGCCTGGTAAGCGCTATGTACTCAGCGGGGAGGCAAGTGTTCCCAACTCCTGGGAGGGCCATCCCCGTCTGGGTCATTGGTAAATATAAAAAATATAGAAATTACTATAAATTTTTTAACATTTTTATACTGTACCAATGACCCAGACATAGCTGAATAGTAAAAAGGCTGGAGGGCCAAGGACATAGAGCAAAATGGAATACGCTCAATAATATAAAATAGAGTCATCCCCTGTAGGGAAAAAGAAGTAATAGGCCTTACATGTATCTTTCTTATTTATGATAAATTAGAAAGATACAACACCTTCCAAAATTGAGCTTCATACATCCATGTACTCTATTAATATCCAATATAATCCTTATACTAATAATTTTTAAAGTAAGCCAATAAATAAAGTAAGTCTAGAGAATAGAGACTCTTATACTCCTAAAAAGTGTCTGAGGATTGCATAATCATGTCTGTTGACATATGCAATATTCAAAAGCTATACTTTAAAAACTAAGACTTGAATGAATTTTTAAAACATAAACTTCTCACTAAACAACCATCCCAATAACAGCTCAGAATTACTAACTCCGGAGGAAGTATTCCCTTGTTTTCATAGTAAAACAGGTGACCCAAGGGAACACCCTCCCCCCCCCCCCTTTTCTTGCCCTGGGTCAAATAGCCCAGAGCGAAGAGGGCCGCAGAACGGAGACACTGCCGAAACAGACAGCCTACCTAGCTATAGTAGCAACTGTTAAGTGAATGACATTCTGAGCAGTAGATAATAGACCTAACAATAGAGGCCTCCAGAAATGGACTCGATATTTCTGAGATAAAAATTCATGAATGTGGATGGCTGAGCGCAATGAGCAGCCTTCAAAAATCTATAATAGCGACACTATTAATGTAAGCCCAAGATGTAGAAGAACTCTTACTTCATGAGCCGAAATCTTAAGCACAACTGCTGAATCAATGATAAACCATAAGAGGTACCGATAGTTAATAGAATCCATTAACAATAGAATGGAGCGTAACGTCCTTCTACTAGGCATCAAAGACAGAAGAAGCTTACGCCCGTAGTAATAAACAGATATCTGTTTATAAATACATTAACTCTAACCGGAAAGAGTAAAGGCCTATGCCCGTACGAAGACGGAAGGACCTTAATAACAATAGGTTCCGGATATTAGGAGCCTAACTCTTATGCAAAAATCCAACCTAAATAGTAAAGGAAGTAGTGATTCCGAAACTATGAAAGTGAAAATCATCCATTGATAGTGCATGAAACTCACTGACTCTTCAGTAAAAGAGAAACCAACAGAATTACTGTCTAAAAGGTCAGAATTTGAAAACTACTGTTTCCAGAGGCTCAAATGATTACTTAGCTAAATAAGAACCAAAGTTAAATTCCATATAGGAATTTAATCTAAAGATTCTAAGTCTATTTATCAAAAAGTTACTAACTGACTTAGATAAAGAGACATAAGACTCCATTGTAAACTATCCTAGAGTGCATAGGTATGAGGTAACATAAACCTATAACCTTAATAATAACAGGCTGCAGTAGATCTTGTGAAACAAGTATACTAAAAAATTGCAATGAGTAGTATGGAGGGATCAACAATATGAACATAATGATCCCTACACCAACGACGGAAGAGCCTCCACTTTAGCCGCATAGAATAGCGAAGAAGAGGATCTCCTATAGTAAGAAATCGCGTCCAAAGCTCGTCCAGTACAATGCTAACAATGCAATATGGACCACACAACGGAATACATGAAGGTTGCGACCTTGCGAGTTGTGATAAGGATGACACGATTTATCCAGTGAAAAAAGATCCTCACATTGAGGAAGATTTCACGTTAAGTCCCACAGTAGACAACAGAGTAAATTACCCATGGTCTCTGTGAAGATAGAGATGCTATCAACAGAAATGTATTGTGGTTGTTTATCTTAGCAATACCTGCTGAAACAACAGCGCCGGAGGATACGCGTATCCTAACATTCCGTCCTATAGATCACTAGAGCGTTAACAACATTAGCTTAGAGATCCGGACAAGCCAACACATACGTCTGCAATTGATTAGCAAGCTGTGTCGTAAATAAATCATCATTGGGCGCTCCCATAGATAGCAAATCTGATTGAATACTTGTTTGTTGAGAGTCCATTCTGACAGCAACAAGCGACCCCTAAGTGAACGGGAGTCCGGTCAAACAATCAGACGACCCGGAATATGACGGACCAAAACAGAACTTGGTGTACTATAACCAACAGACGGATTCTTTCCATTAAATTGAATAACGGAAACGAAAGAGTGCCTCCCTGGTTCCGGAGATACGCCACTACTGTCGAATTAACGGACAGGATTTGGGCATGCGTTTCTGAATAATGTTCATGCAATGACATAAAGCAAGCCTAAAAAACATTATTCCGCGGAAGATAATTGGTTGCTAAGAGACTGCGGAACCCAAAGACCCTGGCACTACGAATCCATTGGGATCAGTATTATATCCCAATCTGTTTGACTGGCAACCGTCATAACAGCAACACTCGGGTCCGGCAACTGCAGTGGCACTCTCAGAGTCAACCACCGAATGTATGCCCCAGTCTGAATCTCTTGTAACACTAGATAGACAAGAGAACGTGTAAATCGAGCA
Organism: Pictodentalium vernedei; assembly: GCA_031216915.1. Taxonomy (NCBI): domain Eukaryota; kingdom Metazoa; phylum Mollusca; class Scaphopoda; order Dentaliida; family Dentaliidae; genus Pictodentalium; species Pictodentalium vernedei. The sequence continues at coordinate 162,352,477 of CM062297.1, forward strand.
ATTCATGGATTGCTGAAAAGTTGCCGTCAAAGAGAAGCTTCTCCGAGAACGAAGCGACTCTAAGAGAGTTCTTAACCTTACTATCCACACGCGTGGATGTAGCTAGGGCTGCGACACGTCTAACCAACTCCAATCAGCCACTGAAAGGCGGAGTTATACGTGAACAAACTACTGCCCTCAAAAGAAATTACATTGAGAATAATATCCCGTAAATCTTTTCTTGAAGACGTAATGATAACGCCTCAGGTATGACAAAGCGTCTAAATTAAGTCAACTAGACATCATTGTCGTTTCCAACATTGAAGTTGGAAAAGACATAGACGGCGAAAAAGAATATTTCCAGTCTTTAACCACACCGTCTAGACGCATATGAACTCTCGGTATGCCCTGCACTGCCAAAATAAACTATTCGTATAAATGATAAAACGGCAGAAAAGAGCAACGCGGACAAGAAACTAAACTATCATGCTTGGTAGCAGGCTTGTATGCATATATAGCGTCGAAAAATAAAACACCTGTTGTAATGAAATTATTGGACTGCGTCAGTAAGTCAGGGACAATGTCCCCGAACCGATCGAAAATTCCGAGTCCAATGACGCTATAAGTCTCTTATCCAACATCGCAGCAATGTAGTCCGAAATAACAATCACTGGAAGATAATGCCAGAAGATATGAATGGCAGCTTCTGATACTACGAAAGGGAAAACTCGAAATCTTTCGAATCCCTTTCACCATCCTGTCGGACCCTATAAAGTGTTCGGTCGTCCGTACCTGATGCAACCGTGGACCGCACCGACCCAGCGCCGTCGGATAATTCCTGATTCGACCAAGAAACTGTCAATTGCTGGGATGCTGCGAAACAACTGTGCTAACTCGGATAGCACGTCCGTCACTGAGGCCTGAGGAGAAGCGGTCCTACAATGCATTGCCGCTGGAAGCTCCGTGATCGTTACTCCGTGCATACTACCAATATACGAGCGAACGGAGTGTATAGGCCTCGTGTCCCTTGGCTACCGGATGGCGCGACCTATTCGCCGTGGAATCACTGAATGATGAAACTGATCGGATATTCGAGGTCACGTAGCCAATGTGCGGTCGTGTGCCCTGCTGTGAGGATGAGGAAGCATTATGGACAGTCTCTCGGACTGTCAATATAACGGAGCGTCCCAACCGACAGACATATGCTCCGAATGTAAAATATCAGAACCACAACATGCGGTCCCCTATGTTGTTGGACGAGAGAGGGACCTCTATCGCTCACAGCCCGGACGGACCTGGACAAGCCAGGAACCGGACTAACAGGCTTCCTCCGATCTGTCCTCAATCTGCCGTCACTGGGTGAGTACTAAAGTAATTAAAGTGCTCGCATCACCCAAATCTCCTTCCTAGACCGCAACGGACGAACCCGGCAGCCGAACCATTCGATGAATGCACGCTACACCGGGTGAGCTAGCGAATGTCGCTCCGTAGGCGATAGACATATTCCATGAGCACTTATTGCCGCTAGCTCTTCATTAACTATGACGACAGAGGCACACTTTTGAAAGACATCTCCGTAACTTTGCGAACAAGAAACCAGAAATGCTTGGTTATAGCAAGCATATAATAATAATATATATAGCGTCGTTCAATAATTCGAAAGTTTGTGTGACATTATTGGACTATGTCGGAACTGAGGGACGATGTCCCTGAACCGAACCAAAAATTCTAAGTCCACCGACGCTAACAGTTTCTTATCCGGCATCGCAGCAATCTGGTCCGACGAAAGAAGCTGTCGTTCAATAATTCGAAAGTTTGTGTGACATTATTGGACTATGTCGGAACTGAGGGACGATGTCCCTGAACCGAACCAAAAATTCTAAGTCCACCGACGCTAACAGTTTCTTATCCGGCATCGCAGCAATCTGGTCCGACAAAAGAAGCTGTAGAAGACCAAGTCAGATGACATACACAACAGCATATGTTGTTCCGAAAGGGAAAGCTCGAAATCCTCCAAATCCCTTTCGGTATCCCGTCGGACTGGATGAAATTTTCGGACGTCCGTACCCGCTTCCGCGGAGCGTCCCGACCCTGCATCGTCGGATAAAAAATATGCGACAGATTCAGTTGATGCTGGGATGCTGCGATAAACTGTGCTATTTAGGAAAGCATGTCCGTTCCCGAGGCCTGTGCAGTAGCGGTCTTACGATGCATTGCCGCCGGAAGCTCCATGTACGTTGACTCCCGCACACTTCCTATGCGAACGTCCGGAGTCTGCAGGCCTCGTGTCCCTGGCTACCGGATGGTGTGACCTGGTCGCCGATGATTCTCTGACTGGCGAAGCTGACTGGATATCCGTGGTCACGTAGCCAAGAGCGGTCGTGTGCGCTACCATGAGAATGAGGAAGCCTTATTGACAGTCTACTCCGGACTGACTATATGTCGGAGCGTCCCGAGCGACGGACATATGCTCCGAATGCGAAACAATTTGTACCACAACATCTGGGCCCAGATGTTGTTGTACGAGAGAGGGGCCTCTCTCGCTCGCCGTCCGGATGGACCAGAACGAGCTATGAACCGGACTAAAAGGCTTCCTCCGTTCTCCCTCCGATCCGCCGTCACTGGGTGTGCATTTGGTTGATTTATAGTGCTCGCATCACCCCAAAATTCCTTCTAGACCGCTACGGATGAACCCGGCTGCCGAACCATTCGGTGAATGGACGCAAAACCGGGCGAGCTAGCGGACGTCAAAGGCCGTCGAAACTACTAGGGTCCTCTTAGGCAATTGGCAGATTTACATGAGCACTTTTCCGCTAGCCCTTCATTAATTGTGACGACGGAGGCACACTGTTGGAAGACATCACAGATACATCACCCTAATCTTGATCGTCTGAAATAGAAATTGATAAAGTAGAGTGACCCTGCGGGGAAAGGACCGGAGTGTCCAATTCCCCCATGACATACCGTGACATACGCTTCCCATATTGTCATCGAAATCATACGATACTGAACAGGAGTTAATGCGAGTACACTGACCACATATAGAATGATTATAAAAGTCAGAGGAAGACTTCCTCTTATTACAATTGATCAATATCCTTTCAAAGTGAAAAGAAAACAAGTCCTGGTACTCGCACTAACCCCTGGTAATCAAAATACATAATAATAATATGATCCATTAATATAGAAAAAATAATTGAAATCAAAATATTTTGAAAAAATATTTTTTCAGAATAGCCCAAGTTTCTGAAAGGTAACGTTGAGCCCCAATGGATCCCAAGCCTAAGTGTGGACAAAAATTTTAAAAATATTTTAAACAATTTATTCAACACTTACGAACAATAATAATGTACCTAGTTATGATTAAAATAACATCAAGATATTATTTTCCAGAAATCCCCCCCTCACACAGAGGGCTGTTGTAAATGTAAACAATGAATGTAAAAACACTAAAATAAGACTCCAGGCACCCAGGTCCGGAATCAGTTACCAAAAATACACTATCTGATGCAAAACAGAGACTTCCAGGGAAGAAACTACAGAACATCAGATGGTAGATGCAGAACACAACGCCTAACCACCCATAGGTGAAGACGTAAACATGGGGAAAAGAACAGAATACATTCTGTTGTTTAGCTAAAACTCCCAAGAAAATTTAGTAATAATAATTACAAAAACTATGCCAAAAGCATGGGAGAATAGCAAGGGGGGACTTAAAGGACAGGGAGAGAGGAAAACACTGAAAAATCAGTGTAACTACATAATCAGAATGACAACAAAATGGCTGCTGCCTCGAAAATAGGTAACTTAACATAATTTCATTAAAAAATTTTAAATTACAGCCCTGATAATATTCTGTCACACGTTTTTCCTCTCCTCCTTCTCTATCCTCCTTAGAATCACCATTTCACTAATATTTATGTGTCTGGCATCATTTAAACTGAGATTTACAAGCACAAAGATCAGTCAGATGTTAACTGATGAAGGGCCAAACTTAGAATGATTAATGGCGCCAATTTCGGAACGTCCTTGACACTGCGCATGCGCAGTAGAGGTGAAGGGTGGATGGCCTTTCAGGACATGTTTTCTTTGGTTTTAGATGCAAATTTTGGGGATTGGGGGGCAAAATTTGTGTTTGGCCCTATATTTTGAGAGTTAGCACCAGCTATGTCTGGGTCATTGGTACAGTATAAAAATATTATTTTTCCAAAAATTTCAACAAAACCATATCATGTGACCCCCTCTTTGGAACAAGCTTGTTCCAATGAGGGGTCACAAAACATGGTTTTGTTAAAATTTTTAAAAATTTATATTTAAAATGATAGATTTTGATATCGTCTGCATTGGGTAAAGGGTCAAGAGGTCAAAAGGTAAAAATGGCACCAGAAGAATTCACAACAAAAACAGTGAACAGTTATGAAGATAATTTGCATATTGGTAGAAGTTACGGTAACTTCTGAAATTACGACTTTAGTATCTTTCTTTCTTGTTGGTTTGGTAATAAAATTATACAGTATTATTAACCCAACAGAATGATGGGCAAAGTTACATTTATTTATTTATTGATGTTTAAGGCCACATATTTCTGCACAATGGCTAATCGTGACTGCAACATCGATATAAAGTCAAGTCCAGCCAATCGTTTACACTCATATTGCCCATTTCAGAGGACTCTCACCACAGCTTATGATCCTCATTGAAATAAGCATTTCTAGATTGTACCAATGAGGGTTTATAACCCATATCTTTAAGCAAGAAATTTTTTTTTTTTGTTATTCAAGAAAAAAATTTACAAGTGTTGTCCTCACTTCATGTTTGGAAATGGTTTAACCATTTCAGTACAGGGCTCGATTTTCTACTTGCTATTACCCAAACTTATTCCTGGCATCTTTTTCCTTCAGCTGATGATAAACTATCATGTGACATATTGCCAGAGAGGATTAAATGTGTTTGGTCAAAAGATACAACAATTAGAGGATAATTGAGTTATATATTTATTGGTGTTTGAGATCACATACTTTTGCACAATGGCTAATCGTGACCGCCAAGCCAGAAATAAGCAGACTGTCATCTGCAAAATGAGGTCCCCAGAGGGTGAATTTAGTGATGCTAGCCTGCACAGCAGGGTAGCATCATTAAATTTACCCTCTGTTAACCTCAATCTGAATCAGGGTCTCAAAACTAAACAGAAAGAGGTTCCCAGAGGATAAACTGGACCACGTATGGGATAGCATCATCAAATTCACCCTCTCGGGACCTCTTCTGCAAATGTCAGACTGCTTATTTTCAGGCCTGGTGACTGCAACATCAATATGAAGTCAAGTCCTGCCAACCGTTTAAACCCATGTTGCCCATTTTAGAGGACTTCCATCTCAGACATTGGTTACCAGGTCGTATTTTACCAGTGAAACAGAGCTTATTTACCACAATAAACAAGCACTGCCTGACTTCCAAGGGGTTATCATGGGGAACCAAGTTACATTACTGGTCCAAATTTGATCACCAGGGTGTAAATACTCATCTCTGCTAAATATGTATATAATTTCCACGCAAATAACGTACAATTTTAGACTTTTAATAGGAAAATGCATGGTTTTATCAACCCAAGAAAAATTATCAAGTGGGGACATATTTTACACACAAAATTCTGAAGAAAACAAGAGTCCATCTGGGCTTTGAATAATATGCTTATAAAAGTAAAATTTGAAAAACTCAACTCCCTGCACACTGATGTCGAAATATCTAAAGTTCAGGGTGCAAATGTTTCCCATAATGCAACTAGAAATTTAACCAATTCAATCTTGTTTGACAGAGCTCAATGAGCTCTGTCAAACAAGATTGAATTGGTTAAATTCCCAGTTGCATTATGGGAAAAATGGCTACTTCAAATCTGGATATTTTGACATCAGTGTGCAGGAAGTTAAACTTACCTACCATGTAATTGCTGTGTTCAGAATAGGTGAAGTTATTCAGAAACATAAAATCTGGGAAATTCCAAAACAATAAAATGCAATAAGGCCCCGCAAAGAAGATCTTGTATCTCAGACCATTTTTTGTAAAACTGCATGTGGGGGGGGGGGGGGGGGGGGGGGAGGGGAGAGGGAGGGCATTTATTTTATTTTTTATTTTTGTAATTATTTCTTTGCCATCAAAAGTTCATGTTCTTCGTTTCCTTATTGTTTTAGGTCTCATAATCTACAGAATAGCATGGATGGTGATGTATTTCATCCCTTGAGTGCTGTATTTCATCCACTGAGCTAAAGTATTGGAAAGTCTTATTGCACTCAAGGGAAAAATTTATCAAATTTATTAACTTGGGTAAGGTGCAGGCTGCAAGCCGAGAGGTCCTCGGTTTGAATCCCACCTGCGGCAACCGCGTTGTGTCCTTGGGCAAGACACTTCACCCCCATCGCCCACGTGGGGCACGGTGATGCTGTGTACTAAGGCGTACTGCACGTCGATGGTGCACCTGTCTTCAACCAATGCTAACCCTGACTGTTGCTCGCCATTGCTCGGTGGTTCTCTCCGGCTACTCCGACTTCCTCCACCCGTAAAACTGTCACGGTCATGATTAGCCAGTGTGCAGAAATATGTGACCTTAAACACCAATAAATAAATAAATAAATAACTTGGGTAAAATATCAGACATAAACCATTGAACTTTATTTTTTTACAGTTTGTTTTGGTTATAAAAAGAAATCATGCAGCAGCCAAAAGGACCATGCGGGAGGGCTTGAGAAACAGATAGTTAACTTTTTTAGACTTAAAAGTATTGTGTGAAAAATGTTAAAATTAAAGCTGACCTGATGGACCTTTTCTGTAGATGGGGCCATGCCAAAAAAATAGTTTAGTTGTGTTGAGCATACCAGAATATATTAATCTGGAAACATGAAATCTTTGAAAATCTGAGGTAATAATGTCGAACAGACATTAATATAGCACTTAAGCTACATTTTCTGTCAATAAAGCCATATACCAAATACAAATGAGATATCACAAGTTTAGTAGTTATCATCTGAAAACAAAAAGTGACTGGTCGGATGGATGGACAACTCCATACCAGAGTGCACACAGGTTACACAGGCATATAAAAATAATGTTTGCAGAAAAAAAAACCCAATATCAGGGTTAAATTTACTCTCGTCTGACACAACTACTTGGACAAAAAAATGAACTGATTGATTCCTTTTGAAAGTTAAAAAATTTATAGTAATTTATATATTTTTTATACTTACCAATGACCCAGACATAGCTGGTGCTAACTCTTAAAATATAGGGCCAAACACAAATTTTGCCCCCCAATCCCCAAAATTTGCATCTAAAACTAAAGAAAACATGTCCTGAAAGGCCCTCCACACTTCGCCCCTACTGCGCATGCGCAGTGTCAAGGACGTTCCGAAATTGGCGCCATTTATCATTCTAATAACCAGTGCCTGGTAAGCGCTATGTACTCAGCGGGGAGGCAAGAGTTCCCAACTCCTGGGAGGGCCATCCCCGTCTGGGTCATTGGTAAGTATAAAAAATATATAAATTACTATAAATTTTTTAACATTTTTATACTGTACCAATGACCCAGACATAGCTGAATAGTAAAAAGGCTGGAGGGCCAAGGACATAGAGCAAAATGGAATACGCTCAATAAAATAAAATAGAGTCATCCCCTGTAGGGAAAAGAAGTAATAGGCCTTACATGTATCTTTCTTATTTATGATAAATTAGAAAGATACAACACCTTCCAAAAATTGAGCTTCATACATCCATGTACTCTATTAATATCCAATAATCCTTATACTAATAATTTTTAAAGTAAGCCAATAATAAAGTAAGTCTAGAGAATAGAGACTCTTATACTCCTAAAAGTGTGTGAGAATTGCATAATCATGTCCGTTGACATATGCAATATTCAAAAGCTATACTTTAAAAACTAAGACTTGAATGAATTTTATAAACTTAAACTTCTCACTAAACAACCATCCCAATAACAGCTCAGAATTACTAACTCCGGAGGAGGTATCCCCTTGTTTTCATAGTAAAAACAGGTGACCCAAGGGAACACCCTCCCCCCCCCCCCCCCCCTTTTTCTTGCCCTGGGTCAAATAGCCCAGAGTGAAGAGGGCAGCCGAACGGAGACACTGCCGAAACAGACAGCCTACCTAGCTATAGTAGCAACTGTTAAGTGAATGACATTCTGAGCAGTAGATAATAGACCTAACAATAGAGGCCTCCAGAAATGGACTCGATATTTCTGAGATAAAATTCATGAATGGATGGCTGAGCGCAATGAGCAGCCTTCAAAAATCTATAATAGAACACTATTAATGTAAGCCCAAGAAGTAGAAGAACTCTTACTTCATGAGCCGAAATCTTAAGCACAACTGCTAAGCCAATGATATACCATAAGCAGTACGCTAGTTAATAGAATCCATTAACAATAAAATGGAGCGTAACGTCCTTCTACTAGACATCAAAGACAGAAGAAGCTTACGCCCTTGTAATAAACAGATATCTGTTTATAAATACATAAACTGTACCCGGAAAGAGTAAAGGCCTATGCCCATACGAAGACGGAAGGACCTTAAAATAATAGGTTCCGGATAATAGGAGCCTAACTCTTATGCAACAATCCAACCTAAATAGTAACGGAAGTATTGATTCCGAAACTATGAAAGTGAAAATCATCCATCGATAGTGCATGAAACTCACTGACTCTACAGTAAAAGAGAAACCAACAGAATTACTGTCTAAAAGGTCAGAATTTGAAAACTACTGTTTCCAGAGGCTCAAATGATTACTTAGCTAAATAAGAACCTGAAGTTAAAATCCGTATAGGAATTTAATCTAAAGATTCTAAGTCTATTTATCAAAAAGTTACTAACTGACTTAGATAAAGAGACAAAAGACTCAATTGTAAACTATCCTAGAGTGCATAGGTATGAGGTAACATAAACCTATAACCTAAATAACAACAGGCTGCAGTAGATCTTGTGAAACAAGTATACTAAAAAATAGCAATGAGTAGTATGGAGGGATCAACCATATGAACATAATGATCCCTACACCACGACGGAAGAGCCTCCACTTTAGTCGCATAGAATAGCGAAGAAGAGGATCTCCTATAGTAAGAAATCGCGTCCAAAGCTCGTCCAGTATAGTGCTTACAATGCAATACGGACCACACAACGGAATACATGAAGGTTGCGACCTTGCTGGTTGTGATAAAGATGACATGATTTACCAGTGAAAAAAGATCCTCACATAGAGGAAGATTTCACGTTAAGATCCACAGTAGACAAGAGAGTAAATTACTCATGATCTCTGTGAAGATAGAGATGCTATCAACAGAAATGTATTGTGGTTGTTTATCTTAGCAATACCTGCTAAAAACAACAGCGCCGGAGGATACGCGTATCCTATCATTCTGTCCTATAGATCAATAGAGCGTTAACAGTATTAGCTCAGAGATCTGGACAAGCCAACACATACGTCTGCAATTGATTAGCCAGCTGTGTCATAAATAAAACATCATTGGGCGCTCCCATAGATAGCAAATCTGATTGAATACTTGTTTGTTGAGAGTCCATTCTGACAGCAACAAGCGACCCGTAAGAGAACGGGAGTGCGATAAAACAATCAGACGACCCAGAATATGACGGACCAAAACTGAACTTGGTGTACTATAACCAACAGACGGATTCTTTCCATTAAATTGAATAACGGAAACGAAAGAGTGCCTCCCTGGTTCCGGAGATACGCCACTACTGTCGAATTAAAGGACAGGAATTTGGGCATGCGTTTCTGAATAATGTTCATGCAATGACATGAAGCAAGCCTAAAAAACATTATTCCGCGGAAGTTAACTGATAGCTAAAAGACTGCGGAACCCAAAGACCCTGGCACTTCGAATCCGTAGGGATCAGTATATATCCCAATCTGTTTGACTGGCAACCGTCATAACAGCCACACTCGGGTCCGGCAACTGCGGCGGCACTCTCTGAGTCAACCACCGAATGTTTGCCCCAGTCTGAATCTCTTGTAACACTAGATAGACAAGAGAATGTATAAATCAAGCAATTCATGGATTGCCGGAAAGTTGCCGTCGAAGAGAAGCTCCTCCGAGAACGAAGCGACTCTGAGAGAGTTCTTAACCTACTATCCACGCGAGTGGATGTAGCTAGGGCTGCATCACGTGTAACCAACTCCAATCAGCCACTGAAGGGCGGAGTTATACGTGAACAAACTACTGCCCTCAAAAGAAATTACATTGAGAATAATATCCCGTAAATCTTTTCTTGAAGACGTAATGATAACGCCTCAGTAAGGCGGATTACGTATAATAAAGCGTCTAAGTTAAGTCTAATATACATAATGTCGTTCCCAACATTGAGATTGGAAAAGCCATAAACGGTGAAAAAGAATATATGCAGTCTTTAATCACACCGTCTAGACGCATATGAACTCTCGGTATGCCCTGCTCTGCCAAAATAAACTATATGTAAAAAAAGATAAAATGGCAGAAATGAGCCACGCGGACAAGAAACTAAACTATCATGCTTAGTAGCCGTCTTGTATATAAATATAAATATATATAGCGTCGAAAAATAAAACACATGTTGTAATGACAATATTGGACTGCGTCGGTAAGTCAGGGACAAAGTCCCTGTACCGATCGAAAAATCCGAGTCCAATGACGCTATAAGTTTCTTATCCAAGATCGCAGCAATGAAGTCCGAAAAATAATCACCGGAAGAAATGCCAGAAGATATGAAAGGCATCATCCGATACTACTAAAGGGAAAACTCGAAATCTTTCGAATCCCTTTCGCCATCCTGTCGGACCCTATAAAGCGTTCGGTCGTCCGTAGCTTGATGCAACCGCGGACCGCACCGACCCAGCGCCGTCGGATAATTCCTGATTCGACCGAGAAACCGTCAATTGCTGGGATGCTGCGAAACAACTGTGCTAACTCGGATAGCATGTCCGTCACTGAGGCCTGAGGAGCAGCGGTCTTACGATGCATTGCCGCAGGAAGCTCCGAGATCGTTACCCCGTGCATACTTCCAATATGCGAGCTAACGGAGTGTATAGGCCTCGTGTCCCTTGGCTACCGGATGGCGCGACCTATTCGCTGTGGAATCACTGAATGCCGAAACTGATCGGATACTCAAGGTCACGTAGCCAATGTGCGGTCGTGTGCCCTGCTGTGAGGATGAGGAAGCATTAAAGACAGTCTCTCGGACTGTCAATATAACGGAGCGTCCCGAGCAACGGACATATGCTCCGAATGTAAAATATCTGAACCACAACATGCGGTCCCCTATGTTGTTGGCTTCCTCCGATCTGTCCTCAATCTGCCGTCACTGGGTGAGTACTAAAGTAATTAAAGTGCTCGCATCACCCAAATCTCCTTCCTAGACCGCAACGGACGAACCCGGCAGCCGAACCATTCGATGAATGTACGCTACACCGGGTGAGCTAGCGAATGTCACTCCGTAAGCGATAGACATATTCCATGAGCACTTATTGCCGCTAACTCTTCATTAACTATGACGACAGAGGCACACTTTTGAAAGACATCTCCATAACTCTTCGAACAAGAAACCAGAAATGCTTGGATAGCAAGCATAAAATAATAATATATATAGCGTCGTTCAATAATTCAAAAGTTTGTGTGACATTATTGGACTATGTCGGAACTGAGGGACGATGTCCCTGAACCGAACCAAAAATTTCTAAGTCCACCGACGCTATCAGTTTCTTATCCGGCATCGCAGCATATGTTGTTCCGAAAGGGAAAGCTTGAAATCCACCGAATCCCTTTCGGTATCCCGTCGGACCGGATGAAACTTTCGGACGTCCGTACCCGCTTCCGCGGAGCGTCCCGACCCAGCATCGTCGGATAAAATATATGCGACAGATTCAGTTGATGCTGGGATGCTGCGATAAACTGTGCTATTAAGGAAAGCACGTCCGTACCCGAGGCCTGTGCAGTAGCGGACTTACGATGCATTGCCGCTGGAAGCTCCGTGTACGTTGACTCCCGCATACTTCCTATGCGAACGTCCGGAGTCTGCAGGCCTCGAGTCCCCGGCTACCGACCCAGCGCTGTCGGATAATTCTCGATCCGACACCGTTTCTGTCGGCTGCTGGGATGCTGCGATACGCTGTGCTATGTGCACAAGAATGTCCGGCGTCGAGACCTGCGGAGGCGCAGTCTATCGCTGCTTCGCCGAGGGCAGCTCCGCATCAGATGGCTCCCGCATACTTTTCCTATGCGAACGTCCGGAGTCCATCGGTCTCGAATCCCTGGCTGCCGGATGGTGTGACCTGGTCGCCGAAGAATCCTTGATCGGCGAAGCTGGTAATATATCGGCGGTCACGCAGCCAAGGTGCGGTCGTGTGCGCTGACGAGAAGAGGAAGCCTTAGCAGTCTCAGCGGACTGCCTATACAACGGAGCGTCCCGAGCGACGGACGTATGCTCCGCTAACGACACATTTGTACCACAACATCTGGGGCCAGATGTTGTTGAACGAGAGAGGGGCCTCTCTCGCTTGCCGTCCGGATGGACCGGAACGAGCTATGAACCGGACTAAAAGGCTTCCTCCGTTCTCCCTCCGATCCGCCGTCACTGGGTGTGCATTAAGTTAATTTTATAGTGCTCGCATCACCCCAAAATTCCTTCTAGACCGCAACGGACGAACCCGGCTGCCGAACCATTCGGTGAATGGACGCTACACCGGGCGAGCTAGCGGACGTCAAAGGCCGTCGAACCTACTAGGGTCCTCTTAGGCAATTGGCGTATTACATGAGCACTTTTCCGCTAGCCCTTCATTAATTGTGACGACGGAGGCACACTGTTGGAAGACATCACAGATACATCACCCTAATCTTGATCGTCTGAAATAGAAATTGATAAAGTAGAGTGACCCTGCGGGGAAAGGACCGGAGTGTCCAAATCCCCAACAACATACCGTGACATACGCTTCCCATATTGTCATCGAAATCATACGATACAGAACCGGAGTTAATGCGAGTACACTGACCACATATAGAATGATAATAAGGTCAGAGGAAGACTTCCTCTTAAAACAATTGATCAATATCCTTTCAATGTGAAAAGAAAACAAGTCCTGGTACTCGCACTAACCCCTGGCAATCAAAATACATAATAATAATATGATCCATTAATATAGAAAAAATAATTGAAATCAAAATATTTTGAAAAAATATTTTTTCAGAACAGCCCAAGTTTCTGAAAAGTAACGTTGAGCCCCAATGGATCCCAAGCCTAAGTGTGGACAAAAGTTTTTAAAAAATTTTTAAACAATTTATTCAACACTTACGAACAATAATCTGTATCTAGTTATGATTGAAATAACATAAAGATATTATTATTTAGAAATCCCCCCCTCACACAGAGGGCTGTTGTAAATGTAAACAATGAGTGTAAAAACACTAAAATAAGACTCCAGGCACCCAGGCCCGAAATCAGTTACCAAAAATACACCATCTGATGCAAAACAGAGACTTCCAGGGAAGAAACTGCAGAACATCAGATGGTAGATGCAGAACACAACGCCTAACCACCCGTAGGTGAAGACGTAAACATGGGGAAAGAAACAGAATTCATTCTGTTATTCAGCTAAACTCCCAAGAAATTTTAGTAATAATAATTACAGAAATTATGCCAAAAGCATGGGAGAATAGCAAGGGGGAACTTAAAGGACAGGGAGAGAGGAAAAACACTTGTAAAAACAGTGTAACTAAATAATCAGAATGACAACAAAATGGCTGCTGCCTTGAAAATAGGTAACTTAACATAATTTCATTAAAAAATTTTAAGTTACAGCCCTGATAATATTCTGTCACACATTCTTTTCCTCTCCTCCTTTTCTATCCTCCTTAGAATCACCATTTCACTAATATTTATGTGTCTGGCATCATTTAAACTGAGATTTAAAAGCACAAAGATCAGTCAGATGTTAACTGATGAAGGGCCAAACTTAGAATGATAAATGGCGCCAATTTCGGAACGTCCTTGACACTGCGCATGCGCAGTAGGGGCGAAGTGTGGAGGGCCTTTCAGGACATGTTTTCTTTAGTTTTAGATGCAAATTTTGGGGATTGGGGGGCAAAATTTGTGTTTGGCCCTATATTTTAAGAGTTAGCACCAGCTATGTCTGGGTCATTGGTACAGTATAAAAATATAAGTGAAAATGACGTGAGAAACTTCACATCACAACATTTTAACCTCGTTTGTAAAAAGACTGTTAACAATCTTTTTTTTGGGATCAAATATTTTGGGAAATGTACAGCCAACTTAGCTTCTTATGCGGAATCATGTGACCTTATTTCAGCCAACTGGGAATCCGGAATATTTGATTTAGAACAGGCCTGTCATGATCAACCCCCGGCACAATGATGTCGAAATATCTAAAGTTCAGGGTGCAAATATTTCCTATAATGCAACTAGAAATTTAACCAATTCAATCTTGTTTGACAGAGCTCAATGAGCTCTGTCAAACAAGATTGAATTGGTTAAATTCCCAGTTGTATTATGGGAAAAATGGCTACTTTAAATCTGGATATTTTGACATCAGTGTGCAAGGGGTTAATCAAGAAGTGGACTAATCGTCAGAAACATCCATAATCGACTACAATTTCAAAGTCAATGATTATGGGTTTTCATCACTCCTTTACTGATGAATTATCAGTTATTAGACTCCTCCCCCATCATGCTCTTAACAAGTGCCAGAGGCTGTAGAGTATCAAATTACACTGTAATGGACATGTGAAAGAAGTATAAAGGTACAACACATGACATCAAGTGTGGCATTCTAGAAAGTACGGGAGTACAAACAATTGCCCTTCTCAGTTTTCCAAGGAGTACAATTGCCTTCTAAAATCTCAATATGGCTATTATTGGGCACTTGACCACCTCAGGCTCAGGTTTGGGCCTGAGATGATCAAGAGTATGAATTTTCCCCTGAGAGTAGTAGACGTGCAGCATAGCATGTTAAAAGAATGTCCGGCCAAAGTAACTAATGACCAAAAATATTGTTTTCTGTATAGTTGTTCCTAGAGGTCGCAGAGTATGATTAACCCTTTACCCAACGAATCGGCCGCATACACCCGCATAATATGCAAATTCAGCAGTTGAAAAAATATTATTTTTAAAACAATTTGAACAAAACCATATCATGTGACCCCTTGTTGGAACGAGCTCGTTCCAGCGAGGGGTCACATGATATGGTTTTGTTCAAATATCGTCTGCGTTGGGTAAAGGGGTAAAGCCAACTTTAAGCGATTATTCTTCTTCAATAGTCGATCATGAAATTTCACAATCATGTCAGCCCTATTTTAGAAACAGAAGCAGATCATATAATTGATGAAGCACCAAATAAGTTAGAGCATTATGCATAAGATAATTTTATTCCACACTCTCTACAGTATGACCGCCTTGGACTGGTGTGCAGTATTTCCACAGACGCAATATTATTAGATTCCAAACACTAATTATAGGAATAATCATCAAAAATTTATTTAAATAATGAAGCACCGGGTACAGCCCGGTGCTTCACTAATTAAGATATTGCCGATGATGATTTTTATTACCTGGTAAACACATGCGTTGGCATCACTGCCCATGTGTGGATTATGACCAGTCCACGGCGATTGTTCTGTACATCTTAGTAAAGATTATAAAGAAAGTTGTCTGGTTTTGCTACTTTAATTTTTATCTTACCTTAATAAAATAGGATTTGGTTTGTAAGCTATTGGATACTAATTCATGAGCTTTGGTTGAGTTTGGTCTAAAAATATAAGCGCCTGATGTTTGGTACCCACCGCTACCACCACGAATATAAGCATCATAGAAATAGAATCCCTGCTTCATGGGAATTGTTATGTCACTGTTCAGGTTCTTCATTTCTGTTAGACTTCCTGATTTCCCATCAAAAGTCAACTGCAAAAACTGCCAAGAGAAGAAAATAATAAAACTAGACTAATGCCAAGGATGGCTATGCCTTTGTATCCCATAGTCATAGATACCCATCCTCAATTCACCCACCACTCAATCTCACCACGAGAGCACATCCACAAAATGTATCCCTAGTCAGACCTGGCATTCTTAAAAATGCAGGAGGGCTAAAAACTGCTCTCCTCACATGGCCTAGGGGAGCGATTAGCTCTCCTCAAGCTTACAAAAGCTAAAAGTTGCAAAATGAAGTGGTACTATTAATGAATTTTGCCTAGTGGGCTTTGTACATACATTTTATTTGGTGCTGCTGACTAGGTGGTCTCTGTGAGACGGCTACATTGCCCCTCTCCACACCTCTGGGCCTTGATAAGGTCGGGGTGTGGAAGGGGCAATATGGCCATATTGCAGAGACCACTAACATAGCAGAGAAATGAAAACATGTGGGTTTTAGGACTAGGCTGTTGTGGTAATCATTATTTTCTAAGGCTAGGAGGGCTATTTTTCGCCCTCCTAAATTTTTTTAAGGCGAGCGAATAAATCGTTCTTCTGAAAATGCCAGGCCTGCATAGTACACTAATGCCCATGCTTTACTATAAATCTTTATGAAGGCAAACTTTAGGTGTAAAAACAATAAAATTTACAATTTTGCAGAAATTCAAGGGGCATAACTTAACAGAGCACACATATAAATAAGCATCTGTGTGTAGGCTGCATTTTTTTTTCTGTGCTTTGTGTTTTCACTAAATTTCATCATTTACAGTTCTCGTTTCATTCTTATATTTTGCAAAGACTATCGTTATGTATTTATTGAACCAGATCTATAAAACTTCCCCAAATTTCAGCATTTTAAAGACTTTTCTGTTCATTTGTTGTCTTGTTGTGAGCACAAATCACTATCGATCGGATACATCGATGGATCGACAGATCAACAATCTGTGTAACCGTGAGCGTCCCACAGAGTCATGCATCATCGATGAGGCAAACAGACAATGTATTACCTATCAGCCGGACATTCTGCATGGATTTAACATTAAACATGCCAAGAGCTACATTCTGAATCCTGTCGCATTTTCACGAATCAAACAATTAGGCATATTTCGCACATGGAGAAATAGAAGGGGAGGGTGCTGATGCTACGTTATGCTAGAAGGAAGGAAACTCAATCCAGCAAACCTGATTTCTGTACATAACTGTGATTCACTGGTCAGCGCTTGTTTATTCAATGTCCAGTCTGTTCGCAATAAAGCCAGTAGTGTCCGAGATATGCTGGAGGACCATAACATATCCCTCAGCATGCTAACGGAAACGTGGTTAACTCCAAATGATGACCTCATCATTGGAGATCTCATACAATCTGATAAATCTTTCCATCACAACCCAAGATCAGACCGGAGAGGAGGCAGAGTTGGAATTTTATTTGACAAAGCAATCAAAGTTAAATTTGAACCTGTCCGTAAGTTTAAATCATTTCAAACATTAGTGGGTTTGCTCACTAAAGGTTCAGACAATACGTATAATTAGGGTATACAGACCTCCTTATGGACCCAAAAACAAAGCGGCCGATAACCCATTTTTGCCTGAATTCGCCAAATTCCTCGGATCTCTCGTGATATCAAAAGGGCCATTCATTGTGACAGGCGATTTTAACTTTCATGTGAATGACCCAAATGACCCTATGCCACCAACTTCATTAACACTCTCAATTCCATGGAACTTTTCCAGCATGTTACTAAACCCACTCATAGGAAGAACCATATTCTTGATCTCTTGATTACCCGTGATTCTGAGAAAAACATGTTGACTAACGTCGAAGTGATTGATGTAGCATTATCGGACCACTATTTTATTAAGTTCAACATAATGCTACCTCTATCTCCACCACAACGAGCTAAGATCACATACCGAAAGTACAGAAACATCATTGCAGCTGACTTCGCAGAATCAGTGTACCCAGTACCATCTGAACTGTCTGACTCCACAACTAATGTTGACACTCTTGTGGACAAATTCAACAAGATGTCACAGGAACTAATCGACAAATATGCTCCCCTCCATAGTAGATTTGTGAACAACCGTGAAATAGCTCCTTGGTTCACAGATGCAATTCGAGTTGCCAAACAAAACCGTCGAGTACTCGAACAACAGTGGCGAAAATCCAAATTAACAGTTCATCGGGAAATGTATGTCCACCATCGCAATCATGTTAGCAAACTGGTGAACAATGTGAAGAAATCGTATTTTGCGGACATTGTGAGCGACAATATTAAACGGCCTCGGGTTTTGTCAGTGGTCATCGACAAACTCTTACATGCTAAGGGTAGTGCAGTTCTACCTGATCATGCCACCAAAGTGGAGCTAGCATGTAAGTTTGCCCATTTCTTCCAGGATAATATCGTGATTATTCGATCTGTTCTTTCATCATGTCCCAACACTCAACCCGATGTTGCATCAATAGGAAACACATCATCGGTGATCGATATTAATTTCAATTCATTCCGACCCTTGACTGAAGAAGATCTTCATAATTTGGTACTGAAATCCCCATCAAAGCAGTGCCCTTTGGATACTATCCCAACTAAGCTGCTGAAATCTTGTATACCAGCTTTTGTCCCATAGCTCCGGGAGATTGTCAATAAATCATTGTTGACTGGCATATTCCCATCGACCATGAAACAGGTGCTGGTTACCCTACTCCTCAAAAAATCAGGACTCGATCCTGAAATAATTAAAAATTATCGCCCAGTGTCCAACCTGAGTTTTGTTTCTAAACTGCTAGAGCGTGCAGCTGTGAAACAACTCTGCGAACATCTGTCACGATGTGACCTGTCTGAGGAATTACAGTCGGTCTACACCCCACTCTGCAGCATAGAAATGCACTTTTACGGGTGCAGAATGACATTTTATTGTTGATGGACTGGAAGGAGGTTTCTTGTTTAGTTTTGTTAGATCTGAGTGCAGCATTTGACACCATTGATCATGCCGTCCTCCTTGACATCCTGCAAACCAGAATAGGCATTACGGGAAAGGCTCATGACTGGTTGAGGTCATATCTCTCAGACCGCATCCTAAGAGTGAATATTACTGGTACTTATTCCAATGACGTTCCTTTGATGTTCGGTGTACCCCAGGGGTCGGTTCTAGGGCCTCTGCTGTATGTTGTTTATGTTTTTCCCCTCGGCGATATCATTCGTAGGCATGGACTTAGTTTCCATTTCTATGCGGACGACACGCAGCTCTATATTCATTTCAAGACACAGCATGAGGAGCGGGCGGTTCACGCACTAGAAAGATGTGCGAATGATATAAAATCATGGATGATGCCAAATTTCCTGAAATTGAATCCCGATAAAACAGAGGTTATCTATCTAGGTCAACCCCGTCAGCTTGCAAAAGTATCATGAATACAACCCGTATTTGATGGTCATTCGATCTCTCCCTCGACAGTGGTGCGCGACCTCGGATATTTTCGTGGATGAGCACCTGTCTGCTGACAGTCATGTCACACAGGTGTATCGGATATCCTTCTACCACCTACGAAATATTAGCAGGATATGTGGCGTTCTGGACGAGGAGGTCGCGAAACAGTTAATTCATGCATTTGTTAATTCTCTACTGTATGGTTGTAAACAGTCCCTGCTGCAGAAACTCCACCTTGTTCAAAACTGCACTGAGAGCGTCATTTTAAGGAGGAGGAAATTATGTCATATCACACCCCTTCTTTACCACCTTCATCGGCTCCCTTTTGAAGAACGGATCACATTCAAAGTTCTTATCATCCTCTATAAATGCCTTAATGGATTGGCACCATCATACCTCAGCAATCTAGTTCAGCGCTATGTTCCCTCAAGATCTCTGAGATCCTCATCTGCGAATAAACTCTGCCATAACCCAGGCGACCTAGAAACGGCAGGTGGTCAGGCCTTTTCAGTTACTGGGCTTTTTCTCTGGAACACCCTGCCTGATTGCCTGCAGTCACCACAAACTTACAAATCATTCAAAACTAGCCTTAAAACTCATCGTTTCAAAAAATTAAACCCAGAACCAGTTCATTTTGAATTAATTTAATTTATAACCCAAATTACGAGATTTCACAAAGCATATGTTTTCTTTATTTTACTTGTAAAGCCTGAGAGCACTTACGTGGATTCATTGGCTCTAAACTGTATTTATTTATTTATTAATTATTTATTATTATTATATGGCACAAAGTTTTTATGTGAATGGGACCTAATGCGAATTTGGGCTGTATTTTGTCATTGCAAACTAAAGTTTAAAAGTTAAAATAAATCGGAAATGGTGTTAAAACTCAACTTATTGATTGGAAATCATAAAATATATTAGTTTTCATAAACTCAAGGGGAATAACTCTAGAACACAAAAAGCAAATACAGTCAAATGAGAACTGGATCTGCATTTTGTCATTCTGTACAACATGTGAGAATTTGAAAAAAGTTTTTAAACACATAAACAAGATTCTGCCTGATGTAAATGGATGGATTTATAAATATAGAGAAGATTGATGATAATGTAACCAGTTATTTAACTCTTAAGGCCACACAAAGTAGATTTTCTGTTTCTCGGGCCATTATTTGTGAAATTGCATGCGGGCGAGCGGTTTTTTATTTTATTTTTTATTTCAGTAATTACTTCTTTGCCATCAAAAGTTCATGTTCTTGGTTCAAGTTTTAGGCCTCACAATCTACAGAATAGCATGACAAGAGACAAGGAGTTAATGTAATAGTCATATCAGAGTAGTGATATTCATAAAAATTATGATTCAAATTGTAAGATTCTTACCTCCCAAACAAGGCTTATGACCACTCCCCACCCCCCTTCATTGGGATGAGCATGCCCAGCTTGTTCCATTGAGAGTTTATAACCCATATTTTAAGAAAAAAAAAGAAAACTTTTGAGTTATTCAAGAAAAATATTTGAAAGTGTTGTCGCCCCTTTATGCTAGGTAATGGTTTAACCATTTTAGCACAAGTATCAAACTTGTTGGTCGATACCATCTCAACTTATTCCTGGGGTCTTTTTTCTTCACTTGATGAGGTACTAAATTGCCGGAGAGGGCTAACTATGTTAAGTCAAAAGATGCATTACTTTGTTGATAACACCAGTCCTATAATACCCATAATCCACTTACATATTTACTTGCAAGTAAATGGCAGAGAATTTCCTACCAAGTCTTGACTGAAAACTTCTGTCAGGGTAGTGTGACAATTGTCTGGAGGACTTCTTCATGATCTGAATAGTAGACCACCTGTTTTGTGGAAATGGTTCAACACTTCAGCTGTAACTGGCCTATATTATTGACAAAATTTGTGATACAAATTTAGTCATTATTTCAACTTTTGTCTTATCAGAACAAGGCTGTTGTGCACCTTCCAATAAAGGATCATAAGCTATGTTTTGGGACCCCAAAAATTAACTCTTTACCTGTTACTAGCAATTATTCCTGCCCTGCACAACAAATCTATTGGGAACTCAACATAAACCCAGGGATTTGATGTCAACAAATTTGAATAATTTTTCTCATATGCACCAAGTTAAAATTCGGGTTTCCATGAGGAGCTCAACCCCAAATATGAACCCAAGGACTTAATTTGAACAAACTAATCTGTCCCCTATAAGGATCATGCATACCAAATAACATAAAAATCAGAGTGGTGCCTCTGAAGAAGAAGATTTTTAAATGACATTCTTCATACTAAATGTTGAAATTCATGCTCACATTGAGAACCTAATTCGAACCCACAGACTTGATTTAAACAAATTTAGATGTTAAATTTCGAGTTTTTTTTGTGCTCTGCCTACAGCCATTTGGGCTCAGCTACTTCCACTGAACAAATTTGGAAGAGTATCCCCCAAAGATAAAGTTTGGTTGGGTTTGGTCCAGTGGTTCCGAAGAAGAAGACTACCCGGTACTTTCAATAACGTTTCCAAACAGTCAGATTTTAAGATGCTCTCAAGGACCCGGAATTTAAATTTTAAAATTCAAGCATTTTCAAGGATCAAAATGTCCTTTTATCTCTAGGTACTCTGGACTCTGGTCTGGTTAAACCATAAACCTTAAGATCCCGGAGATTTTTATACATTTTCCCTGTTCTTTGAAAGTCTGCTTCCTGTGGCTTTGCAGTTGTTTCTCGTCAAGTCTCGGCTGCCTACAGAGGCACATGGTCCTTTGCATTAACCCTTTACCTAACATGAAAAGCAGATGACACTTGCAAAAAAAATTCTTGAATAACTAATTTTTTTCATTTTTTGTCTCAAAAACATAGGTTATGACCCCTCGTTGGAACGAGCTCGACGAGCTCGTTCCAACGAGGGGTCATAACCTATGTTTTTGAGACAAAAAATGAAAATATTTTGAAAATTACATGGCGATTTTTTAGAATAGCGCTGGCCGGTTTTGGCCGTTACGTTGGGTAAAGGGTTAAAAAGTTATCAAAGTCAGAATGAGGTGGCTTTGATAATTTTTCATGCAATGGGCAGGTGCTCCCACCACTCACTCTCTGGGTAGCAATGCACTGTCTGGGTAAACTTGCAAGTGATATTTAAGTACCCTAGCAGTTGTTTCTTAGCATGTCTTGGCTGCCTGTATAGTAGCCACTGGATGTAGACTGTCAAAGTGGATCTAAAATGTGTAAAATCTCAAGCATGATATATGCCCCTTCGTTAAACTTTTGCTTTTGTCTAAATAAAATGACACAAAAACTAAAACATTAAATACCCTCTTTGCATTTCAAGAGGGACAAAAACAGAAATATTAAAAGTTTTACCTCATTTTTCAAAATAACATTCTCAGATGATTTCATTGTCTGTAAACTTGGTGTAGGCTTTTTTTCTGAAAAAAGGACAAAATGATGATAAATAACAATTATTATAACATACATTCACCAATAAATATCCAGCATTAATCATGACAATATGATTCTTCTAGGCCTGCTTGGCATGCAGCATCCTTAGTGGGGTGATTCATAATATCCATTCATAATATTGTGGGTAGCATATCAAGTTTATTACACTATTTTAATCCTTAAAGGCCTATGTTTTGCTTTTGTTTAATTTTGACTACCTTAGAACAGGAGCCCCAACATGCAATCTTCAAGTAAATTTGCAAAAAGAATTTTAAGAAGATTGGCAGTTGTTTCAAGACAAGTTTTTCAGAATTTTTGTTATATGTTTTGTTTGGTCTTTTGTACGATGCACATGATCAAAAATTATGTTCAACACAGGCTAAAAGGTGCTGATGAAATCTTTACTCAACATGTTCACAACAAACGATATGAATAACTAACGTGTCTAAATTGCTTGAGGTATACATTAAAAGTAAATTAGGCCTAAAAAAAAATAAAAAATCTGTTTCTCAGGCTCTCCCACATGGTCATTTTGGCTGCCAAAAAATTAAATGGTTTATGTCTGATATTTTACCCAAGTTAAAAAAATCGATGAATTTGTCCCTTGCGTGAAAGAAGGCTTTGCAATGCTGTAGCTTCTTGCACTCAAGGGATGAAATACACCACCACCCATGCTATTCTGTAGATTATGAGGCCTAAAACTTGAACAAAGAACATGAACTTTTGATGGCAAAGAAGTAATTACTGAAATAAAGAACAAAATAAAAAACCGCTCACACGCATGCAATTTCACAAATATATATATTTATATTTATTGGTGTTTAAGGTCACATACTTCTGCACAATGGCTAATCATGACCACAACATGGAGATAAAGTCAAGGTCAGTCAATCGTTTATACCCCATGTTCCCTATTTTAGAGGACTTGCACCCCAAGCATTAGTGACTGGGTCCTATTTTACCAGTGAAACAGAGCTTGTTTACCACAGTAAACAAGCACTGCTTCACTTCCCGGGCTTCCCACGGGGGATAATTTCACAAATAATGACCTGAGAAACAGAAGATCTACTTTGTGTGGCCTTATTGGGGTGTTTTTATTTTGAAAGCAGGATCTTTCAAATGACCTGGAGTATTCCAAACTTGGAGGGTAAAATCATGAGGCACTTATTTGTGAAGTAATCTTTATTGTACAGATTTAAATTGGTGTTGTCTAGGCTTTCCTTCTTTTGTGTTCTTAGTTTATTTAACACTTTAACTAACATGAAAAGCAGACAACACTTGCAAACAAAATTCTTGAATAACTATTTTTTTTCATTTTGTGTCTCAAAAACATAGGTTATAAGCCCTCTTTGGAATAAGTTCGATGAGCTCATTCCAAAGAGGGGTCATACCCTATGTTTTTGATGAGCTCGTTTCAAAGAGGGGTCATAACCTATGTATTTGAGACAAAAAGTGAAAAAAAATAATGAAAATTAATTGCCAACTTTTGGGAATAGCGCTGACCAGTTTTGGCCTTTACGTTGGGTAAAGGGTTAACTGGTTGAGTGCTAGAAGCCACTATCAGGCTGAAAAGTGCTATAGCCACTTTTGTGGCTCTTATTGTGTGCATTAGTTTGTCATTTGTGTGGCAGTAGATAAAGAAATGTGGATTAAAATTGTTTCATTACAATTTATTGGAGTGCACATTGGCACTCTCCAATAAATTGTAATAAAACAATTACTGAACAAAATCTTACTAAACTGAGGCTCCTCTTGCTGGCAGTTTGGTATTTTTGAAAAAAAATACTCATGTTACAAATCACCTTTGAAAAATAATTTAGCACTCAACCAGTTAACAGACACACTATATAAAAGGTGTCCAGCCAATTTCGGTATTTTGTATTCAAGCTCTGGGTATTTTGTTACAAACTAAAAATGAATGAAGAAGGCAGTCAAAAGGTGGTAAGTTTGCGTAATTTAAATTCAACAAACATCCTGTGATTGTTACCTTAACATATTTACAACAAGAGGCCCAGGGGGAAGGGGGGTGGGGTCTGAGGGTGCTCACCTGACATGGTAGCCTAAATATAAAACCCCCAGGAAATTGATTTCAACAAGTTGCATCTGCCACCTCCTTAGAAAAGCTTATACCAAATATCCAAAGATTCAGACCAGCGGATCTAAAAAAAAAAATTTTTAAAGAATATTCCTCATATTGAACTAAGTTATAATTCGGGCTCCAATAGGAAGCCCAAACATGAACCCAGGGACTTGGCTTGAACAAACCTGAATTTCACCTCCAGTGGGATGCCGTTTTCCAAATATCAAAAGATTCTGACTGGTGGATGTGAATAAGAAAATTTTTGAAGAATATTCCTCATATTGAACTAAGTTATAATTCAGGCTCCCACAGGGAGCCCAAATATCAACCCAGGGACTTGGCTTGAACAAACTTGAATCTCACCCCCCTAAGGATGCTGCATGCCAAATATCAAAACATTCCGACTGCTGAATCTGAAGAAGAAGATTTTTAAAGAAAAATTCCTCATATTGAACTAAGTTATAATTCGGGCTCCCACAGGGATTTGGCTTCAACAAACTTGAATCTCACCCCCCTAAGGAAGCTACATACCAAATATCAAAACATTCTGACTGCTGGATCTGAAGAAGATTTTTTAAGAAAATTCCTCATTTTGAACTAAATTATAATTCGGGCTCCCACAGTGAGACCAAATATGAACCCAGGGACATGGCTTGAACAAACTTGAATCTCACCCCACTAAGGATGCTGCATGCCAAATATCAAAACATTCTGACTGCTGGATCTGAAGAAGGAGATTTTTTTAGAAAATTCCTCATTTTGAACTAAGTTATAATTCAGGCTCCCACAGTGAGACCAAATATGAACCCAGGGACTTGGCTTGAACAAACTTGAATCTCACCCCACTAAGGATGCTACATACCAAATATCAAAAGATTCTTATTGGTAGATCTGAAGAAGAAGATTTTTAAAGAATATTCCTCATACTGCACTAATTTAAACATTTGGGCTCCCAAAGAGAGCCCAAATATGGACCCAGGGAATTGATTTCAATAAACATGTGAAACAATCTTCCAAAGATGTTATATGTGAAATTTGACAGCTTTTAGAGCAGTGGTTTGGGAGAAAAGTAGTGTTAAATGTTTTTCCCATTACCCACGGTGTTAAAAAATGCTGACTCAGCACTTTTTCAAAGTCCCCAAAAAGTAACCCATGATAAAACTGATAGCAATTTTTTTTTAACCATTCCATTCTGTTGGTCCTAAGAAAGCTTCACATCAAATAAGAATTCTCAGTGCCGTGTAGTTTTGGAGATATGGGCGTATTAATTTTTTCTATTTTTTGCTCTTTGGTTCTCATGGGGCGAGGGGAAAATTATTTTTGGGATAAATTAACTACTTATGTCCCAATAAAACCTCATGTCAAATTAGGTTCAAATCAGCCTCTCGGTTTGGAAAGTTAAAAAATTTATAGTAATTTATATATTTTTTATACTTACCAATGACCCAGACATAGCTGGTGCTAACTCTTAAAATATAGGGCCAAACACAAATTTTGCCCCCCAATCCCCAAAATTTGCATCTAAAACTAAAGAAAACATGTCCTGAAAGGCCCTCCACACTTCGCCCCTACTGCGCATGCGCAGTGTCAAGGACGTTCCGAAATTGGCGCCATTAATCATTCTAATAACCAGTGCCTGGTAAGCGCTATGTACTCAGCGGGGAGGCAAGAGTTCCCAACTCCTGGGAGGGCCATCCCCGTCTGGGTCATTGGTAAGTATAAAAAATATATAAATTACTATAAATTTTTTAACATTTTTATACTGTACCAATGACCCAGACATAGCTGAATAGCAAAAAGGCTGGAGGGCCAAGGACATAGAGCAAAATGGAATACGCTCAATAAAATAAAATAGAGTCATCCCCTGTAGGGAAAAAGAAGTAATAGGCCTTACATGTATCTTTCTTATTTATGATAAATTAGAAAGATACAACACCTTCCAAAATTGAGCTTCATACATCCATGTACTCTATTAATATCCAATATAATCCTTATAGTAATAATTTTTAAAGTAAGCCTAGAGAATAGAGACTCTTATACTCCTAAAAGTGTCTGAGGATTGCATAATCATGTCCGTTGACATATGCAATATTCAAAAGCTATACTTTAAAAACTAAGACTTGAATGAATTTTAAAAA
This sequence comes from Pictodentalium vernedei, assembly GCA_031216915.1. NCBI lineage: Eukaryota > Metazoa > Mollusca > Scaphopoda > Dentaliida > Dentaliidae > Pictodentalium > Pictodentalium vernedei. The sequence continues at coordinate 162,379,511 of CM062297.1, forward strand.
CCTAAACTTCTCACTAAACAGCCATCCCAATAACAGCTCAGAATTACTAACTCCGGAGGAGGTATCCCCTTGTTTTCATAGTAAAACAGGTGACCCAAGGGAACACCCTCCCCCCCCCCCCCCCCTTTTTCTTGCCCTGGGTCAAATAGCCCAGAGCGAAGAGGGCAGCCGAACGGAGACACTGCCGAAACAGACAGCCTACCTAGCTATAGTAGCAACTGTTAAGTGAATGACATTCTGAGCAGTAGATAATAGACCTAACAATAGAGGCCTCCAGAAATGGACTCGATATTTCTGAGATAAAATTCATGAATGTGGATGGCTGAGCGCAATGAGCGGCCTTCAAAAATCTATAATAGCGACACTATTAATGTAAGCCCAAGAAGTAGAAGAACTCTTACTTCATGAGCCGAAATCTTAAGCACAACTGCTAAGTCAATGATATACGATAAGCAGTACCGATAGTTAATAGAATCCATTAATAAAATGGAGCGTAACGTCCTTCTACTAGACATCAAAGGCAGAAGAAGCTTACGCCCATAGTAATAAACAAAATATCTGTTTATAAATACATAAACTGTACCCGGAAAGAGTAAAGGCCTATGCCCATACGAAGACGGAAGGACCTTAAAATAATAGGTTACGGATAATAGGAGCCTAACTCTTATGCAACAATCCAACCTAAATAGTAACGGAAGTATTGATTCCGAAACTATGAAAGTGAAAATCATCCATCGATAGTGCATGAAACTCACTGACTCTACAGTAAAAGAGAAACCAACAGAATTACTGTCTAAAAGGTCAGAATTTGAAAACTACTGTTTCCAGAGGCTCAAATGATTACTTAGCTAAATAAGAACCGAAGTTAAAATCCGTATAGGAATTTAATCTAAAGATTCTAAGTCTATTTATCAAAAAGTTACTAACTGACTTAGATAAAGAGACAAAAGACTCAATTGTAAACTATCGTAGAGTGCATAGGTATGAGGTAACATAAACCTATAACCTAAATAATAACAGGCTGCAGTAGATCTTGTGAAACAAGTATACTAAAAAATAGCAATGAGTAGTATGGAGGGATCAACAATATGAACATAATGATCCCTACACCACGACGGAAGAGCCTCCACTTTAGCCGCATAGAATAGCGAAGAAGAGGATCTCCTATAGTAAGAAATCGCGTCCAAAGCTCGTCCAGTACAGTGCTTACAATGCAATACGGACCACACAACAGAATACATGAAGGTTGCGACCTTGCTGGTTGTGATAAAGATGACACGATTTACCCAGTGAAAAAGATCCTCACATAGAGGAAGATTTCCTGTTAAGACCCACAGTAGACAAGAGAGTAAATTCCTCATGATCTCTGTGAAGATAGAGATGCTATCAACAGAAATGTATTGTGGTTGTTTATCTTAGCAATACCTGCTAAAACAACAGCGCCGGAGGATACGCGTATCCTATCATTCCGTCCTATAGATCAATAGAGCGTTAACAATATTAGCTCAGAGATCTGGACAAGCCAACACATACGTCTGCAATTGATTAGCAAGCTGTGTCATAAATAATCATCATTGGGCGTTCCCATAGATAGCAAATCTGATTGAATACTTGTTTGTTGAGAGTCCATTCTGACAGCAACAAGCGACCCGTAAGAGAACGGGAGTCCGATAAAACAATCAGACGACCCGGAATATGACGGACCAAAACTGAACTTGGTGTAATATAACCAACAGACGGATTCTTTCCATTAAATTGAATAACGGAAACGAAAGAGTGCCTCCCTGGTTCCGGAGATACGCCACTACTGTCGAATTAAAGGACAGGAATTTGGGCATGCGTTTCTGAATAATGTTCATGCAATGACATAAAGCAAGCCTAAAAAACATTATTCCGCGGAAGAAAACTGATTGCTAAAAGACTGCGGAACCCAAAGACCCTGGCACTTCGAATCCGTAGGGATCAGTATTATATCCCAATCTGTTTGACTGGCAACCGTCATAACAGCCACACTCGGGTCCGGCAACTGCGGCGGCACTCTCTGAGTCAACCACCGAATGTTTGCCCCAGTCTGAATCTCTTGTAACACTAGATAGACAAGAGAACGTGTAAATCGAGCAATTCATGGATTGCCGAAAAGTTGTCGTCGAAGAGAAGCTCCTCCGAGAACGAAGCGACTCTGAGAGAGTTCTTAACCTTACTATCCACGCGTGTGGATGTAGCTAGGGCTGCGTCACGTCTAACTAACTCCAATAAGCCACTGAAGGGCGGAGTTATACGTGAACAAACTACTGCCCTCAAAAGAAATTACATTGAGAATAATATCCCGTAAATCTTTTCTTGAAGACGTAATGATAACGCCTCAGTAAGGCGGATTACGTATAATAAAGCGTGTAAGTTAAGTCTACTATACATAATGTCGTTCCCAACATTGAAATTGGAAAAGACATAAACGGCGAAAAAGAATATATGCAGTCTTTAATCACACCGTCTAGACGCATATGAACTCTCGGTATGCCCTGCTCTGCCAAAATAAACTATTTGTATAAATGATAAAATGGCAGAAATGAGCAACGCGGACAAGAAACTAAACTATCATGCTTAGTAGCAGGCTTGTATATATATAGCGTCGAAAAATAAAACACATGTTGTAATGACAATATTGGACTGCGTCGGTAAGTCAGGGACAATGTCCCTGAACCGATCGAAAAATCCGAGTCCAATGACGCTATAAGTCTCTTATCCAAGATCGCAGCAATGAAGTCCGAAATAATAATCACTGGAAGATAATGCCAGAAGATATGAAAGGCATCTTCCGATACTACTAAAGGGAAAACTCGAAATCTTTCGAATCCCTTTCGCCATCCTGTCGGACCCTATAAAGCGTTCGGTCGTCCGTACCTGATGCAACCGCGGACCGCACCGACCCAGCGCCGTCGGATAATTCCTGATTCGACCGAGAAACTGTCAATTGCTGGGATGCTGCGAAACAACTGTGCTAACTCGGATAGCACGTCCGTCACTGAGGCCTGAGGAGAAGCGGTCTTACGATGCATTGCCGCTGGAAGCTCCGTGATCGTTACCCCGTGCATACTACCAATATGCGAGCGAACGGAGTGTATAGGCCTTGTGTCCCTTGGCTACCGGATGGCGCGACCTATTCGCCGTGGAATCACTGAATGCCGAAACTGATCGGATACTCGAGGTCACGTAGCCAATGTGCGGTCGTGTGCCCTGCTGTGAGGATGAGGAAGCATTAAAGACAGTCTCTCGGACTGTCAATATAACGGAGCGTCCCGACCAACGGACATATGCTCCGAATGTAAAATATCTGAACCACAACATGCGGTCCCCTATGTTGTTGGGCGAGAGAGGGACCTCTCTCGCTCACAGCCCGGGCGGACCTGGACAAGCCAGGAACCGGACTAACAGGCTTCCTCCGGTCTGTCCTCAATCTGCCGTCACTGGGTGAGTACTAAAGTAATTAAAGTGCTCGCATCACCCAAATCCCCTTCCTAGACCGCAACGGATGAACCCGGCAGCCGAACCATTCGATGAATGTACGCTACACCGGGTGAGCTAGCGAATGTCACTCCGTAGGCGATAGACATATTCCATGAGCACTTATTGCCGCTAACTCTTCATTAACTATGACGACAGAGGCACACTTTTGAAAGACATCTCCATAACTCTTCGAACAAGAAACCAGAAATGCTTGGTTTGCAAGCATAAAATAATAATATATATAGCGTCGTTCAATAATTCGAAAGTTTGTGTGACATTATTGGACTATGTCGGAACTGAGGGACGATGTCCCTGAACCGAACCAAAAATTTCTAAGTCCACCGACGCTATCAGTTTCTTATCCGGCATCGCAGCATTCTAGTCCGACGAAAGAAGCTGTAGAAGACCAAGTCAGATGACATACACAACAGCATATGTTGTTCCGAAAGGGAAAGCTCGAAATCCTCCGAATCCCTTTCGGTATCCCGTCGGACCGGGTGAAACTTTCGGACGTCCGTACCCGCTTCCGCGGAGAGTCCCGACCCAGCATCGTCGGATAAAATATATGCGACAGATTCAGTTGATGCTGGGATGCTGCGATAAACTGTGCTATTAAGGAAAGCACGTCCGTTCCCGAGGCCTGTGCAGTAGCGGTTTTACGATGCATTGCCGCCGGAAGCTCCGTGTACGTTGACTCCCGCACACTTCCTATGCGAACGTCCGGAGTCTGCAGGCCTCGTGTCCCTGGCTACCGGATGGTGTGACCTGGTCGTCGAAGAATCCTTGATCGGCGAAGCTGGTAATATATCGGCGGTCACGCAGCCAAGGTGCGGTCGTGTGCGCTGACAAGAAGAGGAAGCCTTAGTAGTCTCAGCGGACTGCCTATACAACGGAGCGTCCCGAGCGACGGACGTATGCTCCGCTTACGACACATTTTGTACCACAACATCTGGGGCCAGATGTTGTTGAACGAGAGAGGGGCCTCTCTCGCTTGCCGTCCGGATGGACCGGAACGAGCTATGAATCGGACTAAAAGGCTTCCTGCGTTCTCCCTCCGATCCGCCGTCACTGGGTGTGCATTAGGTTAATTTATAGTGCTCGCATCACCCCAAAATTCCTTCTAGACCGCAACGGACGAACCCGGCTGCCGAACCATTCGGTGAATGGACGCTACACCGGGCGAGCTAGCGGACGTCAAAGGCCGTCGAACCTACTAGGGTCCTCTTAGGCAATTGGCGTATTTACATGAGCACTTTTCCGCTAGCCCTTCATTAATTGTGACGACGGAGACACACTGTTGGAAGACATCACAGATACATCACCCTAATCTTGATCGTCTGAAATAGAAATTGATAAAGTAGAGTGACCCTGCGGGGAAAGGACCGGAGTGTCCAAATCCCCAACAACATACCGTGACATACGCTTCCCATATTGTCATCGAAACCATACGATACAGAACAGGAGTTAATGCGAGTACACTGACCACATATAGAATGATAATAAAGTCAGAGGAAGACTTCCTCTTAAAACAATTGATCAATATCCTTTCAATGTGAAAAGAAAACAAGTCCTGGTACTCGCATTAACCCCTGGCAATCAAAATACATAATAATAATATGATCCATTAATATAGAAAAAATAATTGAAATCAAAATATTTTGAAAAAATATTTTTTCAGAACAGCCCAAGTTTCTGAAAAGTAACGTTGAGCCCCAATGGATCCCAAGCCTAAGTGTGGACAAAAATTTTAAAAATATTTTAAACAATTTATTCAACACTTACGAACAATAATAATGTATCTAGTTATGATTAAAATAACATCAAGATATTATTTTTTAGAAATCCCCCCCTCACACAGAGGGCTGTTGTAAATGTAAACAATGAGTGTAAAAACACTAAAATAAGACTCCAGGCACCCAGGCCCGAAATCAGTTACCAAAAATACACTATCTGATGCAAAACAGAGACTTCCAGGGAAGAAACTGCAGAACATCAGATGGTAGATGCAGAACACAACGCCTAACCACCCGTAGGTGAAGACGTAAACATGGGGAAAGAACAGAATTCATTCTGTTATTCAGCTAAAACTCCCAAGAAAATTTAGTAATAATAATTACAAAAACTATGCCAAAAGCATGGGAGAATAGCAAGGGGGAACTTAAAGGACAGGGAGAGAGGAAAACACTTAAAAAAAACAGTGTAACTAAATAATCAGAATGACAACAAAATGGCTGCTGCCTTGAAAATAGGTAACTTAACATAATTTCATTAAAAAATTTTAAGTTACAGCCCTGATAATATTCTGTCACACATTCTTTTCCTCTCCTCCTTCTCTATCCTCCTTAGAATCACCATTTCACTAATATTTATGTGTCTGGCATCATTTAAACTGAGATTTATAAGCACAAAGATCAGTCAGATGTTAACTGATGAAGGGCCAAACTTAGAATGATTAATGGCGCCAATTTCGGAACGTCCTTGACACTGCGCATGCGCAGTAGGGGCGAAGTGTGGAGGGCCTTTCAGGACATGTTTTCTTTAGTTTTAGATGCAAATTTTGGGGATTGGGGGGCAAAATTTGTGTTTGGCCCTATATTTTAAGAGTTAGCACCAGCTATGTCTGGGTCATTGGTACAGTATAAAAATATAGAAATTTTGGGCAGGGCAAAAATTCTTGCCCCTCCCATAACGATGGCAAATATAGCCCCTAGAACTTCTCTTGAACAAATCTGGGTCTACACCTCAAAAGGAAGCTGCACACCTAATATCAAGTCTCTGCTACTGCTGATTCATGAGAAGAAGATTTTTTAAGATTTAGGCTCACTTTTTTAGCGTGGCCCTACCAAGGGGTGCGTCAACTTGATTTGAACAAACTTGAATTGACATATGATAGGGAACATGCACAGCAAATTTTGTTGTGGTCCAGCAGTTCGTGAGAAGAAGTCGATAATGTAAAGTTAACGACGGACGACAGATGGAAAGTGATCAGTAAAGCTCCCCTTCAGCTTCGATCAGGTGAGCTAAAAACATATTGTATTATTGCTGTGAAAAAGAAAAGTTTACTTGTCCCAGGTGTTCAGGGATGATGCGGATATCAGCATGCAGCTTCTACAAAAAAGTAGTTTTTTTCATATTTTACATCAATACTAAGGAAACAAATGTTATAAACAAGTGTCTATTACACAGAATAATGTTAGTGCATGTACGTTGTTTCGCTGATGAAACATACAATCGTTGAAGACAAGTGCACCACTGACGTGCAGCATGCCTTAGTACATAGTACTACCATGCCCCCAATACATAACTTATTACTATGGACCTACACAAGCTATAAATCTGAAAATTATACTTGGCCTTCACTTGTTAACTATAAAAAAAACTAAAATTTCAAGTCCTTCAGCCAAAGGGACACAATAATATGTAGAATTAAAAAACAAGAGGCTCTAAAGAGCCTATAATCGCTCACCTGGCAGAACAGAAGATGAAAATGTGATTTCCCATAGAATTTCTAGAACTATATGCCTCATGTGCAGCCATGTTTGCAACCTGATCAACATTAAATGAGGATCGTTGGTAGAGGGTGTCCAAGTCATCAATCATCTGAAGTTTCAAAACATTTGGCCTTGTGGTTTTAAAGAAGATTTTTGAAAATCCACCAATCAGAATCAAAGAAAACCTCTGGCGGCAATGTTTTTCATCCAGCAGGAACAAAATGAGGATCATTTGTAGAGGACCTCCCACAGATCATTCCTGTGAAGTGTGGTTCTCAACGGCTCAGAAGTTCCAGAGAAGAAGCTGAAAATGTGATTTCCCATAGGGTTTCTAAGGTAACTATAAGCTGTAATTGTGGGCATGTTTGCAAACAGATAAACACTAAATGAGGATCGGTAGTAGAGGGTGGCCCAGTCATCAACCATGTGAAGTTTCAAAACATTTGGCCTTGTAGTTTCAGAGGAGAAGATGTTTGAAAATCCACAAAACAGAATCAAAGAATGTCTCTGGTGGCCATGTTTTTTCATCCAAGGGTAACAAAATGAGGATTGTTTGTAGAGGACCTGCCATAGACCATTCTGGCTAAGTTTGGTTCACATCGGCACCGTAGTTCCTGATAAGATGAAAATGTAATTTCCCATACAGTTTCTATGGTAAATATAAGCTGCAATTGTGGCCATGTTTGCAACCCGATCAACATTAATAGGAATCAAATTTTTTTTCTGTATGTAGTCACTCTGAATCCATCAAAATGCATTTTAGAGCAAAGAAAAAAATGCCTAATTGGCACCAGGGAGAGGGCGGTATTATAGGAGTCAATTTTTATTTTTTCGAATGTATTCACTATAAATCCTTTAAAATGCATTTTTGCCTAATTGGTGGGTGGGGGAGGGGAGGGGGAGAGGATTGCAGGGGTTGGGGGGGGGGGATCAGGGCAATAATGCCAACAATTTTCTTTGGATAATGGTGGTCATTGAACTTGAGGTAGACATTGTTCCCAAAGAGTTATATACAAAAAAACAGACATGTGGTTACTTGACATCAACATTGTTGCTTTTGAGACGCATACAAAAAAGAATTGAAATCTGTTAACTATGGTTCAAGTTATGCCATACAAAGTTTGGATGGACAGACGGAGCTCTACACTATATCCCTCCCTTATGGGGGGATAAAAAGGAACAAAGTATGTGGAAGAAGCCCAATTTCAAATTTAAAGAAACTAAGCTCGAAAACCATTTGAAAAGGGTTAAAATAATTACAATATTATTTGAAACCACTGTGTACAGTTCAGTAGACCTTGCCCCAAATGAAAAACACAGACGTTGTAACACAGTGTTTGAAGAATTAAAAGTACAACCTTGAAAAGCAGAACTTTAATTTAAAACTTTAAGCTGGGAATACTAAGTAAAACTGACAGCAAAAAAGGGTTAAATAGTTCCTAAAACTGAAAAAAGAAATCATTCATGTAAATGCAATCATTAAGTTGTATTGAGCATGCATGAATTAAAGTAACAAAGTATGTGGTAAAAGCCTAATTTCAAATACAAAGAAACTAAGTCTGTAGGCATGTTTAAAAGGGGTTAAAATCATGCCAATATTAATGAAAGTTAAAAAATTTATAGTAATTTATATATTTTTTATACTTACCAATGACCCAGACTTAGCAGGTGCTAAACTCCTTAATTTTTGTGTCGTATCATTTGCTTATATGGCATGAAACCCTCTACTTGTTGAAAAAAAATTCTCATTCTGACATTGAATGGACAACGTCAGATGGGGGTAATTTTCCATGGCTCCCAAAGTCTCCCCCCCCCCTCCCCCACCCCCACATCCAAACAATATGTTTTCTGCTTATCGTATTATTGCTAATATGGCGAGAAACCCTCGCTCTATTTGATTAAGAAATTTTTTTTCATTCTGACATTGAATGGTCAACGTCAGCTGGGGGCAATTTTCCCTGGCTACAAAAATCCCCCCCCCCCCCCCCACAAAAACTAATATTTTTGTTCTACATCGCACTATTGCGAATATGATGAGAAACCGTCTATTTGACAAAGAAATTTTTTTCTCGTTCTGACATGAATGGCTGGTGTCAGTTGGGGGGTAATTTTTCCCAGCTATAAAAATCTCCCCCCCCCCCCCCCACCCCTGACATCCAAACAATATGTTTGTTCTGTGTCATATTATTGCTAATATGGCTAGCATAGCTCTATTTAATGAAGAAATTTTTTTTCATTCTGACATTGAATGGCCAACGTTGGGTGGGGGGCAATTTTCCCTGGCTACAAAAATCGCCCCCCACATTCAACCAATATTTTTGTTCTTCGTCATATTATTTCAAATATGATGAGAAACCCTGTTTGACAGAGGCTTTTTTTTCATTGACATTGAATGGCCAAAGTCAGGTGGGGGGCAGTTTTCCCCAGCCCCAAAATCTCTCCCCTCTCCCCCCTTTATATTTAAAAAATATTTGTCTTCCATGTTGTATTACTGCCAATATGGCAAGAAAACCTCTAACAAATTTTCAAAAAAATTGACAATGGTTATTGTCAGGTGATGGGGGGGGGGGGAAATTTCCCCAGCTACCGAAATCTTCACACCCCTCCCAATTCTTAAAAAAAAAAAAAATTTGTAGGTCAGGCTTAAAAAAATAAAAAATCTGTTTCTCAGGCCCTCCCGCATGGTCCTTTTGGCTGCCGCATGCTCTCTTTTTATAACCAATTTAAACTTAAAAAAAATAAAAATTAAACGGTTTATGTCTGATATTTTACCCAAGTTAAAAAAATTGATGAATTTATCCCTTGAGTGCAAGAAGGCTTTGCAATGCTTTAGCATTGCAAAGCCTTCTTGCACTCAAGGGATGAAATTCACCACCATCCATGCTATTTTGTAGATTATGAGGCCTAAAACTTGAACCAAGAACATGAACTTTTGATGGCAAAGAAGAAATTACTGAAATAAAAAATAAAATAAAAAACCGCTCGCCCGCATGCAATTTCACAAATAATGGCCTGAGAAACAGAAGATCTACTTTGTGTGGCCTCATACTCTTTGCTTATATGGTGCAAAAACCTATCTTTGACTGATATTTTTTTTTCTTCTAACTTTGATGTGGACAACATAAGGTGGGCCCCCACCTGACAATGTCAAAGTTGAAAAAAAAAGAATTATCACTCAGATAGGTCAGAGTCACTGCCGGAACAGAAAGCCTGCATAACGATAGTTGCAACTGTTTAGTGGACGACATTCTGGGCAACAGATAACGGACATAAACAATGCAGGTCACCAGAAATGGACTCAATATTTCTAAGATAAAAATTTGTGAACGTGGAAGGCTGAGACCAATATGCAGCCTTCATCAAATCGGTAATAGCAACACTATTAACATAAGCCCAAGATGCAGACAGCGCTATTACTTCATGCGCCTAAATCTTAAGCACAGACTGCTGAGATGAAGATAATTTATCATAAGCAGTACGGATAGTTAATTGAATCCACCTTGCAATAGAATGGACCGTAATGTCCTTTCTATTAGGCAGCTAAGACTGAAAGAAACGCTTACGTTCCTTTCTGATAAACTCAGATCTACATAGTAAATATGCATAGCTCTGACTGGACAAAGCAAAGGCCTATGACTGTCTGGAGACAGAAGAGCCTAAACAATAGGTTCAGGGTACTTAATAGGAGCCTGATTGTTAGCCAAATATCTAACATTAGTAGTCAATGTAATAGTATTACCAGAACTACGATAGTGAGAATCATCAACAGATAGAGCATGAAGCTCACTAACTCTTCTAGCAGAAGTAAGGCTTCCACGTTTAGACAAAATTGTAAACGTTTAAACGACTGTCTGTAAACGAAACGGAAACATTTACACGTACTAACAGTAACAATGCAAGTAGTCAATATTTGATAGAAGTGTGTAATAATACACAGTAAGTTCATCATATCTTTGCGTACAGGGCATACAATTTATGTTATTGAGACAGCCGATTTACAGTTCGTCCAAAAACGACGTAGACGAACGATCACAGCATGCAGATGCCGATGGCAAAGTCGCTCGGTCTATGGGTGGAGGGGTGGGGGAGGGGTCTGGGGGATTCTCCCCCAGGTAAATTTTGAAATTTATCGGGGTCTCTGAGCTCATTCTGGTGGGTTCGGGATGAAATTCCTTGTGTTTTTTCAAACAGTAATGTTGGAGCGAGTTGCCATGGCACACAATAGTGACATTACCGGACTTGAGAGTGGAATGAAATGTCGCAAAAAATAAACAAAGTCTACAAACCATGCAGGGGAATCCAAATTTTCAAACACGCAAGTGCCAGTCTGTCTGTCAAACTCCATAAATCGATCCTAAGATCATCCCATGTGTGAATAATAAATTAATAATCCATGTCAAGTGAACGAAATCATCGAGAACAATTGTGTATCACTTTGGGAATATACATGTAAATCCGAATAAACTAAAATATCCCACACATGTTTCGAAGGAAACACCAAAGATAAGCATGTGCCATGCGGCTCACGTGACTGTGTCACATATGATATCACATGATTTGAAGATGATTTCGTTCGGGTACTGTGGCGGCAGCGCTAGTCGGAACCAGTACACAGTTTTTCTGAAGCATTACCAAAATATTGCATTGCAAAGTTGGAAATTTTTTTTCCGTGTACACGTTTACCAGAACTGTAAACGTTTAATGCCCATAAACGAAACGTTCACGTTTACACGTGTAAACGTGGAAGCCTTAAGCAGAAGAGAAGGCTAAGAGAAAAGCTGTCTTATAAGATAAGTATTTGAAATCCACTATATCAAGAGGTTCAAATGGCGCTTGTTTTAGCTTCAGAAGAACCCAAGCAAAATTCCACTTAGGAATTAACCTAAGGGTTCTAGGTCTATTTATCGAAAAGTTTTACACTAACTTAGATAAAGAGACATTAGATCCAATCTGTAAGCTATTATGATGAGGATAGGTATCCAATAGCATAGATTTATAACCTTTAATAGTATTTGGCTGCAGTTTGATCTCGTCAAACAAGTAGACCAAAAAATTAGCAGTGTCTGGAATGGAGGGATCATAAAATCAACAGAATGATCCCTACACCATCGAGAGAAAACCTTCCACTTAGCAGCATAATTTAGCTAACAGGAGGTCCTCCTATAGTTAGAAATTGCGTCCACTGCTCGTCCTGTAAAATGCTTGCCGTGCAAGAAGGACCGCACAACGGAAATACGTGAAGGTTGAGACCTAGCGGGCTGTGATGCAGTGTGCACGATTTCCCCTGTGAAAGAAGGTCCTCCCGTGGAGAAAGCTTCCGCGGAATGTCCCACAACCGACACCTGAGTAGATTTATCCATGGTCTCTGGGGTGACAGAGATGCTACCAATAGGATCTTGCAGTGAGATTGCTTGATTTTAGCAATATCAGCTGAATCAACGGAGCTGGAGGATAAGCGTATCCTATCATTCCGTCCCAAGAGATCGAGAGGGCGTCTACTGCAAACGCTTGAGGATCTGGGCATGACGACACATACAACTGCAACTGATTGTTGAGATGCGTCGCAAATAAGTCTATCATAGGACGATCCCATAGGTAGCAAATCTGATTTAATACTCGTTTGTTGAGAGTCCATTCTGACGGCAACATACGACCTTTCCGAGAAAGGGAGTCCGCTAGAACGTTCAGACGACCCAGAATATGACGGACCAGTAGAAGAACTTGATGCTCTAGGACAAACAGAAGGATTCTTTCCATTGGATTGAAAAACGGAATGGAATGAGTGCCTCCCTGGTTCCGAATATACGCTACTACTTTCGAATTTCTAACTATAGGAGGACCTCCTGTTAGCTAAATTATGCTGCTAAGTGGAAGGTTTTCTCTCGATGGTGTAGGGATCATTCTGTTGGTTTTATGATCCCTCCATTCCAGACACTGCTAATTCTAGATCTCTCGCTGTTACTACATCTGAGTGAAGACAAAAGCGAGCGTAACAACTGACTAATATCACTCTGGTTAAGAGACCAGCGTGGACTTCGAGTTAACAGAGGTTTTCCCTTGAAGGACAGTTTTAGACCTTCGAAAATAACCCCTTGCACCCATGGGTCATCAGTAATTGACAACCAATTGGTTAAGAATCTCAACAGCCTTCCACCCACTGGAACGCAATAGAGGTTTAGACCATCACCTCCTGGCCCTGCGAGGGTTGCGGAGGAGAAACCACGTCCTCCACGACCTGCACCTCGCCTAGTCAACCTAGGGGTGTCTGACTGGTTATCTCGGCCAGCATTACGACCCCTATCTGAGTCGCTACTTTGACAGTCTCCGGAGTAAGACGTAGAGGCTATCTTAGATCGTCTATAGGAACTTCCTTTGGGCGTATTCGCCCCCGAAGTGCCTGCCTTACTCCTCCCTGCTGAGTCCGACTTTTTCAAAGCGGATTTAAAAGCAGAAAATCCAAAGCTTTCTTAGTAATCTGATTATAGATTGTAGAAAGCTTACCGTCGAAGAGAAGCTCTCCTGAGACCGGAGCGACTGGAAGAGAGTTTTTCACCTTACTATCCACTCTTGTGGATGCAGCCAGGGCAGCATCACGTCTGACTAACTCCATATTGCCACTGAAAGGGCGGAGTTATACGTAGAAAATGCTATGGCCCTCGAAAGAACTCTCAAGGAAGTTTTGAACATCCTGGAATTCTTTCCTTCGAGATGTAATGATAACGCTCTGGTAAGGTGATCTGCGTAAGATAATGCGTCTAAACTGATTTTTCTGTTAGACAAGATAGTCGTCACCAGCGTACTGGATAAATCGACATAGACACCGGCAATGACAATTCCAAGTCGTCTGCCTGGTCGTCTAAATGCAGAGGAACTCTCGGCACGCCCTGTCCTGCCGTTTCAAATCTATTTCTATGATTGATGAAAGGCAGCTGTAGAGCATGAGATGATAAGAAACCTGATTTGCCAGTCTTAAAGGCTAGCTTGAATATAGCGTCATTAAGAAGTACAAATGTCCGTGACATTTCTGGACTGGACCGGAAAGTCAGACTCAATGTCCCTATTCCGGCTGAATAAATCTGTGTCCAGTGACACTTTCAGTTTCTTATCAGGTAACGCAGTATTTTGGTCCGGAGAAACAACTTCTAAAAGGTGTTGCCGGATGAAATCAACAGCCACCTTAAGTTGTTCGGAAAGGGAAAATTCAGCTGCGCTGATTCCCTTTTACCATCCGCCTGGACCACATAAGAATCTCGGTCGTCCCTTTCTGACTCTTCAGGGGAGCGAACCGTCCCAGCTTCCTCAGACAGTTTCTTTACTGAAAAAGTTTCTGATGGCTGCTGGGATGGTGCGATGAATTGAGCTATCTGTGATAGCAAGTCCGTCACGGAGGCCTGTGGAGCCGCGGTCTTACATAATTTAGCCGCTGGAAGCTCCTGGGACGTTAATTCCTGCATACTTCTCATATGCGAACGTCCCAACTGGAAAGACCTCATGTCCTTGGCTAGCAGATGGCGTGACCTGGTCGACGTGGACTCCAGGGTCGGCGAAGCAGGCTGGATATCTGCGGTCACATAGCCAAGGTGTGGTCATGCGTGCTGACATGAGGATGAGGAAGCCAATAGACAAGCCGCGTCGGACTGTCTATGCGACGGAGCGTCCCAAGCAGGAAGAGTGGACATATGCTCCGACTAATGAACGTTACATACAACAACAGCTGGGCACAGATGTTGTTGTAAGAGAGAGGGGGCCTCTCTCGCTCGTGGTCCGGATAGACCTGGACGAGCTAGATACCGGACTGACTGGCTTCCTCCGTTCCATCCTCCAATCCTTCGTCGCCAGGTGTGCGTGAGCCAAGATTATAGTGCTCGCAACACCCCTTCTCCTCTCCAGGACCACAACAGACGAACACAGCGTCGCAACCATTTCGTGAATGATTGCTTCACCGGGGGAGCTAGTGGGTGACAAGTGACCGTCGATCCTACGTGGGACCTCTTAGGCACTTGCCTGTTCTTGTTCTCTGAAAAAGAGACTGAAAAAACTAGAGTGACCCTGTGGAGAGAGGACCGGCATGGACCTCTCACCACTAACAATATACCGTGACACACGTCTCCAACCTTTGTCATCTGAATTGGCACACACTGAGCAAGAATTAGTGCGAGTACACAGACTACAACAAATACAATGAATATGAGAATCAGAGGAAGACTTCCTCGATTTACAACTGAACAATATTCTTTCATTTTGCAAAAATATTAAACAGTCATCGTACTCGCACCAACCCTTGAAAATAAAGATACATAATAATAATAATCTATTACAAACATTTCAAAAATTAATTCAAAAGAAAAAAATATTTTTTCGAAAAATTTCAAGATGAGCCCAAGTTCCCAATGGGAACGATGAGCCCAAATGGATCCCAAAACAGCCTAAGTGTGGACAAAAATTTTTACAACATGTTTAAAAGTTAAAAAATTTATAGTAATTTCTATATTTTTTATACTTACCAATGACCCAGACATAGCTGGTGCTAACTCTTAAAATATTGGGCCAAACACAAATTTTGCCCCCCAATCCCCAAAATTTGCATCTAAAACCAAAGAAAACATGTCCTGAGTGGCCCTCCACACTTCACCTCTACTGCGCATGCGCAGTGTCAAGGACATTCCGAAATTGGCGCCATTAATCATTCTAATAACCAGTGCCTGGTAAGCGCTATGTACTCAGCGGGGAGGCAAGAGTTCCCAACTCCTGGGAGGGCCATCCCCGTCTGGGTCATTGGTAAGTATAAAAAATATAGAAATTACTATAAATTTTTTAACATTTTTATACTGTACCAATGACCCAGACATAGCTGAATAGTAAAAAGGCTGGAGGGCCAAGGACATAGAGCAAGATGGAATACGCTCAATAATATAAAATAGAGTCATCCCCTCTAGGGAAAAAGAAGTAATAGGCCTTACATGTATCTTTCTTATTTATGATAAATTAGAAAGATACAACACCTTCCAAAATTGAGCATCAAACATCCATGTACTCTATTAATATCCAATATAATCCTTATACTAATAATTTTTAAAGTAAGCCAATAATAAAGTAAGTCTAGAGAATAGAGACTCTTATACTCCTTAAAAGTGTCTGAGGATTGCATAAACATGTCCGTTGACACATGCAATATTCAAAATCTATACTTTAAAAACTAAGACTTGAATGAATTTTTAAAACATAAACTTCTCACTAAACAACCATCCCAATAACAGCTCAGAATTACTAACTCCGGAGGAGGTATCCCCTTGTTTTCATAGTAAAACAGGTGACCCAAGGGAACACCCTCCCCCCCCCCCCCCCCCCCTTTTTCTTGCCCTGGGTCAAATAGCCCAGAGCGAAGAGGGCAGCAGAACGGAGTCACTGCCGAAACAGACAGCCTACCTAGCTATAGTAGCAACTGTTAAGTGAATGACATTCTGAGCAGTAGATAATAGACCTAACAACAGAGGCCTCCAGAAAAGGACTCGATATTTCTGAGATAAAAATTCATGAATGTGGATGGCTGAGCGCAATGAGCAGCCTTCAAAAATCTATAATAGCGACACTATTAATGCAAGCCCAAGATGTAGAAGAACTCTACTTCATGAGCCGAAACCTTAAGCACAACTGCTGAGTCAATGATATACCATAAGCAGTACCGATAGTTAATAGAATCCCTCATCAATAGAATGGAGCGTATTAGGCATCAAAGACAGAAGAACCTTACGCCCGTAGTAATAAACAGATATCTGTTTATAAATACATAAACTCTAACCGGAGAGAGTAAAGGCCTATGCCCGTACGAAGACGGAAGGACCTTAATAACAATAGGTTCCGGATATTAGGAGCCTAACTCTTATGCAAAAATCCAACCTAAATAGTAAAGGAAGTAGTGATTCCGAAACTACGAAAGTGAAAATCATCCATCGATAGTGCATGAAACTCACTGACTCTTCAGTAAAAGAGAAGCCAACAGAATTACTGTTTAAAAGGTCAGAATTTGAAAACTACTGTTTCCAGAGACTCAAATGATTACTTAGCTAAATAAGAACCGAAGTTAAATTCCCTATAGGAATTTAATCTAAAGATTCTAAGTCTATTTATCAAAAAGTTACTAACTGACTTAGATAAAGAGACATAAGACTCAATTGTAAACTATCCTAGAGTGCATAGGTATGAGGTAACATAAACCTATAACCTTAATAATAACAGGCTGCAGTAGATCTTGTCAAACAAGTATACTAAAAAGTTGCAATGAGTAGTATGGAGGGATCAACAATATGAACATAATGATCCCTACACCAACGACAGAAGAGCCTCCACTTTAGCCGCATAGAATAGCGAAGAAGAGGATCTCCTATAGTAAGAAATCGCGTCCAAAGCTCGTCCAGTACAATGCTACAATGCAATACGGACCACACAACGGAATACGTGAAGGTCGCGACCTTGCGGGTTGTGATAAAGATGACACGATTTACCCAGCGAAAAAAGATCCTCTCATTGAGGAAGATTTCACGTTAAGTCCCACAGTAGACAACAGAGTAAATTACCCATGGTCTCTGTGAAGCTAGAGATGCTATCAACAGAAATGTATTGTGGTTGTTTATCTTAGCAATACCTGCTGAAACAACAGCGCCGGAGGATACGCGTATCCTATCATTCCGTCCTATAGATCAATAGAGCGTTAACAACATTAGCTCAGAGATCCGGACAAGCCAACACATACGTCTGCAATTGATTAGCAAGCTGTGTCGTAAATAAATCATCATTGGGCGCTCCCATAGATAGCAAATCTGATTGAATACTTGTTTGTTGAGAGTCCATTCTGACAGCAACAAGCGACCCCTAAGAGAACGGGAGTCCGGTAAAACAATCAGACGACCCGGAATATGACGGACCGAAACAGAACTTGGTGTACTATAACCAACAGACGGATTCTTTCCATTAAATTGAATATCGGAAACGAATGAGTGCCTCCCTGGTTCCGGAGATACGCCACTACTGTCGAATTAACGGACAGGATTTGGGCATGCGTTACTGAATAATGTTCATGCAATGACATAAAGCAAGCCTAAAAAACATGATTCCGCGGAAGATAATTGGTTGCTAAGAGACTGCGGAACCCAAAGACCCTGGCACTTCGAATCCGTTGGGATCAATATATATCCCAATCTGTTTGACTGGCAACCGTCATAACTGCAACACTCGGGTCCGGCAACTGCAGTGGCACTCTCTGAGTCAACCACCGAATGTTTGCCTCAGTCTGAATCTCTTGTAACACTAGATAGACAAGAGAACATGTAAATCGAGCAATTCATGGATTGCTGAAAAGTTGCCGTCAAAGAGAAGCTTCTCCGAGAACGAAGCGACTCTGAGAGAGTTCTTAACCTTACTATCCACGAGCGTGGATGTAGCTAGGGCTGCGTCACGTCCAACCAACTCCAATCAGCCACTGAAGGGCGGAGTTATACGTGAACAAACTACTGCCCTCAAAAGAAATCAGATTGAGAATAAAATCCCATAAATCTTTTCTTGAATACGTAATGATAACGCCTCGGTAAGGTGGATTACGTATGATAAAGCGTCTAAGTTAAGTCTACTAGACATCATTGTCGTTTCCAACATTGAGGTTGGAAAAGACATAGACGGCGAAAAAGAATATTTTCAGTCTTTAACCACACCGTCTAGACGCATATGAACTCTCGGTATGCCCTGCTCTGCCAAAATAAACTATTCGTATAAATGAAAAACGGCAGAAATGAGCAACGCGGACAAGAAACTAAACTATCATGCTTGGTAGCAGGCTTGTATGCATATATAGCGTCGAAAAATAAAACACATGTTGTAATGAAATTATTGGACTGCGTCGGTAAGACAGAGACAATGTCCCTGAACCGATCCAAAATTCCGAGTCCAATGACGCTATAAGTCTCTTATCCAACATCGCAGCAATGTAGTCCGAAATAACAATCACTGGAAGATAATGCCAGAAGATATAAATGGCAGCTTCCGATACTACGAAAGGGAAAACTCGAAATCTTTCGAATCCCTTTCGCCATCCTGTCGGACCCTATAAAGCGTTCGGTCGTCCGTACCTGATGCAACCGCGGACCGCACCGACCCAGCGCCGTCAGATAATTCCTGATTCGACTAAGAAACTGTCGATTGCTGGGATGCTGCGAAACAACTGTGCTAACTCGGATAGCACGTCCGTCACTGAGGCCTAAGGAGAAGCGGTCCTACAATGCATTGCCGCTGGAAGCTCCGTGATCGTTACCCCGTGCATACTACCAATATGCGAGCGAACGGAGTGTATAGGCCTCGTGTCCCTTGGCTACCGGATGGCGTGACCTATTCGCCGTGGAATCACTGAATGACGAAACTGATCGGAAACTCGAGGTCATGTAGCCAATGTGCGGTCGTGTGCCCTGCTGTGAGGATGAGGAAGCATTATGGACAGTCTCTCGGACTGTCAATATAACGGAGCATCCCGACCGACAGACGTATGCTCCGAATGTAAAATATCCGAACCACAACATGCGGTCCCCTATGTTGATGGACGAGAGAGGGACCTCTCTCGCTCACAGCCCGGACAGACCTGGACAAGCCAGTAACCGGACTAACAGGCTTCCTCCGATCTGTCCTCAATCTGCCGTCACTGGGTGAGTACTAAAGTAATTAAAGTGCTCGCATCACCCAAATCTCCTTCCTAGACTGCAACGGACGAACCCGGCAGCCGAACCATTCGATGAATGCACGCTACACCGGGTGAGCTCGCGAATGTCACTCCGTCGATCCTACAAGGGATCTCTTAGGCGATAGACATATTCCATGAGCACTTATTGCCGCTAGCTCTTCATTAACTATGACGACAGAGGCACACTTTTGAAAGACATCTCCGTAACTTTGCGAACAAGGAACCAGAAATGCTTGGTTAGCAAGCATATAATAATAATATATATAGCGTCGTTCAATAATTCGAAAGTTTGTGTGACATTATTGGACTATGTCGGAACTGAGGATCGATGTCCCTGAACCGAACCAAAAATTTTTAAGTCCACCGACGCTATCAGTTTCTTATCCGGCATCGCAGCATTCTGGTCCGAAGAAAGAAGCTGTAGAAGACCAAGTCAGATGACATACACAACAGCATATGTTGTTCCGAAAGGGAAAGCTCGAAATCCTCCAAATCCCTTTCGGTATCCCGTCGGACCGGATGAAATTTTCGGACGTCCGTACCCGCTTCCGCGGAGCGTCCCGACCCAGCATCGTCGGATAAAAAATATGCGACAGATTCAGTTGATGCTGGGATGCTGCGATAAACTGTGCTATTTAGGAAAGCACGTCCGTTCCCGAGGCCTGTGCAGTAGCGGTCTTACGATGCATTGCCGCCGGAAGCTCCGTGTACGTTGACTCCCGCACACTTCCCATTCGAACGTCCGGAGTCTGCAGGCCTCGTATCCCTGGCTACCGGATGGTGTGACCTGGTCGCCGATGATTCTCTGACTGGCGAAGCTGACTGGATATCGGAGGTCACGTAGCCAAGAGCGGTCGTGTGCGCTACTATGAGAATGAGGAAGCCTTATTGACAGTCTACTCCGGACTGACTATATGTCGGAGCGTCCCGAGCGATGGACGTATGCTCCGAATGCGAAACATTTTGTACCACAACACCTGGGGCCAGATGTTGTTGTACGAGAGAGGGGCCTCTCTCGCTCGCCGTCCGGATGGACCAGAACGAGCTATGAACCGGACTAAAAGGCTTCCTCCGTTCTCCCTCTGATCCGCCGTCACTGGGTGTGCATTGGTTGATTTATAGTGCTCGCATCACCCCAAAATTCCTTCTAGACCGCAACGGTTGAACCCGGCTGCCGAACCATTCGGTGAATGGATGCTACACCGGGCGAGCTAGCGGACGTCAAAGGCCGTCGAACCTACTAGGGTCCTCTTAGGCAATTGGCGTATTTACATGAGCACTTTTCCGCTAGCCCTTCATTAATTGTGACGACGGAGGCACACTGTTGGAAGACATCACGGATACATCACCCTAATCTTGATCGTCTGAAATAGAAATTGATAAAGTAGAGTGACCCTGCGGGAAAAGGACCGGAGTGTCCAATTCCCCCCTAACATACCGTGACATACGCTTCCCATATTGTCATCGAAATCATATGATACAGAACAGGAGTTAATGCGAGTACACTGACCACATATAGAATGATTATAAAAGTCAGAGGAAGACTTTCTCTTATTACAATTGATCAATATCCTTTCAATGTGAAAAGAAAACAAGTCCTGGTACTCGCACTAACCCCTGGCAATCAAAATACATAATAATAATATGATCCATTAATATAGAAAAAATAATTGAAATCAAAATATTTTGAAAAAATATTTTTTCAGAACAGCCCAAGTTTCTGAAAAGTAACGTTGAGCCCCAATGGATCCCAAGCCTAAGTGTGGACAAAAATTTTAAAAATATTTTAAACAATTTATTCAACACTTACGAACAATAATAATGTATCTAGTTATGATTAAAATAACATCAAGATATTATTTTCCAGAAATCCCCCCCTCACACAGAGGGCTGTTGTAAATGTAAACAATGAATGTAAACACTAAAATAAGACTCCAGGCACCCAGGCCCGGAATCAGTTACCAAAAATACACTATCTGATGCAAAACAGAGACTTCCAGGGAAGAAACTGCAGAACATCAGATGGAAGATGCAGAACACAATGCCTAACCACCCGTAGGTGAAGACGTAAACATGGGGAAAAGAACAGAATTCATTCTGTTATTCAGCTAAAACTCCCAAGAAAATTTAGTAATAATAATTACAAAAACTATGCCAAAAGCATGGGAGAATAGCAAGGGGGGACTTAAAGGACAGGGAGAGAGGAAAACACTAAAAAATCAGTGTAACTAAATAATCAGAATGACAACAAAATGGCTGCTGCCTCGAAAATAGGTAACTTAACATAATTTCATTAAAAAATTTTAAGTTACAGCCCTGATAATATTCTGTCACACATTTTTCCTCTCCTCCTTCTCTATCCTCCTTAGAATCACCATTTCACTAATATTTATGTGTCTGGCATCATTTAAACTGAGATTTACAAGCACAAAGATCAGTCAGATGTTAACTGATGAAGGGCCAAACTTAGAATGATTAATGGCGCCAATTTCGGAACGTCCTTGACACTGCGTATGCGCAGTAGAGGTGAAGTGTGGAGGGCCACTCAGGACATGTTTTCTTTGGTTTTAGATGCAAATTTTGGGGATTGGGGGGCAAAATTTGTGTTTGGCCCTATATTTTAAGAGTTAGCACCAGCTATGTCTGGGTCATTGGTACAGTATAAAAATATTAATGTTACACTTACGGACAATATTAATGTATCTGGCTATGAGTAGAATTAATAGAAGACAAGGAATCACTGTCAGGAGTAACCGTTGTCAACATAAACAAAAGTGAATAAAAACTGGAAACAAGACTCCAGGCACTGAATATATGGCCCGAAATCAGTAAACAATTTTAACACTATCCGATGTAAAACAGAGGCTTCCTGAGAAGAAACTGCAGTACATCGGATGGTGGATGCATGACTGAAATGCCTAACCACCCTAGGGTGAGGATGTAAACATTCTGTTACCAAGCCAAAACTCCCAAGAAATTTCAGTAAAAAAATTACAAAAATTATGCCAAAAGCATGGGAGAATAGCAAGGGGTGTACATCGGATGGTAGATGCATGACTGAAATGCCTAACCACCCTAGGGTGAGGAGGTAAACATTCTGTTATCAAGCCAAAACTCCCAAGAAATTTCAGTAAAAAAATTACAAAAATTATGCCAAAAGCATGGGAGAATAGCAAGGGGGGTATAAAGAAAAGAGAGACAGGAAACTCTGAACAAACTGTGGAAATTTCGTAACAAGAATGTAAACATCAGGTCTATGCCCCGAAATTAGGGAACATGAAATAATTTTGCATAAAAATTATAAGTCACAGCCCTGAACACATCCTTCCACTGTTTCTTCCTCTCATCCTCTTATTTCATCCTTAGATCCACCATTTCTTTCATGATTTTGTGTTTGGCAACATTTTAACTGAGATTATAAGCACATATATCAGTGAGATGTTACTGATTGAAGGGCCAAACAAAGAATGAGAATTTGGCTCCAATTTCGGTACTTCCTGGACAGTGCGCATACGCGGTGGACAGAAGTATGGAGGACCACATAGAACATCTATTTTTGGATTTTGATGCAAATTTTGGGGATTGGGGGGGGGGAATTTGTGTTTGGCCCTAGAATTTAAGAGTTAGCACCAGCTAAGTCTGGGTTATTGGTACAGTATAAAAATATTGATTTTTTTCAACTGCTCAATTTACAAATTATGTGGGCAGATGTGGGAGATTCGTTAGGTAAAGGGTTAAGCAGGATATAGTAAACTTACTCTGAGTAGCCTGAACAAAGTAAGTCTGAAAACCCATTGGTGGAAGACTAGCTGGAAACAAAATTTCATACTGTGCCAAAGATTTTCTCTCAGGTATTTCTTTTGTTCTGTTAGTAATTGGTAACACCTGTAATTTGAATACATTCATATTTATATTTGCTGAAAACCTGAACAACATCTAATGAAATATTGATTATAATCTATTCATTTCTGCATAGAATTTCTGATGAAGGGACTAGAATCTCTTGCTAAGTTACTTCAAGACCTCTAAGGCTAATAAAAAATAATTAATTTTTTTCTCACGACATTTTTTATGACTAGGAATGGGAAGCATTATTTTTAACCCTTTACCCAACGTAACGGCCAAAATCGGCCAGCGCTACTCTCAAAAATCGCCAATTAATTTTCATTGTTTTTTCATTATTTGTCTCAATAACATAGGTTATGACCCCTCGTTGGAACGAGCTCGTCGAGCTCGTTCCAACGAGGGGTCATAACCTATGTTTTTGAGACAAAAAATGAAAAAAATGAGTTATTCAGGATTTTTTTTTGCAAGTGTCGTCTGCTTTTCATGTTAGGTAAAGGGTTAATACACAGTTCTGAAAATAGTGGAAATTGTCTCAAAAATGCAACTTGTTGCACTCTGATGCCAAAACCCATGTTTTCTGCAGCAAAACTTCCTCACAAAAAGGCTGGAATTGGTTAAATTTCAGTCCTTCAAGTGCAAAATAGTATCAGTATCAAAGAGATTTCTGTCAACTGGTATAATGTAATGCTGAAACAGTTAGCCAGTTAGTCAATGTTGGACGAGAGGCTCTTGAACAATGGGGCATATAATAACTTCTTACCACACCACTTTCATGACTCACAACATATTTCCACCATAAATTTCATTGCGAGGAATAGGTAAATGTAAACATGGAACAGACTTTTGTCTTAGAAGTGAACAGAAAAAGATACTTAAAAAATTAGGATTACATATTCACCTGATGATCATACCAAATTCAAGCCACTCACGGTAAGAGGCTCTTTGCTAATATAGTTAACTAATAACTATTGCTAATATACAGTTAAAACTAGAAAACGCTAGTCAGTTAATGCTCTATCTAGTGCAGACTAGTCAAGTAAACCTCGTTAAACATGCAATAACTTCTGTGCTATGTAACATAGAATGTAGTGTGTTATTCACGAGGTCGTTAACTTTGATCTTCGAAACATATTATTAAGAAAAGAAATGTGTTGTAACTGGACTAGAACATCCTTCGATATCATTTTGAATCAGGTTTGCCTGGTAAATTAGTGGTGACAATGAAAGAAAATACGCCGAAAAAATTGTAGAAATGACCAGTTTTAATTTTCACAAGAATCACGGATAGTGAAATCAAAGTAGGTGCCAAACCAGATAATCGTCTTTTAAAATGATTTATATGGTGCTATTGTTAAACGCGAGGGCGAAATTTGTGTGAGATGTGTATGTACGAACAACATAGCAGGTGATCGTTTTGAAAAAGCCTAATAAAAAATGTTTTGCCACCAACATTTTATCAATTAATATCTGTGACTTCGTTCGACTTGGAAAACATGTATAAATTTGTTAGTAAAATCACCACAAAAAATCCAAATACCGATAATACCACTCAGTCTCCAACTGAATTTTCAAGGAGCAAATCACAGTAAATTTTCAAGATCATTTAAAACCGTATCATACCTTTTTGAGGCCCTTGTTCATATTACTAGCTACGCCCAATTATCACAAGCAGTGGGGCCGCGACTCACTATTCAGTACGATGTCAATCGCCCAGAGCGTCCCCTGGCCAAATCGTCCCCCATAGTTTTGATCCAAACTGTCCACGCTATTTAGCCCAAACCGACCTTCAGCACCATACCGTAAGGCTGGCGAACAATTTCACCCCACCTGTCCCAAAGTCAAACAGTCCCCTGAATATTTCGACTGGCACCCCCTCAACACTCGCCACAAGATTTTGAAATCATGACTGAGTGGTCACAAGTTGGGTTTCTGGGGCAATGGGGGGGGGGGGGGGGGGGGTTCTTGTTTTGGCAAATGGAGCACGTGTTTGTATTAGCCTAAGGGTTAAATAAATATAAGTTTTTAATGTTGATTGAAAAACGCCCCCCCCTCTGTGCAGAGTGGTTAAAAGTTAAAAAATTTATAGTAATTTATATATTTTTCATACTTACCAATGACCCAGACTTAGCTGGTGCTAACTCTAACAAAACCAGGGCCAAACACAAATTTTGCCCCCCAATCCCCAAAATTTGCATCCAAAACAAAAAGAAATCATGTCCTAAAGGACCTCCATACTACGCCTCTACTGCGCATGCGCAGTGACGCAGTCGTCCCGAAATTGGCGCCAATTATCATTCTTACTGGCAGTGCCTGGTCAGCGCTATGTACTCAGCGGGGAGGCAAGAGTTCCCAACTCCAGGGAGGGCCATCCCCGTCTGGGTCATTGGTAAGTATAAAAAATATATAAATTACTATAAATTTTTCAACATTTTTATACTGTACCAATGACCCAGACTTTGCTGAATAGTAAACAGGCTAACTCTAACAAAACCAGGGCCAAACACAAATTTTGCCCCCCAATCCCCAAAATTTGCATCCAAAACAAAAAGAAATCATGTCCTAAAGGACCTCCATACTACGCCTCTACTGCGCATGCGCAGTGACGCAGTCGTCCCGAAATTGGCGCCAATTATCATTCTTACTGGCAGTGCCTGGTCAGCGCTATGTACTCAGCGGGGAGGCAAGAGTTCCCAACTCCAGGGAGGGTCATCCCCGTCTGGGTCATTGGTAAGTATAAAAAATATATAAATTACTATAAATTTTTCAACATTTTTATACTGTACCAATGACCCAGACTTTGCTGAATAGTAAACAGGCTGGAGGGCCTAGGACATAGAGGAAAATCCAATAAGCTCAACTATATAGTAAAGAGGTAACCCCTTAAGGAGAAAAGGAGTATTAGGCTTTACATGTATCTTTCTTATTTAAATTAAATTAGAAAGATACACTACCCTTAATAATTGAGCACAATAACATTCATGTTCTCTATTAACATCCAGTATATCCCTTATACTCATATTTTTAAAGTAAGCCAATAAATAAAGTAGTCCAGAGAATTGAGACTCTTTATAGTCATTTAAAAGTGTCCGAGTATTGTATATTAAAGCCCGTTTGACACTTGACATATACAAATGCTTCACACCGAGCTACACTTTAAAAATAAGACATGAATGAATTTTAACATTAATATTACACTTTAAAACCATCCCGGAAGCGACTCAGAAATACTGACCTGGAGGAGGCATTCCCTTGCTTTTCACTATAAAGCAGGTGACCTAAGGGAACACCCGCCCCCCCCCCCCCCCCCCTTTCCCCTTGCCCTGGGTCAAATAGCCCAGAGCGAAGAGGGCAGCCAGACGGAGTCACTGCTGGAACAGAAAGCCTGCATAACTATAGTTGCAACTGTTTAGTGGACGACATTCTGAGCAACAGATAACGGACCTAAACAATGCAGGTCTCCAGAAATGGACTCAATATTTCTGAGATAAAAATTTGTAAATGTGGATGGCTGAGACCAATAAGCAGCCTTCATTAAATCTGTAATAGCAACACTATTAGCATAAGCCCAGGAAGTAGAAAGAGCTCTTACTTCATGAGCGGAAATCTTAAGCACAGACTGCTGAGAAGAAGATAAACTCTCATAAGCAGTACGGATAGTTAATTGAATCCATCTAGCAATAGAATGGACCGAAATGTCCTTTCTATTAGGCATCAAAGACAGAAAGAAACGTTTCCGTCCCTTTCTGATAAACTGAGATCTCTGTTTATAGATACGTAACGCTCTAACAGGACAGAGTAAAGGCCTACGCCCGTCTGAAGACGGAAGAGCCTTAATAACAATAGGTTCCGGATATTTATTAGGAGCCTGATTCTTAGCTAAAAAACCCACATTAGTAGTGAAGGTGATAGTGTTCCCGACACTACGATAGTGAGAATCATCCACCGACAGTGCATGAAGCTCACTGACTCTTCTAGCAGAAGAGAAAGCTAAGAGAAAAGCTGTCTTATAAGATAAGAATTTGAAATCTACTGTCCCAAGAGGTTCAAATGGCTTTTCCTTCAATTTAAGAAGAACCCAAGCTAAATTCCACTTAGGAATTAATCTAAGAGTTCTGGGTCTATTTATCGAAAAGTTTCTAACCAACTTAGATAAAGAGACATTAGATCCAATTTGTAAACTATCATGATGTGCATAGGTATCAGATAACATAGATCTATAACCCTTTATAGTAACAGGCTGCAGTTTGATTTCGTCAAACAAGTATACTAGAAAGTTTGCAATGTCTGGTATAGAGGGATCGAATATATCTACAGAATGATCCCTACACCAACGACGAAAAACCTTCCACTTAGCCGCATAGTTTAGCGAAGAGGAGGTCCTCCTACAGTTAGAAATCGCGTCCACTGCTCGTCCTGTAAAGTGTTTGCCATGCAAGAAGGACCGCACAACGGAAAAACGTGAAGGTTGAGACCTTGCGGGTTGTGATGGAGTTGGCGTGATTTCCCCTGCGAAAGAAGATCCTCCCGTGGAGGAAGCTTTCGCGGTAGGTCCCACAACAGACACCTGAGTAGATTTATCCACGGTCTCTGTGGCGACAGAGATGCTACCAACAGAATCTTGCACTGAGATTGTTTTATCTTTAGCAATACTTGTTGAATTAACGGCGCTGGAGGATACGCATATCCTATCATTCCGTCCCAAGGGATCGACAGAGTGTCTACTGCAAATGCTCTTGGATCCGGACACGGAGACACATATGTCTGCAACTGATTGTTGAGATGTGTCGCAAATAAGTCTATCATTGGCCGTTCCCATTGGTAGCAAATCTGATTGAATACTTGTTTGTTGAGAGTCCACTCCGACGGCAACAAGCGACCCTTTCGTGAAAGGGAGTCTGCTAGCACATTCAGACGACCCGGTATGTGACGGACCGAAAGAAGAACGTGATGTTCTAGCGCAAACAGAAGGATTCTTTCCGTTAGATTGAACAACGGAACTGAATGAGTGCCTCCCTGATTCCGTATATACGCCACTACTGTCGTATTGTCGGATAGGATTTGGACATGAGCATTGTGAATAATGTCCATCCAGTGACGTAATGCAAGCCAAATTGACATCATTTCCTTGATGTTTATGTGCTTGCACAGGAATTGTGGATCCCAAAGACCCTGGCATCTCGAATCCGTTGGGATTAATGATGCACCCCAACCTGTTTGACTGGCATCCGTCATAATGGTAAAACTCGGATCCGGCAACTGCAGCAGAACTCCCTGAGTTAACCACTGAATGTTTGCCCAAGTCTGAATCTCTTGTTTCACTTGATCTGACAAGAGAACGTCTACATCGAGCGAATGAATTTTCACACTCCAATTCTGAGTCAAGAAAATTTGAAGAGGATGCGTGCGTAACCGCCCCATCGGAATGAGATCCGCGGCGGCTCCGCACAGACCTATCAGTCTCATAAATTCTCTCGCTGTGACTTTGTCTGCGTGCAGACAATAGCGAACGTAACAACTGACTAATTTCGCTCTGGTTAATGGCAGACGAACGAGATTGTTGTGCGTCTCGAAGCTCATTCCCAGATGAGTGAATGACTTGGACGGCACCAGATCCGACTTCTCCTCGTTTACTATAAAACCGAGACGTCGGAGCAATAGAAGAAGATTCTGAACATCGTTCTGAAGCGTTAACTCGTTGCCGTACCCCTGAAGAATGTCGTCCAGGTAGGCCGACGTTACCGCAGACGAATGAGCTCGGAAATAGATCATTACCGAGTTCATTACCCGAGTGAAAGCCCAGGGTGCTAGATTCAATCCGAAGCACATCGCCCGGAATTGATACACCACTCCTAGGACTGCGAAGCGTAGGTACTTTCGGAATGTCGGAGGTACCATGACGTGAAAGTACGCATCTTTGAGATCTATGCTTGTTGCATAATCGTTCACCCGAATACTCGCTCTGACCGACCGAATCGTCTCCATATAAAACTTCGGAGCGACGATCAGCTTGTTTATCCAGCTCAAATCTATGACTGGACGGAACGAGCCGTCTGGTTTCGGAACCAGAAACAGATGGCTGTAGAATCCCGGAGATTCCTGGTTTTCTACGACCTCTACCGTGTTCTTCATTAAAAGAGACTGCACCTCTGATAACAGAGCGTCTCTTTTCTGCGGATTTGACGGAAGATGAGTCCACTTTGGACTTCGAGTTAATGGAGGCTTTCGTTTGAAGGATATCTTTGGACCTTCCGAAGTCACTCCTCTCACCCAAGGGTCATCCGTAATCGTCGCCCATTCTTGTGAAAAGCTCAACAACCTTCCACCAACCGGTACGCAATAGAGGTTTAAGCCATCACCTCCTGGACCTGCGAGGCCTGCGGTAGGAGAAACCACGTCCTCCACGACCCGCACCTCGCCCCGTCGATCTCGGGGCGTCCGACCGATTGTCCCGGCCTGAAGGACGTCCCGAACGAGAGTCGCTACCCTGACGGTCTCTTGAATAAGACCAAGAGGACGCACCGGAACCTCTATAGGAACCTCTCTTGGGCGCATTAGACCCAGAAGTGCCTGTCTTATTCTTGTCTGCTGTATCCGACTTCTTAGAAGCAGATTTGAACAACAGAGAATCCGAAGCTTTCTTTGTAATTTTATCATAAATAGCAGAAAGCTTGCCGTCAAAGAGAAGATCTCCTGAGACCGAAGTGACTCTAAGAGAGTTCTTCACCTTAGTATCCACTAGTGTGGATGTAGCTGGGGCTGCGTCACGTCTAACCAACTCCAGATTTGCCACTGAGAGGGCGGAGTTACACGTGGAATAAGCTACTGCCCTTGAAAGAAGTCTTAAAGAGGATTGTATATCCTGAAACTCTTTCCCTTGAAGGCGCAGTGATAATGCCTTAGTAAGGTGATCTGCGTAAGATAAGGCATCTAAATTGGCTCTGTTAGACGCAATAGCTGTTTCCAACACCGCGGTTGAAATAGAAGCCGACGACGGTAATGATAGCTCTAAGTCTTCCGCCTCATCGTCCATATGCAGAGGAACTCTCGGAATACCCTGTCCTGCCGTATCGAATTTATTCCTTGCATTAATGAAAGGCAGGTTGAGAGTATTAGCGGACAAGAAACCTGCTTTCCCCGTCTTGGAAGCAAGTTTAAATATAGCGTCGTTCAATAATTCAAATGTTCTTGCAACATTATTGGACTGCGACGGAAACTCGGGAGCGATGTCCCTGAACCGCTCAAAAAATTCAGAGTCCAATGACGCTATAATCCTCTTGTCCGGAACCGCAGCAGTCTGGCCCGACGGAACAACTTGAGGGAGAAAGTGCCGGATGAAGTCCACGGCAGCTTTATGTTGTTCCGAAAGGGATAGCTCCAAGTCATCCGTATCCCTTTCACCATCCGGTCGGACCTCATGATGTTCCCGGTCGTCCGCCCCCGATGCTTCGGCGGAGCGTACCGACCCAGCGCCGTCGGATAATTCTCGATCCGACACCGTTTCTGTCGGCTGCTGGGAAGCTGCGATAAGCTGTGCTATCTGCACAAGAATGTCCGGCGTCGAGACCTGCGGAGGCGCAGTCTTTCGCTGCTTCGCCGAGGGCAGCTCCGCATCAGATGGCTCCCGCATACTTTTCCTATGCGAACGTCCGGAGTCCATCGGTCTCGAATCCCTGGCTGCCGGATGGTGTGACCTGGTCGCCGAAGAATCCTTGATCGGCGAAGCTGGTAATATATCGGCAGTCACGCAGCCAAGGTGCGGTCGTGTGCGCTGACGAGAAGAGGAAGCCTTAACAGTCTCCGCGGACTGCTTATACAACGGAGCGTCCCGAGCGACGGACGTATGCTCCGCTAAAGACACATATTGTACCACAACATCTGGTCCCAGATGTTGTTGTACGAGAGAGGGGCCTCTCTCGCTCGCGGCCCGGCTGGACCTGGACGAGCTAGGAACCGGACTCAAAGGCTTCCTCCGTTCTCGCTTACTATCCGCCGTCACTGGGTGTGCATCTATTATGTTTATAGTGCTCGCATCACCCAAAATTTCCTCCTGGACCGCATCGGATGAACCCGGCTGCCGAACCACTCGTGAATGGACGCTACACCGGGCGAGCTAGCGGACGACATTTGTCTAATCTCCGTGAGCACTTTTGCCGCTAGCTCTGAATTCATTTGTGATGACGGACGCACACTTGTAGAAGATAACATGGAAACATCACCCTGTTCTTGTTCCTCTGAAATAGAAACTGAGAGAGTAGAGTGACCTTGCGGAGAAAGAGCCGGCATAGCCCTTTCTCCAGAAACAACATATCGTGACACACGTTTCCAATGTTTCTCATCCCAATATTCACATATAGGACAGGGAATTATGCGAGAACACTGACTACAATTAATACAATGATCATGAAAGTCAGAGGAAGATTTCTTCCTATTACAATTTGAACAATGTCCCTTCATTGTGAAAGGACAACAACAAGTCCTAGTTACTCGCAAAAACCCCTGACACAAAGATACATAATAACATGATCCATTAATAAATGAAAAAACAATTGCAAATCAAAATAATTTTGAAAAAATATTTTTTCAGCGAAGCCCAAGTTGCTGAAAAGTAACGTTGAGCCCCGATGGATCCGATGGCAAAGTGTGGTCAAAAATTTTAAATTTATATTAAATAATTAATGAGACACTTACGGATAATATAAATGTATCTTATAGTGAGATAAACTACAGCAAAGGCAAACAGCCCCCCTCAAAAAAGGCTGTTGCCAATGTAAACAAACAGTGTAAAACACCAGAAAACATGACTCCAGGCACTGAAAAAACTGGCCCGGAATCAGTCATCAAAATTACACTCTATCTGATGCAAAACAGAGACTCCCAGGGGAGAATCTGCAGAACATCAGATGGAAGATGCAGAACACAACGTTATACACCCATGGGTGAAAACGTAACTATGGGGAAAATAACAGAAAACATTCTGTAACCAAGCAACTCTCCCAGGAAATTTTAGAAATGAACTTTCTCAAAAATATGCCAAAAGCATGGGAGAATTGCAAGGGGGGACTTTAGAAGGCTAGGGGAGAGGAAACACTGAATAAGCAGTGCAACATTTAGCAAGAATGACAACAAGAGGCCCATGCCTCGAAAATAGGCAACTTAACATAATTTCATCAAAAAATTTTAAGTACAGCCCTGATTATTTTTTGTCACTTCTTTTTCCTCTCCTCCTTCTATCCTCCTTAGAATCACATTTTCTCCAAAAATTACGTGTCTGGCATCCTTTAAACTGAGATTTACAAGCACAAAGATCAGTGAGATGTTGACTGATGAAGGGCCAAACAGAGAATGATAATTGGCGCCAATTTCGGGATATCTGCGTCACTGCGTATGCGCAGTAGAGGCGTAGTATGGAGGTCCTTTAGGACATGATTTCTTTTTGTTTTGGATGCAAATTTTGGGGATTGGGGGGCAAAATTTGTGTTTGGCCCAGGTTTTGTTAGAGTTAGCACCAGCTAAGTCTGGGTCATTGGTACAGTATAAAAATATAGGCCTACATGACTTTACTTTAAAGACCCTTCCCCCCTTCTTCCCAATTTCGATCACCAGGCCTACTGCTTGTATTTCCAGGTGATCTGTTCATAAGAGTACTGTCAGACACTTTGGGATAAATTCTCCTGAAGCTTAGTGAGTTTTTCGTAATTCTGCTTTGTTTAACTTGTCTCAGTTTGCTCTTCAACTTTTCCGAACAGTCTTGTAGTCACCATGAGCTAAGTGTATCTTATAACATTATCAGTAAACAACAGGGATGAGAATGGCAACTAACAAAATTTGCCAAAATTTGTGAAAATTCCTTTATTTTCAAAATTTATGAAAATCAGGGTTTTTTTTTTTTTTAAATTCTAAGAACACAGAGTGAACCTGTTGGTTTAGAAATACTTAATTTCTATAAAATTTCACTATTCAGGGCATGAATTCACTGAAATCTGCAAATTTGCTGAAAAATCCTGTCCCTGTAAACAAATAAAACTGCCGGAAAAAAATGAGTTGTTTTTTTACTTTTATTTTTTATCCCAAAATGATTTTTCTCCGGATCAATCACTCTTCATCATTAATCCTTAATCACTGATGATGAAAGAATATGAGACCTATGGAAATATAAATTTTACAGCTAATTGTTGTTAAGTAACACATTTCCATATTAGGGTCATAAAACGGGAGCTTTGGTTCATGAATTTCGTTTCAACAAACTTGATTCTACACCTCAAAAGGAAGCTCCATAGCAAATATCAAGTCATTCTACATACTGGTTCATGAGAAGAAGATTTTAAAAATATTTTGGAGCTTTCCCCCACTCCCTCCCTATGGGGCTGGGCATGTTGAGTTGAACAAAAATGCAATGCCCCTTTGGGACCATCACTCACACAAACTTTCATTTGAATTGCCCCCCCCCCCCCCTCCCCCCCCCCCCTCCAAGGAGCATAGTAACTTTTGGGGGGAAAAAAATCAGAAGAGTAAATTCAATGCAGATGCTTTCTACCAAATTAGTTTAGACTTGGCCCAAAGGTTCTGAAGAAGAATACTTAGTTGAAGGAGTGCAAGAAAGATAATGACTGGGCATTTTCCCATTGCCAACATTGTTAAAATAGGCATCGCCATATGGCACCCCATGACAAAATCAATAGCAATTATTTTGGTCTATCTGATTCCACTGGTCCCAAGAAAGCTTCATACTAAAAAGTATTATGGTCCAAGCAGTTTTTGAAATATGGGTGTTGGAATTTATTCTATTTTTTAGCTCCTGGGGTTCCCATGGGGCAGCGATAAAACCATTTGGGGGCATAAATCACGCAAGTATGACCCAATTATACCACATGCCAAATTTGGTCAAATCAGCCCATCGATTCATGAAATAGAAATTTTGGGCAGATCTCAAAATGGGAAATGCAACCACAGAGAGCCCAAATATTGACCTACCAACTTGTCTTGAACAAATGTCAACCTTCACCACCAAAGGAAGTATCAAACCAAATATTAGAATTCTATGTGATAGTTCATGAAAAGAAGATTTTTAAAGATATTTAGGCTTTTTGGGCATTAACCCCAGTGCCAAGGGGAGTAGCAACTTTTTGGGAAAAAAACTCAGAAGAGTATACTCCACCAAGGTGCTTTGTACCAAATTAGTTTACATTTGGCTCAAAGGTTCTGAAGCAAAATACTCAGTTGACGGAGCACAAGATATATGATAACTCAGCTTTTTCCAGTTGCCAACAGTGTTAAAATGGGCATCCACACACAGCACCCCATGATTCCATTGATCGTAAGGAAGCCGCATACCAAAAAGAGAACAATATTCTGATCTGCATAGCTTTAGAAATATGGAGGTTTTAATTTTTTCTCTTTTTAGCTCCTGGGGTTTCTACAGGGCTGTGAATTTTTTTTTTTTTTGGGGTGGGGGGGTGGGGGGGGGGGGGTATCAATCAAGTACTTATGACCCAATAATACTATATGCCAAATTTGGTTCAAATCAGCCCATCGGTTCTTGAAATACAAATTTTGGGTGGAGTTATTTTTAGGCTTTTGGGGCATTAACCACAGCCCGAAGATGGCAACATTCTCATTTGAACAAAGTAGAAAGGGTACACTCTAAAGATGGTCTATGCCATATATGTTTGAATGCGGCCCAGTAGTTATAAAGAAGAAGACAAGTTTCAAAAGTTTTCAGATGGCAGACTACGGATGCCAAGGGCATGTGATGGCAATAGTTACCACTGACTTTCAGTCGGGTGAGCTAATAATAATAACAATAAGCAGATTTTATATAGCATAAATTCACAAGTTTGTACTCAAAAAGCACTACACAGTTAAAAAAAAAAAAGAGAATAAGCTCCTAACCATAACAACTCTTCACTGGAAAAAGAAGGACATTCTACATGTCCGGAGTTAAAGTTGCCAAAAGCCTCTTAAAAAAGGTGCGAGTTCAGTGTGACACCCCCCCCCCCCCCCCCCTCCGGCAAGCTGAAGCCAGAAGGGTGTATGCATTCCCAGACTGGTGTAAACTCCCATACACCCTGGAAAAAACAAGGATAACAGATTTATTTCCAAGAATTTTAGTGTACTTAATAATTTAACCTACATTGTTGGAAAAAAAAGGCCAATGAAATCGTCATATGTGTACCCATATGCACAACTAGTAGAAAGCTGTATGACGGAGGGCCACCCCGGATGCCGACATTATGTACACCATACATGGTATGGGTACATATAGAAATGGATTGGAGGAGTGCCTAATTTGATCGATAAAGGGTTAATATCTCTGGATCAAATTATTTGATTTACATAAAAAACTATACAGCACAGCACATCAGTAAACAGAATACATATATAAAGTAACCTGATAATCGGATTAATATATTTTTTTAGTTATCGCATGCCGAAGAAATGGATTGGAGGAGTTCTCAATCTGAAGGATAAAGGGTTAATATCTCAGGATCAAATTATCAGATTTACACCAAAAACTATACAGCTCGGCACATCAGTAACCTGAACACAAAATATAAAGTAACTTGACAATCCATGCAATATTTTTCAAGTTATCGAATGCCAAAGGGATTGGAGGAATTTTCAATTTGAAGGATAAAGGGTTAATATCTCAGGATCAAAATAACAGATTTACACCAAAAATTATACAGATCGGCACATCAGTAACCTAATATGAAGTAACATGACAATCGGATTGATATTTTTTGAGTTATCTCATGCCAAAGAGATTGGAAGAATTCTCAATTTGAAGGATAAAGAGTTAACTTGACAATCCAAGCAATATTTTTCAAGTTATCGAATGCCCAAGGGATTGGAGGAATTTTCAATTTGAAGGATAAAGAGTTAATATCTCAGGATAAAATTATCAGATTTACACCAAAAACTATACAGCTCGGCACATCAGTAACCTGAACAGAAATATAAAGTAACTTGACAATCCAAGCAATATTTTTCATGTTATCGAATGCCAAAGGGATTGGAGAAATTTTCAATTTGAAGGATAAAGGGTTAATATCTCAGGATCAAATTATCAGATTTACAGCAAAAACTATACAAATCGGCACATCAGTAACCTAATATGAAGTAACATGACAATCGGATTGATATTTTTTGAGTTATCTCATGCCAAAGAGATTGGAAGAATTCTCAATTTGAAGGATAAAGAGTTAATATCTCGGGATCAAATTATCAAATTTACACCAAAAACTATACAGCTCGGCACATCATTAACCTGAACATAAATATAAAGTAACTTGACAATCCAAGCAATATTTCTCAAGTTATCGAATGCCAAAGAAATGGATACGGATGCCGGATGGATGGATGGACGGACATATGAAGGATGGACGAACAACAGAGGTCCACTCCGGATGATGGCATTATGTGAATCATACATAATATGGGTACACATAAAAACTGACAGAACATTTGTACTTTGTAAGTTGCTTAATAAAACCAGACAATTATGGATGTCATTGGAACTGGCTCAATGAGTCAGTTCCAAAGACATTCATATCTATAATATTTTATTCCACATAAATATTTAATTTTCTGTATTTTTATTTTTGTTCTAAAAAAACCGAGCAGAAGGTATGAATTAATAATTAAAAATCGGTACTTTTGTCAGCCATATAGCCTGCTATTGTGTATTCTTGTTTTACACAGTGGTTAATCACTGTGTAAAAAAAGCGACTGTGGATTGCAAGTTACACCATACCTCGCAGCCAATCAAAATACAGTATTTTGTTTCATTTGGAGCCTTTCATAAACAGATATTTGAATAGTCAACTATTTGTTTCAGCACTAGTAACAGTAAACATACAATTATTACCTGCACATCCAATGTCTTTGATGAAGATGTCACTGTATAAGAATTGCCTACCACAGGTAAACGTACAAAGGAGTTAACCTGCCAGCTCATTGGATTGTATACAATAACAACAAACTGGAAAGGGAAAAAGAAAACAAGAAATAAATACAGTCTGCTTCAACACCCAAATTAATTTGTACGACAGAATTTTTATTTTACTGCAAAAGCAGTTGAGATATTTTTTTTACAAACAGCTCCAATAAAGTAATTTTTTTCCCCAAACAATTGCTTGTGATTTACATTGGGATAATATTAATGCCTTGCACACTGAGGTCAAAATATTAACAAGAGGCTCCAAGGGGCCTTAATCGCTCACCTGACAAAGTGGTTCAAAAAAGAATTCGGGGTCACATTCAGTTGGACATAGTTCATCAACACTACAAAGGAATGAAGTCATAAAGGCAAATTTTATACCAAATATGAAAGCATTCTGACTGAAGGGTCTAAAGATGAAGATTTTTAACTGGTAGAGTGTTAAACTATTTTTGGCCATCAATTCTTGTACACATGTCTTTGCCTTGTTACAGTTTATGGGAGAGTGCCTATGGGCACTCTCCCATAAATTGTAACAAGGCAAACCCTTACAGACTGAATAATATCACTTTAAAGATAATACAAAGCACATCCACTGACTATGAGCCTTCAAGTTGCGATAACTGCACTTCAGAATAAAGCCCAAATATGGGCTTCCCGCACTCTACCAGTTAAAAAAAAATTCCTCATATTGCACTAAGCTGATATTTGGGCTCCCATATGGAGTCCAAATATTTATATTTATCCACACAACCGATTTGAACAAACCTGAAACTGACCCACCTTGAGATGTTGTATACCTAATATGAAAAGATTCTGTCTGAACAAGATTTTTAAAGAAGTTCCCTCATATTGCACTAAATTTAAATTCACTCTCATAGAGAGCCCAAATATAAACCTAGGGACTCGATTTGAACAAACTTGAACCTAACAATTTTCACTGTGTTTTGTCTGTGGGTTCTACTAGAAAAATGCCTTGGATATGTTCTAAAACCAGTCCTGCACCAATTTTTTGTTTCAGGAGTTATACCCCTTAGATTGTTTTCCTGTTTGAATCTGTGACTTGCAATGTAAGCACGATAACTTGAACCAATGTTACTCAATTTTTAACAAAATTTGTCTGTGGATTCTGTCAAAGAATTTCTAGGATAAGTTTGAAAACCAAATTCCTGCCAAAAATATTTTTCAGGAGTTCTACCTCTTAGATTGTTTTCTTGCTCACATTTCTGACTTGCAGTGGTGTTCTGTGGGTTCTACTGAAGACATTCTTGGATAAGATAGCCAAAGAAATTCATTTTTTTTGTTTACAAATCCTTATTTATGACATTTGACAGGAACAAGCAATTTCCACTTGTTTCAATAAGGAGTCATGAGGTTTTATTTGAGTATAGATGAAATAAAATACCAGAAAAATTCTGTTAATTTAATAGTATTGTTGTACACATTTTGTCCAGAGCAACATTCAGACACTGTAGTAGTTGAATTGAGGGAATGCGAGTGCTGAAAAGCAATTCAGTTTATGTCCTTATGTTAACAAACTCTTCTGTGTGCATACAGTTCAAACACCTTCAAATCTGTTTATAAGGCCCCCGCAAAGTAGATCTTGTTTTTCAGGACATTTTTTTGATAAAATTGCAAGGGGAAGGAGGTTTTTTATTTTATTTTTTATTTTTGTACTTATTTCTTTGCCATCAAAAGTTCATGTTCTTGGTTTGTTTCATGTTTTAGGCCTCATAATCTACAGAATAGTATGGAGGTGGTGTTTTTCATCCCTTGAGTGCAAGAAGGTTTTGCAATGCTAAAGCATTGCAAAGCCTAGCTGCACTCAAGGGACAAATTTATCAATTTTATTTTGTAAAATATCAGACATAAACCATTTAATTTTTATTTTTTTAAGTTTCCATTTGTTATAAAAAGAGAACACGCAGCAGCCAAAATGACCATGTGGGAGGGCCTGAGAAACAGATTTTTAACTTTGTGGGGGCAGCTAAGACTTGACTAATAACCACTGCCCTGGTAATTTGACAATTGCTGCAGGACTCTTTATAAAACTGCATGCATGTTACTGTCCTAATGCCGTAAAATTTTTAAGTTGAAAACAGGATTTAACCCTTAAAGGCCTACTTCCAACTTTGATCACGTGTTGCAACAGAACAGGTGCCCCTACAGGAAGATTTTGGGTTAACTCACAAGTTACGTTTTTAGCACCTTGGTAGTTGTTTTTAGACTTGCCAAAAAACAGCAGTGAAGTCACAAGTTGTAGACTGTCAAAGTGTAGCAAAAATATGTAAAAATCCCGTCTCCTAAGGGTTAAATAGTTAGTATTTGGCCATACAAAGTAGATCTTCTGTTTCTCTGGCCATTATTTGTAAAATTGCATGCAGGCGAGCGGTTTTTTATTTTATTTTTTATTTCTGTAATTATTTCTTTGCCATCAAAAGTTCATGTTCTTGGTTTATGTTTTAGGCTTCATAACCTACAGAATAGCATGGGTGGTGGTGTATTTCATCCCTTGAGAGCAAGAAGGCTTTGCAATGCTAAAGCATTGCAAAGCCTTCTTGCACTCAAGGGACAAATTTATCAATTTTTTTTAACTTGAGTAAGATATCAGGCATAAACTATTAAATTTTTTTTTTTTTTAAAGATTACATTGGTTATAAAAAGAGAGCATGCGGCAGCCAAAATGACCATGCAGGAGGACCTGAGAAACAGATTTTTTTAGGCCTTATTTATTATTTATTTACCAGTGTTTGAGGCCACATTCTGCATCCATGGCTATATCAGCTCAACACAAGTATGAAGTTAAGTGTATCAATTGTTTACACCTGAATATTTAACAAAACCCATGGTAAGGTAGATACAACACACACAAACCCTATAGAACAGCTTAACCCTTTAAACTCTAGTGGTATCTTCCATGTCAGTTCAATAGCAGCAGTTGGAAGAGTCCATATTTATTATTTGGGGTTAGACCAATTAATATTTTCAACGTGCAGTCCCAAAGGCTGCACGTTGAAAATATTAATTGGTCTACACCACACATTTACCTTGTAGTCATCCCACTTAATCACATTAAGACGCATCTTGTGAACCGGTCGGAAAAATGCCTCTGGGGTTGAAAGGGTTAATAACAAATGCAACACAAGTACGAAGTCAAGTTTAGTCAATTTTTTATACCTAGATACTGAACAAAACCCAATAATAAGAGGGAGACACAATTTATTTATTTATTTAATTATTGGTGTTTAAGGTTACATAATTCTACACAATGGCTAAGCATGACCGTGGCAGTTTTTTACGGGTGGAGGAAGCCAGAGTACCCAGAGAGAACCACCGAGCAATGATGAGCAGCTGCCAGCTCCCCAACATCGTAACTCCGCACTGCATCACAGGCAGGGTTAGATTGGTTGAAGACATGAGTACCATTGACGTGCAGTACGCCTCGGTACACGGCGTCATCGTGCCGGACTCGACGTTGCTTAACTTCGGTGATCTGACAAGAACCGGTTATCGCAATGCCACCTCGCCTCCGAGGTAGACACAATACACATAAACCCCATGCAATAGTTTAAATCATTTTACACCAGCATAAACTGCCAAAATAATGAAGTCATGTTCATATATGCTGCATGTGAATCAGGATACAACAGTTTGAATACATACCTGTTTATAATCTTCTGTGACATTACAAGCACTAATGTTGGTAAGTTGGCAGAAAGAAAACGGAGGTGGTGCAGCTGTGGATAATGGAAGAAGTTTTCTGTATGCATCGTAAATTACTTTCTGAAAAAGTACATGAAATGAAATATTTATTTTTTGGGCTTGCAAGTTCATATCTTTCTGTACAATGGCTAATCATGACCGCAACACTGATAAAAAGTTAAGTCCAGCCAATCGTTTATACCAATCTCGCCCATTTTAGATGACTCACACCCCAGGCATTGGTAACCAAGTCCTATTTTACCAGTAAAACGAAATCTTGTTTCCACAGTAAACAAGCACTGTCTCACTTCCTGGGGTTCTCATGAAATCAAATTAAATATTTTATTTTTTTCCTGAATTTTTCAATATTTATTCATTTAGTCACTGGGGTTTAATGACACTTTCATCCACCAGGGTTACCCCATGTCAGACAGTTTAACAAGTGGAGGAAGCCTGAGTACCCAGAGTGAAGCACTGAGCAACTGCCAGACTCCACCACATACCAACTTCATACAAACAGGGTTAGTATTTGTTGAAGACATGAGCACCAGCGATGTGCAGTATGCCTCAGTACACAGTGTCATCATGCCCCCACATGGGCAATTGGGATGAAGTGCCTTGCCCAGGGATACAATGCAGTTACCCCTGGCAGGGACTGAACTGTGGAACTTTTGGTTTGGAGTCCAATGTCATAACCACTGACCCATAATGCTCCCAATTTTTCTATAAATTTCAACAAACTATATCATGGGATCCTCAATGAACAAGTTCAGTGAGCCCGTTCCAATGAGAATTCACATAATATAGTTTTGCTGAAATTTTTTTTCCAACTTTTCGATTTGTAAATTAGATAGGCAGATGCAGGAGATTTGTTAGGTAAAAAGTTGACTCAATGTTATCTGGACCATTTCACTGTGAAATACATACCGGTAAATATTCGCAAAGGAAAAACATTAGCAGTCGGTAATCAGACAATACACTAATAATCAAATTGATCAGCATTATTTTTCTTTGTTTCTTTATTTTATTTTTCATGTTCAATGCATGGAAGGCCAAAATAAAAATATCACCATGGCAGAAAAATGATCTTGTCTAATTTTATTGAACTTGGGATTTATTTATCATTTAAGTACTGTTATCGGGGACGCGGTGGCTCAGTTGGTAAAGGTGCAGGCTGCAAGCCGAGAGGTCCTCGGTTCGAATCCCACCTGCGGCAACCGCATTGTGTCCTTGGGCAAGACACTTCACCCCGATTGCCTACATGGGGGCACGATGACACTGTGTACTGAGGCGTACTGCACGTCGATGGTACGCATGTCTTCAACCAATCTAACCCTGCCTGTGCTGCGGTGCAGAGTTCAGAGTTATGATGTTGGGGAGCTGACAGCTGCTCGTCGTTGCTCGGTGGTTCTCTCCGGGTACTCCGGCTTCCTCCACCCGTAAAACTGTCACGGTCACGATTAGCCATTGTGATAAGTATGTGACTTTAAACACCAATAAATAATAAATAAGTACTGTTATCAAAAGCATTGATCTTGTTATGTGTAATAACTTGATGCCAATTGAGTGCAGGTAAATGACATTCTTTTTCTGAATTGAATGATGAGGCTGATGCCCTGAATACAGATTTTTATTTTGTCTAGATGTTGTTACCTGTATATGTTAATATAAATATTACCCAAAAACTTCTCCCAAACATTTAAACCAATTTGTTACATCTGTTCATCATATTTACTTATTTTTCACAATTTATTTTCAATTTATTTACTTGTGCTTGGGTTGAATTACAGCGGGAGCGTTTATGAAATAAAGAGGACATCAATTTTGTTCTGATCTTCTATTATTACCACTTTAGTGAGCATTCTTATCACCTTAATGGAGTTTTACTGAGCAATGATACACCGTAGCACTCAACAGGTCACGTGACATGTCGTGCCATTGATTGGTTAACTAGCCCAATAACAGCCTGATACATCATGTGACCCAAGAATTTGATTGATCGATAATTTCTGTTCCCAAAATTATTCAGCGATCCAAAAATGAATTCAGTTTCTAGGTAACACATTTGAATTCTGTTAGTTTTCTTCTTTGTCATGAGAAAATTACACTGCAGGATTATAAATAGGGTATTAACTCCTTGCATGCTGCTGGCGGATATTCCAGCCCAGGACAAGAAATAGCAGCCAATGAAACAAGTAGAATTTGAGCACCTTCATCCAAATTGTCCCCTATACATTGGATCATCTGTTTGACCAATGATTTTTTGAGTTAAATTGAAATGAATTTTTCATTAAATCTAGTCATGGCTGCTTCACAGCAGCCATGACTAGATTTTCTGAAAAATATATGAAAATTACTTAGCAGGTTAAGAGTTAAAGGTAAGAATCTATGATTTATTTAAAGGTATGGATGCACTAAACCTCGCAATCAGTCCAAATTTTGTACGTTATATGTTTCCTACTTTCAAGGCAATAAGGTCATGTTACGTTCATTTGATAATAAAACCATGTGGCAGACGATAAACAAGTGTTTGACCACCGAGGTGGTATTAGTCCCCTACGGCGCTTTTGTGACATAAGGTGTTTTTGTCACAGAAGACACTAGAGTATATAAGCATCTTGAATTTTGAAAAAAAAATATTGAGCGTGCATAATCCCCTCACAGCCCTTTATCCATGTACCATATACGAAAGGCATAGCTTGAACCATGTTGGAGGGAGGGGTGGTAACATAAAATAGAGAAAAAAGCTTAAAAAACACAACAAAAATGGCCGACATTCTGCCATCTTGGATTTTGAAAAATAAATATTGACTGTGCATCATCCCCTCAAAAGCATTTATCCATGTACCAAATATGAAAGGTGTAGCTTGAAGCATATTAGAGGGAGAGGTGGTAACATAAAAACAGACAGACAGACGGACAGTCAGACAGATGTTACATTTTGAAAAAAAAATATTGAGCTAGCATAATCCCCTCACAACCCCTTTATCCATGTACCATATATGAAAAGTGCAGCTTGAACCATGTTGGAGGGAGCAGTGGTAACATAAAATAGAGAAAAAAGCTTAAAAAACACAACAGAAATGGTTGCCATGGCGCCATCTTGAATTTTGAAAAAAAAATATTCAACGTGCAACATCCCATTACAACCCTCTACCCATGTGCCAGATATAAAAAGTGTAGCTTGAACCATGTTGGAGTGAGGGGTGGTAACATAAAATAGAGAAAAAAGCTTAAAAAACACAACAAAAATGGCTGCTATGTCGCCATCTTGGATTTTGAAGAAAAAATATTGAACATGCATCATCCCCTCCCAACCCTCTATCCATGTGCCAAATATGCAAAGTGCAGCTTGAACCATGTTGGTGGGAGGGGTGGTAACATGAAAATAGAGAAAAAAAGCTTTAAAAACACAACAAAAATGGCCGCCATTCCGCCATCTTGGATTTTGAAAAAAAAATTTTGAGCATGCATCATCCCCTCAGAACCATTTATCCATGTACCAAATATGAAAGGTGTAGCTTGAACCATGTTGGTGGGAGGGGTGGTAACATGAAAATAGAGAAAAAATGCTTAAAAAACACAACAAAAGTTAAAAAATTTATAGTAATTTATATATTTTTTATACTTACCAATGACCCAGACATAGCTGGTGCTAACTCTTAAAATATAGGGCCAAACACAAATTTTGCCCCCCAATCCCCAAAATTTGCATCTAAAACTAAAGAAAACATGTCCTGAAAGGCCCTCC
Source organism: Pictodentalium vernedei (assembly GCA_031216915.1). NCBI lineage: Eukaryota > Metazoa > Mollusca > Scaphopoda > Dentaliida > Dentaliidae > Pictodentalium > Pictodentalium vernedei. The sequence continues at coordinate 162,424,465 of CM062297.1, forward strand.
ACACTTCGCCCCTACTGCGCATGCGCAGTGTCAAGGACGTTCCGAAATTGGCGCCATTTATCATTCTAATAACCAGTGCCTGGTAAGCGCTATGTACTCAGCGGGGAGGCAAGAGTTCCCAACTCCTGGGAGGGCCATCCCCGTCTGGGTCATTGGTAAGTATAAAAAATATATAAATTACTATAAATTTTTTAACATTTTTATACTGTACCAATGACCCAGACATAGCTGAATAGTAAAAAGGCTGGAGGGCCAAGGACATAGAGCAAAATGGAATACGCTCAATAAAATAAAATAGAGTCATCCCCTGTAGGGAAAAGAAGTAATAGGCCTTACATGTATCTTTCTTATTTATGATAAATTAGAAAGATACAACACCTTCCAAAAATTGAGCTTCATACATCCATGTACTCTATTAATATCCAATAATCCTTATACTAATAATTTTTAAAGTAAGCCAATAATAAAGTAAGTCTAGAGAATAGAGACTCTTATACTTCTAAAAGTGTGTGAGAATTGCATAATCATGTCCGTTGACATATGCAATATTCAAAGGCTATACTTTAAAAACTAAGACTTGAATGAATTTTATAAACTTCAACTTCTCACTAAACAACCATCCCAATAACAGCTCAGAATTACTAACTCCGGAGGAGGTATCCCCTTGTTTTCATAGTAAAAACAGGTGACCCAAGGGAACACCCTCCCCCCCCCCCCCCCCTTTTTCTTGCCCTGGGTCAAATACCCCAGAGCGAAGAGGGCAGCCGAACGGAGACACTGCCGAAACAGACAGCCTACCTAGCTATAGTAGCAACTGTTAAGTGAATGACATTCTGAGCAGTAGATAATAGACCTAACAATAGAGGCCTCCAGAAATGGACTCGATATTTCTGAGATAAAATTCATGAATGGATGGCTGAGCGCAATGAGCAGCCTTCAAAAATCTATAATAGCAACACTATTAATGTAAGCCCAAGAAGTAGAAGAACTCTTACTTCATGAGCCGAAATCTTAAGCACAACTGCTAAGCTAATGATATACCATAAGCAGTACGCTAGTTAATAGAATCCATTAACAATAAAATGGAGCGTAACGTCCTTCTACTAGACATCAAAGACAGAAGAAGCTTACGCCCTTGTAATAAACAGATATCTGTTTATAAATACATAAACTGTACCCGGAAAGAGTAAAGGCCTATGCCCATACGAAGACGGAAGGACCTTAAAATAATAGGTTCCGGATAATAGGAGCCTAACTCTTATGCAACAATCCAACCTAAATAGTAACGGAAGTATTGATTCCGAAACTATGAAAGTGAAAATCATCCATCAATAGTGCATGAAACTCACTGACTCTACAGTAAAAGAGAAACCAACAGAATTACTGTCTAAAAGGTCAGAATTTGAAAACTACTGTTTCCAGAGGCTCAAATGATTACTTAGCTAAATAAGAACCGAAGTTAAAATCCGTATAGGAATTTAATCTAAAGATTCTAAGTCTATTTATCAAAAAGTTACTAACTGACTTAGATAAAGAGACAAAAGACTCAATTGTAAACTATAGTAGAGTGCATAGGTATGAGGTAACATAAACCTATAACCTAAATAACACAGGCTGCAGTAGATCTTGTGAAACAAGTATACTAAAAAATAGCAATGAGTAGTATGGAGGGATCAACCATATGAACATAATGATCCCTACACCACGACGGAAGAGCCTCCACTTTAGTCGCATAGAATAGCGAAGAAGAGGATCTCCTATAGTAAGAAATCGCGTCCAAAGCTCGTCCAGTACAGTGCTTACAATGCAATACGTACCACACAACGGAATACATGAAGGTTGCGACCTTGCTGGTTGTGATAAAGATGACACGATTTACCCAGTGAAAAAAGATCCTCACATAGAGGAAGATTTCACGTTAAGATCCACAGTAGACAAGAGAGTAAATTACTCATGATCTCTGTGAAGATAGAGATGCTATCAACAGAAATGTATTGTGGTTGTTTATCTTAGCAATACCTGCTAAAACAACAGCGCCGGAGGATACGCGTATCCTATCATTCCGTCCTATAGATCAATAGAGCGTTAACAGTATTAGCTCAGAGATCTGGACAAGCCAACACATACGTCTGCAAATGATTAGCAAGCTGTGTCATAAATAAAACATCATTGGGCGCTCCCATAGATAGCAAATCTGATTAAATACTTGTTTGTTGAGAGTCCATTCTGACAGCAACAAGCGACCCGTAAGAGAACGGGAGTGCGATAAAACAATCAGACGACCCAGAATATGACGGACCAAAACTGAACTTGGTGTACTATAACCAACAGACGGATTCTTTCCATTAAATTGAATAACGGAAACGAAAGAGTGCCTCCCTGGTTCCGGAGATACGCCACTACTGTCGAATTAAAGGACAGGAATTTGGGCATGCGTTTCTGAATAATGTTCATGCAATGACATAAAGCAAGCCTAAAAAACATTATTCCGCGGAAGTTAAACTGATAGCTAAAAGACTGCGGAACCCAAAGACCCTGGCACTTCGAATCCGTAGGGATCAGTATATATCCCAATCTGTTTGACTGGCAACCGTCATAACAGCCACACTCGGGTCCGGCAACTGCGGCGGCACTCTCTGAGTCAACCACCGAATGTTTGCCCCAGTCTGAATCTCTTGTAACACTAGATAGACAAGAGAATGTATAATTCAAGCAATTCATAGATTGCCGGAAAGTTGCCGTCGAAGAGAAGCTCCTCCGAGAACGAAGCGACTCTGAGAGAGTTCTTAACCTACTATCCACGCGTGGATGTAGCTAGGGCTGCATCACGTCTAACCAACTCCAATCAGCCACTGAAGGGCGGAGTTATACGTGAACAAACTACTGCCCTCAAAAGAAATTACATTGAGAATAATATCCCGTAAATCTTTTCTTGAAGACGTAATGATAACGCCTCAGTAAGGCGGATTACGTATAATAAAGCGTCTAAGTTAAGTCTACTATACATAATGTCGTTCCCAACATTGAAATTGGAAAAGACATAAACTGCGAAAAAGAATATATGCAGTCTTTAATCACCGTCTAGACGCATATGAACTCTCGGTATGCCCTGCTCTGCCAAAATAAACTATATGTAAAAAAGATAAAATGGCAGAAATGAGCCACGCGGACAAGAAACTAAACTATCATGCTTAGTAGCAGGCTTGTATATATATATAAATATATAGCGTCGAAAAATAAAACACATGTTGTAATGACAATATTGGACTGCGTCGGTAAGTCAGGGACAAAGTCCCTGTACCGATCGAAAAATCCGAGTCCAATGACGCTATAAGTCTCTTATCCAAGATCGCAGCAATGAAGTCCGAAAAATAATCACTGGAAGAAATGCCAGAAGATATGAAAGGCATCTTCCGATACTACTAAAGGGAAAACTCGAAATCTTTCGAATCCCTTTCGCTATCCTGTCGGACCCTATAAAGCGTTCGGTCGTCCGTAGCTTGATGCAACCGCGGACCGCACCGACCCAGCGCCGTCGGATAATTCCTGATTCGACCGAGAAACCGTCAATTGCTGGGATGCTGCGAAACAACTGTGCTAACTCGGATAGCACGTCCGTCACTGAGGCCTGAGGAGCAGCGGTCTTACGATGCATTGCCGCAGGAAGCTCCGAGATCGTTACCCCGTGCATACTTCCAATATGCGAGCGAACGGAGTGTATAGGCCTCGTGTTCCTTGGCTACCGGATGGCGCGACCTATTCGCTGTGGAATCACTGAATGCCGAAACTGATCGGATACTCGAGGTCACGTAGCCAATGTGCGGTCGTGTGCCCTGCTGTGAGGATGAGGAAGCATTAAAGACAGTCTCTCGGACTGTCAATATAACGGAGCGTCCCGAGCAACGGACATATGCTCCGAATGTAAAATATCTGAACCACAACATGCGGTCCCCTATGTTGTTGGCTTCCTCCGATCTGTCCTCAATCTGCCGTCACTGGGTGAGTACTAAAGTAATTAAAGTGCTCGCATCACCCAAATCTCCTTCCTAGACCGCAACGGACGAACCCGGCAGCCGAACCATTCGATGAATGTACGCTACACCGGGTGAGCTAGCGAATGTCACTCCGTAAGCGATAGACATATTCCATGAGCACTTATTGCCGCTAACTCTTCATTAACTATGACGACAGAGGCACACTTTTGAAAGACATCTCCATAACTCTTTGAACAAGAAACCAGAAATGCTTGGATAGCAAGCATAAAATAATAATATATATAGCGTCGTTCAATAATTCGATAGTTTGTGTGACATTATTGGACTATGTCGGAACTGAGGGACGATGTCCCTGAACCGAACCAAAAAAATTCTAAGTCCACCGACGCTATCAGTTTCTTATCCGGCATCGCAGCATATGTTGTTCCGAAAGGGAAAGCTTGAAATCCACCGAATCCCTTTCGGTATCCCGTCGGACCGGATGAAAATTTTCGGACGTCCGTACCCGCTTCCGCGGAGCGTCCCGACCCAGCATCGTCGGATAAAATATATGCGACAGATTCAGTTGATGCTGGGATGCTGCGATAAACTGTGCTATTAAGGAAAGCACGTCCGTTCCCGAGGCCTGTGCAGTAGCGGACTTACGATGCATTGCCGCTGAAAGCTCCGTGTACGTTGACTCCCGCACACTTCCTATGCGAACGTCCGGAGTCTGCAGGCCTCGAGTCCCCGGCTACCGACCCAGCGCTGTCGGATAATTCTCGATCCGACACCGTTTCTGTCGGCTGCTGGGATGCTGCGATAAGCTGTGCTATGTGCACAAGAATGTCCGGCGTCGAGACCTGCGGAGGCGCAGACTATCGCTGCTTCGCCAAGGGCAGCTCCGCATCAGATGGCTCCCGCATACTTTTCCTATGCGAACGTCCGGAGTCCATCGGTCTCGAATCCCTGGCTGCCGGATGGTGTGACCTGGTCGCCGAAGAATCCTTGATCGGCGAAGCTGGTAATATATCGGCGGTCACGCAGCCAAGGTGCGGTCGTGTGCGCTGACGAGAAGAGGAAGCCTTAGCAGTCTCAGCGGACTGCCTATACAACGGAGCGTCCCGAGCGACGGACGTATGCTCCGCTAACGACACATTTGTACCACAACATCTGGGGCCAGATGTTGTTGAACGAGAGAGGGGCCTCTCTCGCTTGCCGTCCGGATGGACCGGAACGAGCTATGAACCGGACTAAAAGGCTTCCTCCGTTCTCCCTCCGATCCGCCGTCACTGGGTGTGCATTAAGTTAATTTATAGTGCTCGCATCACCCCAAAATTCCTTCTAGACCGCAACGGACGAACCCGGCTGCCGAACCATTCGGTGAATGGATGCTACACCGGGCGAGCTAGCGGACGTCAAAGGCCGTCGAACCTACTAGGGTCCTCTTAGGCAATTGGCGTATTACATGAGCACTTTTCCGCTAGCCCTTCCTTAATTGTGACGACGGAGGCACACTGTTGGAAGACATCACAGATACATCACCCTAATCTTGATCGTCTGAAATAGAAATTGATAAAGTAGAGTGACCCTGCGGGGAAAGGACCGGAGTGTCCAAATCCCCAACAACATACCGTGACATACGCTTCCCATATTGTCATCGAAATCGTACGATACAGAACAGGAGTTAATGCGAGTACACTGACCACATATAGAATGATAATAAGGTCAGAGGAAGACTTCCTCTTAAAACAATTGATCAATATCCTTTCAATGTGAAAAGAAAACAAGTCCTGGTACTCGCACTAACCCCTGGCAATCAAAATACATAATAATAATATGATCCATTAATATAGAAAAAATAATTGAAATCAAAATATTTTGAAAAAATATTTTTTCAGAACAGCCCAAGTTTCTGAAAAGTAACGTTGAGCCCCAATGGATCCCAAGCCTAAGTGTGGACAAAAATTTTAAAAATATTTTAAACAATTTATTCAACACTTACGAACAATAATAATGTATCTAGTTATGATTAAAATAACATAAAGATATTATTATTTAGAAATCCCCCCCTCACACAGAGGGCTGTTGTAAATGTAAACAATGAGTGTAAAAACACTAAAATAAGACTCCAGGCACCCAGGCCCGAAATCAGTTACCAAAAATACACCATCTGATGCAAAACAGAGACTTCCAGGGAAGAAACTGCAGAACATCAGATGGTAGATGCAGAACACAACGCCTAACCACCCGTAGGTGAAGACGTAAACATGGGGAAAGAACAGAATTCATTCTGTTATTCAGCTAAAACTCCCAAGAAATTTTAGTAATAATAATTACAGAAACTATGCCAAAAGCATGGGAGAATAGCAAGGGGGAACTTAAAGGACAGGGAGAGAGGAAAAACACTTGAAAAAACAGTGTAACTAAATAATCAGAATGACAACAAAATGGCTGCTGCCTTGAAAATAGGTAACTTAACATAATTTCATTAAAAAATTTTAAGTTACAGCCCTGATAATATTCTGTCACACATTCTTTTCCTCTCCTCCTTTTCTATCCTCCTTAGAATCACCATTTCACTAATATTTATGTGTCTGGCATCATTTAAACTGAGATTTAAAAGCACAAAGATCAGTCAGATGTTAACTGATGAAGGGCCAAACTTAGAATAATAAATGGCGCCAATTTCGGAACGTCCTTGACACTGCGCATGCGCAGTAGGGGCGAAGTGTGGAGGGCCTTTCAGGACATGTTTTCTTTAGTTTTAGATGCAAATTTTGGGGATTGGGGGGCAAAATTTGTGTTTGGCCCTATATTTTAAGAGTTAGCACCAGCTATGTCTGGGTCATTGGTACAGTATAAAAATATGGCCGCCATTCCGCCATCTTGGATTTTGAAAAAAAATTTTTTGCGCGTGCATCATCCCCTCAGAACCATTTATCCATGTACCAAATATGAAAGGTGTAGCTTAAAGCATGTTGGAGGGAGAGGTGGTAACATAAAAAACAGACAGACAGACAGACAGACAGACAGACAGACAGACAGACAGACAGACAGACAGACAGACAGACAGACAGACAGACAGACAGACAGACAGACAGACAGACAGACGGATGGACGGACAGACAGACAGACAGACGGACGGAGTGCAATCCTATAGTCCCTTTACGGTTCCCGTAGGGGACTAATAAACAAGACTGAATGATGAATACTGACTGGACATATTATTTGAAATGATTCTTTACTAAAGTTTCTATTGTTGACAAATGGTTATACAGTGGAACCTTGTTAATTGAATAACCACCTTGCCAATGAAAACTATTCAATTAACAGGAGTATTCAATTAACAGGGATTGTGTCCCTTTCCTGTATTTTAGAGGCAAACTTAGTATTTATTCTATTATATCTTGTTTGACAGAGCACCATGCGCTCTGTCAAACAGATATAATAGATTAAATGCCAGCATTGGATGCACTGAGGCCAAATAGGTCTATAAACAAAGGAAAACTGGGGAGAGTCAGGGGAATTTCTCGACAGGTTGCAAGATTTTTATTCAATTAACAGGAGTTTACTCTATAATCTATATTCAATTTACAGGTCAAATTTGTATTGGAGGTATGGTAAATGGTTTTGTGTTGAGAAATTATATTCAATTAACAGGGCTATTCAGTGAAGAGATATTCAATTACAATTATGTGGGCTCCACTGTATTCATTATTCTTTTACATGTAAAGGGGCACTGTAATATTTCAAATTCATCTGTTCCCATGACGCGGTAATAATAGTAATAACATGACTCTCTCAGACATGGCAGTGTATTAATAACTCAATAGAAATGATTAACAGTCAAAGAGCTTATAAGTGGCCCGAGACTGTTGAACTGTTAACTGGTAGGTTACTAAATTATTTTTCAAGGGTGATTTGTAACACGAGTATTTTTTTTTTCAAAGATACCATACTACCTGCAAGGGGAGGCTTAGTTTAGCAAAATTTTCTTCACCATTAATTGTTTAGATATTATTTAACAGAGAGTGTCTATTGGCACTCAACAATAAATTGCAACAAAACAATTTTAATGAACATTTCCTTATCTAGTGTTGCAAAAATGACAAGCTCTATCACACACAGTGTGAAGCCACCAAAGTGGCTAAAAGCACATTTCAGTAGAGCCCTTATAGTGGCTTCTAACACTCCACTAGTTAACCCTTAAGTCCTCAGATTAATTTTAAAGTATTTATGGCCTTTTTCTGCTTACATAGTTATTGATGACTTGTCAGTGGTTCTACATCACTGCTGGCTGCCTATACAGGCAGCCAGCAGTGATGTAGAACCACTGCCAGGGAAAATTCAGTCTTCATACAAGAGTAATAAAAAAGATAACACAAGGGAGCACCTGCTTCAGTGCAATATAAAAGTGGCGGTTTGGGGCTATATGGGGGCTTAAGGGTTAATACGCTGCAATGTTAAATGAAAAATTAATGAACTAAACACAATTTGAGCTTTGATAACCTTTGCACAAAACAAAATCAATGCACTCTTGTCATAAATGTTTTACCGAATTGATCCTCTAATTTTAAAGAAATAATTGACAAACCACTGTTAGGGCCATGAAGGTTATTGAGTTGAACTCATGCTCCTCCCACTTTTCCTAACAATTTATGATAAATCTTATAATTTTATCTGACGAGGCTCCAGACAACAGCCTGTGGGAATGAGCTCTCTCCACTATGCTCCAAACAAAATGAACTTGGGGGACAAAATATTTTTCTGTTGCACTGTTTACCTCCCCTCCATTTCATTTAGTATTGCTATACCAATATGACTGACAAAGTGATTTGAGAATGAGAGTTCAACCCTTTACCCAATGTAATTACCAAACTGGACAGATCAATTCACAAAAATCGCCAATTAATTTTCATTATTTTTTTCATTTTTGTCTCAAAAACATAGGTTATGACCTCTCTTTGGAACATGCTCATTGAGATCGTTCCAATGAGGGGTCATAACCTATGTTTTTTGAGACAAAAAATGAAAACAATTAGTTAATCAAGAATTTTGTTTGCAAGTGTCGTCTGCTTTTCATGTTGGGTAAAGGGTTAAGGTTTGTTTTGGTTACAGAAGAACAGTCTAGTAATCTATCCACTTCCAGTGTGTACAGTAAGGAGAATTAACCCTTAAGTCCTCAGATTAATTTTAAAGTATTTATGTCCTTTTTCTGCTTTCATAGTTATTGATGACTTGGCAGTGGTTCTACATCACTGCTGGCTGCCTATAAAGGCAGCCAGCAGTGATGTAGAACCACTGCCAGGGAAAATTCAGTCTACACACAAGAGTAATAAAAACGATTACACAAGGGAGTACCTGCTTCAATGCAATATAAAAGTGGCGGTTTGGGGCTATATGGGGGCTTAAGGGTTAATATGTTACCTGGCATTCTTTTATTCCTTTGGCAAGTCTCTCTGCATAGTCAAAAGCCACAGCCTGTTTCTCTGTACCACTAAAATTTAGAGTTTTTCTTTTCAAACAATTGAAATATATTCTGTGCAATCCAGCATGAAAGTTGTCATCACCAAATGTCTGATCTGATTTTGTATAACCTCCTATTTGATAGAATTCCAGTTGGTGTCTGAACTTACAAACTTACCAGTGATGGACTATTCATCATAACTTTTTAGTATTTTTTCTATATGCAGTTGTCACAGAATCAAACAAGTAAAAGCAGATGCTCCCCAAAATGCAAACTGATAGAAACAATTTACTGATTTTTTTTCAAATGCAGAACTGTGAAATGGTTTAACCTTTTACCTAACACAGTATTTTTAAAAAATAAATTAAATTTCTCGTTTTTAGAAAACAAGTTTAAAAATTTTTCAATGAACACACACACATATGGATATCAATAGAATCAGCTCAATGAGCTCGTTCTAATGATATCCATATTTGTATTGTTTTATTTAGAAACTTCCTAGATATTTTAGGCTGTGGTAGGCTTATTCTGGTTAATTTCCTGGCCGTTTTTGGATGCAATGTTAGGTAAAGGGTTAAGCCATATAAAATAAAAATACAAAAATGTGTGGAAGGACAAGGGTAACAGTACACAGAAAACTTGTATTAAAAGCTCCTCGGGAAGGAGATTAAACTTGCCTTTGAAGACAGGTCACTGCTTAATTAGGGAGAACGTTTAAGCAGGTTTAATTACACATGCCCTGGGCAATTAATAAGATACCATAAGAAATGTTTAATTACGAAAATCAAACTTAACCTACATTTCAGGATAGGTGTTGCAAAATTATAAAGTCCTACAACAAAATGAACAAGAGTTATCATCCAGAAAACATTGATTTTACCATTTTGAGACTTTTCAAGGGGCATAACTCTGGAATGGTAATCAACATAACAATGACAATTGAACACGACTTGCATTTCATGAAAAAAGTAATGCTGCAAAGTTATATGGTCGTACATCAAAGCAAACTAGAGTTATCTGGAAACCATTGATTTTACCATTTTGCGACTTTCAAGGGGCATAACTCTGGAATGGTAAATGACATAATGGAGAAAATCAGACTTCACCTGGGGGTAATAATGTTGTAAAATTATAATGTTGTTCATCAAAGCTTACTAGAGTTATCACCCAGACACTATTGATTTTACCATTGTGTGACTTTTCAAGGGGCATAACTCTGGAATGGTAAATGCCATAATGGTGAAAATCGATCTTGGCCTGCATTTCATAGTAGGTAGTAAGGTTGCAAAATTATAAGGTTGTAAAGGTCGTACATCGAAGCAACCTTGAGCTATCATCCGAAAACCATCGATTTTAACCTTTTGCGACTTTTCAATGGACATAACTCTGAAATAGTAAATGAAAGCCCAAACAGAGAAAATCTAACTTGGCCTATATTTCATGGTATGCAGTGATGTTGCAAATTTACAAGGTCATGTATCAAAGCAAACTAGAGTTATCATCTGGACAATATTTGTTTTAGACGGATTGACATACAAACAAAGTGGCAACTATATGCTCTCTGGAAATTTTTGGGGAGGGAGCATAAAAATATCGCAGGTTAATTTTCCTCACAAAATTGTTTGAAAAATGCAAGTAATCATTAGAATTTGGAAGATCTGCATGAGATTCTCATCTTGCCAGATCTCCAATATGTGGCTTAAAGACTATTCATTGGTAAAAATGCCTTGGAATAAAACCTCAAATTTTAAACAAATTTTTAGACATAGCCCTGAGAGTGATAACTAATACCAAAAAGAAGTCTGATAAAGTTATTTCAGTTTAAAAAATTTAAAGTTTGCATCAAAATGGAGAGAGATTGATATTTGATTTACCTTTTTACTTACTTACTGGTGTTTAAGGTAACTTTTCAGCAACTGTGGCTGTATCAAGACCACAACACAAGTATGAAGTCCAGTTTAACCCTTAAGGGCCTGGACAATTGTCCTGAACTCCAACAAGACCACATGTCCAGTGGCTTAGTGATTTCTCGTCAAGTCTTGTCTGCCTGATCAGGCAGCAAAGACTTGACTAGAAGCCACTACATAGGTAATTTGTCTATTGTCAGCAGGACCTCCTCATAACTGCATGTCAAGGGCACCTGGTCTGACGTTGTGAAAGTCAGAAATAGGCCCTTAAGGGTTAAGCAACTGTTTTATACCTACGCTGTTCACTTTAGAGACGTACATACCAGTAATTAGTTTATGGATCCTATTTTCATCAGTTAAACATAAAGGGTTGACCACAGTGAATGAGCACTGTTCTACTACCTAAGTGGTTCCCATGAAGAAGTTTCACATTTTACATACTGAATCTCCCTGTAGGAACACTGGCAGAAGGATCAGTGCTTGATTGCAGTTTAGATTCTGTTTTACTGGTATAATGAAGAACAGTTGAAAATAGTTCAAAATTTTAGTTGCCCTTGATATTGTTCAATTATGAAAGCAAGTCAGAAATCAATTGGTTATGAATATTCAGTCATCAATTGCTGGGAAGAATGGATAATTTCTCAAAATTTAGGAGTTCTTTTTGGCTGAAAAAATCTTTTAAACAAGAGGCCCCACGGGGCCTGAAGTGCTCATCTTGAGCAGAACACAATATAAACAGAGTCCAAGAATAAGTCTACATTAAGCAATCCATTTCCATAAGGTACACTGTCAATCCTTGAGCCCCGCAGGAGTGACAAAAATAATCTGGGCATCATGCCTTTTCTTCAGTTGATCATAATGTAAAATGTTAGAGCTCCCCTATGAAGCCCCTTGATACAACCTATGTGCATTAATCTTAGTTACACACCTCTAGAGTACTGAATACAAAATTTTTAATTCTTAAGCAACATGGCTAATTCCGGCTCCCATCGGGAGCCCAAATATTAACCTAGGCTCTCGATTTGAACACAGTTGAATCTGACTTCCCTAGAGATGTTGTGTACCAAATATGAAGGCATTCTGACTGTTGAATCTGAAGAAGAGAAATTTAAAAGAAATTTCTTCATACTGCACAAAGTTAAAATTTGGGCAACCATAGTGAGCCCAAATATTAACCTATGGATCCGATTTGAACAAACTTGAATCTGACACCCCCTAGAGATGTTTATACCAAATATGAAAGCATTCGGACTAGTGGATCTGAAGAAGATTTTTGAAGAAATTCCCTCATATTGTATTAAGTTAAATTTCAGGTTCCCATATGGAGCACAAATATTAACCCAGGCACTCGAATTGAACAAACTTGAATCTGAAAAGATTTTTAAAAATTTTTGCAAATATGCTGACTCAGCATTTTTTCGATGCCCATTACAAAACACTCTAACATAACTGATGGCAATTTTTTTTACCATTCAATTCTACTGGTTCTAAGGATACTTCATACCAAATAACAGCTCTCTGTTCCGTGTAGTTTGGGAAATATGGGCCTTTGAAAATATTTCTATTTTCAGCTCCCAAAGTTCCCATGGGGATGCAGGAATTTTTTTTTTTTGCATGAGTCAAGTACTAGTGACCCAATAATACCACATACCAAATTTGGTTCAAACCAGATCATGGGTTCAGAAAATAGAAATTTTGGGCGGGGCCAAAAATCTTACCACTCCCATCACAAAGCCAAATACTACTTCACGAACTTCATTTGAACAAACTTGATTCTATACCTCAAAAGGAATCTCCATAGCAAATATCAAGTCATTGTACACACTGGTTCATGAGAAGAGAATTTTAAAAATATTTTGGAGCATTTTCCCCCACTCCCTCCCTATGGGGCTGGGCATGCTGAGTTGAACAACAAGAGGCCCTAGGGGGCCCGAAGGCACTCACCTGACATGGTAGCCTAAATATCAACCCAGAGAATTGATTTCAACAGGTTGCATCTGCTCCTCCTAAGAAAAGCTTATACCAAATATCCAAAGATTCTGACCAGTGGATCTAAAAAAAAGATTTTTAAAGAATATTCCTCATATTGAACTAAGTTATAATTCGGGCTCCCACAGGGAGCCCATATATGAACCCAGGGACTTGGGTTTAACAAACTTGAATCTCACGCCCCTAAGGATGCTGCACACCAAATATCAAAACATTCTGACTGCTGGAACTGAAGAAGATTTTTAAAGAACATTTCTCATTTTGACAATTCGAGCTTTCACAGTGAGCCCAAATATGGACCTAGGGACATGGCTTGAACAAACTTGAATATTACCCCTCTAAGGATGCTGCATAAAAAATATCAAAAGCATTCATCTGCTGGATCTGAAGAAGATTTTTAAAGAAAATTCCTCATTTTGAACTAAGTTGTCATTTGGGCTCCCACAGTGAGCCCAAATATGAACCAAGGGACTTGGCTTGAACAAACTTGAATCTCACCCCCCCCTAAGGTTGTTGCATGCCAAATATCAAAATATTCCGACTGCTGAATCTGAAGAAGAAGATATTTAAAGAAAAATTCCTCATATTGACTAAGTTATAATCCAAATATGGACCCAGGGACTTGGCTTTAACAAATTTGAATCTCCCCCAACAACCCTCCCCCCCCCCCCTCTCCCCCACCCAAGGATGCTACACACCACATATCAAAACATTCCGAATGCTGGATCTGAAGAAGATTTTTTAAGACAATTCCTCATTTGAAACTAAGTTACAATTCAAGCTCCCACAGTGAGCCCAAATATGGACCTAGGGACATGGCTTGAACAAACTTGAATCTCACCCCTCTAAGGATGCTGCATACCAAATATCAAAACATTCCGACTGCTGGATCTGAAGAAGAAGATTTTTAAAGAAAATTCCTTATTTTGAACTAAGTTATCATTCGGGCTACCACAGTGAGCCCAAATATGAACCCAAGGACTTGACTTGAACAAACATGAATCTCATCACCCTAAGCATGCTGCATACCCAATATCAAAAGATGCTACCTGCTGGATCTTGAGAAGAAGATTTTCAAAGAAATCTGCCTGAAATGCACCAAGTTCAAATTTGGGCTCCTATACTGAGCCCAAATATGAACCCAGGGGGCCGATTTGAATAAACTTGAATCAGATCCACCCTACAATGTTGCATTCCAAATATCAAAAGATTCTGCCTGCTGGGTCTGGAGAAGATTTTTAATGTTTTTCCCATTGCCTACAGTGTTAAAAAGTGCTGACTCAGCACTTTTTCAAAAGTCCCAAAACTGTACCCTATGATAAAACCGATGGCCATTTTTTTTACCAATCCTTTCTGTTGGTCCTAAGGAAGCTTCACACCACATAAAAATTCTCAGTGCCATGCAGTTTTGGAGATATGGGCGTTTTAATTTTTTTCTATTTTTAGCTCCTGCGGTTCCCACGGGGCTATGGGAAAAAAAATTCGGCATAAATTAGGTACTTATAACCCAATAAGCCCTCACTTAAAATTTGGTTCAAATCAGCCTCTCGGTTTGGAAAATAGAAATTTCGGGTGGGGCCAAAAATTTTGCCCCTCCCATAACAACGCCAAATATAGCCCATCAAACTTCTCTTGAACAAATCTGAGTCTACCCCTTAAAAGGAAGTTGCATACCATATATAAAGTCTCTGCTACTGCTGATTCAGGAGAAGAAGATGTTCAAAGATTTTGGTGCCCCTTGGGGGCATGGCACCACCCAGGAGGAAGGGCAACTTCATTTGAACAAATCTGAATTGGCATTAGGCAATAAACATTTATCCAACATTTGAATAAAATTGGGCTAGTGGTTTTGAAGAAGAAGTCGATAATGTAAAGTTAATGCCGGACGACGACGGACAACGGACAGAATGTGATCAGTAAAGCTCCCACTGAGCTTTGCTCAGGTGAGCTAAAAATGCAATGCCCCTTCAGGACCATCACTCACACAAACTTTCACCTGAATTGGCCTAGTGGCTTTGGAGGAGAAGAATCATCCAAATCAATGCATTCTGAATAGCCCCTCAAAAGTTAAGGTATGTAAACAAACATTTCTCAAAATTTTAAAATCTCTCTTGGCTAAACAAATATGGAAAAAACCATAAAAGAAGTTGTTCAAAATCACACCTGACCTACATATTGTTCAGCTGCACCCCTACCCTCACCACACACACACAAAGATTGGCCAAATGAAACTTCACATAATATAGAGCCTAAAAATGGTCTTTAATATAGGGCTAGACATGCCTCAAATGTGTTTTTAGAGCATTGAATCTGGCAAAATTGTCTTGGTGGAGGGAGTGCCTAATCCTAATAAGGAACTTCTGGTCATTATCCTTGCCTCCCACCTCCTTTACGGAAGTGGGCCTGGGCTCAGGAAAGTGGGAGCGGGGTAATGACCTGAGGGTTCTAGTTAGGACTAGAGGAGGCTCCCTCATGGCCTTCCAAATATTTGTGTACCACCAATCCACCCCCCCCCCCCCCCACCCCCACACACACACACAATACTGGACACCTACTATTATAGAATTCTATGGACCTACTTGGTGTTGGAGGTAAAGTAATTGAACTTAGATGACAAAAGTTGTGTATAATATAGCAAGTTCTTGCCGATTCATTAAGTGAAGAATAGAACATTTTGAGTTGTGCTGACTGGAAATCAGACTTGACAAATTCTATAACAGAACCATCTTGCTGTGTCAAATATGGATACACAGCATTTTGGGGTAATTTCATTTTCATTTAAAATTTAAAAACAATCTTGTTTCTTCAGAAGATGTCCAATCAAATACTGGCTTTTTTTGCAGCATAATAATTCTTGGTAAGAAGATAGGATTTCTGAAAATATAAGTTCTATGCAGAAACAAGAGGCCCCAGGGGGGCTTATGCACTCACCGAATGTTCCATACTGTTAAGACACAAATTTTATCAAAAGCTATTCTTAAGGTTCTACAGAGTAAATCTATACTCTCTGTGGAGCTAAAACATCAACAGGACTGAATGGGACAATGCTGCTGATCAAATATCAAAAGATTCTGCATGATGGTTCTGAAGACGATTTTTTAATGAATTTTCCTTGAATTGCACAAAGTAAACACGACCCCATAGTGAGGCCCAATATTGATCGAGGGACTCAATTTGAACAAACTTGAATCAGACCCATACTAGCATCCTGCATACCAAATAACAAAAGATTCTGCCCACTGGTTCTGGAGAAGATTTTAAAGAATTTTTCTCGAACTGTACTAAGTAAAAATTCACACCCCCATAGTGCGCCCCAATATTGATCAAAAGACTCAACTTGAACAAATGTGAATCCAACCCATACCAAGATGCTGCATACCAAACATCTAAAGATTCTGCCCACTGGTTCTGGTGAAGAAGATTGTTAAAGATTTTTTCTTAAATTGCACTAAGTAAAAATTCACACCCCCATAGTGATGCCCAATATTTAACGGTGGATTCAATTTGAACAAACTTGAATCAGACCCATACCAAGATGCTGTATACCAAATATCAAAAGATTCTGCTCATCGGCTCCAGAAAAGAAGATTTTTAAAGAAATTTTCTTAAATTGCACTAAGTAAAAATTCACACCCCTTCAGTGAGCCCCAATATTGATCGAGGGACTCAATTTGAACAAACTTGAATCAGACCCATACCAAGATGCTGTATACCAAATATCAAAAGATCCTGCCCATTGGTTCTGGAGAAGAAGATTTTTAAATTTTTTTTCTTAAATTGTACTAAGTAAAAATTCAGGTCCCCATAGTGAGCCCCAAAATTGATCAAGGGACTCCATTTGAACACACTTGAATCAGACCCATACCAAGATGCTGTATACGAAATATCAAAAGCTTCTGCCCATTGGTTCTGGAGAAGAAGATTTTTCCTTAAATTGCACTAAGGAAAAATTCATGCCCATATAGGGAGCCCCAATATTGATCAAGGGACTCGATTTGAACAAACTTGAATCAGACCCATACCAAGATGCTGCATACCAAGTATCAAAAGATTCTGCCCACTGGTTCTGGAGAAGATTTTTTAATAATTTTTCTATAAAACATACGGTGCTATCAGAGTTATGCCCCATACAGAGCCCCCAAGGGACGTGGCTATTTCATTTGAACAAACATGAATTGCCATATAGTAATGAACATCCACATGAAGTTTCGTGAAAATCGGACCAGTGGTTTCAGAGGAGAAGTCGTTTGAAAAATGTTCACGACGACGGACGACGGACGGCAAGTGATAAGCTGAGCTCCCTTTGGTGAGCTAAAAACATTTGCATAAGCAACTTACAAATTATTATTATCCTACTTCAACATTCTCAACATAAATTTTATTTAAACTACAGAGCATAACCATGTTTGACTACATATACTATGTACAATCTAAACATTGGCGAGACAATACTTACGAGACAGCATCATGATGCTGAGCCACACCCATGGCCTTCTCTGGAAAAGACAGAAAACAATAATATTAAATTTTGTAAACAACAAATCTAAAATAAATAAGAGATATGAAAAATCAAATATCCATTGTTTAAAATTCTCATATAACTTCCATTCTACAAGCAGCTATTTTTCAAATCTAAAAGGTCACCATTTTCATCACACACTACCAAACTAACAAAGGAGAAAGCTAGCAGGCCAGAAGAAAGGAATTTCTGAGCAGGTCTCATTCTTTCGTCCAGTATTTTGATTAAAACCAAATGAAGCCCACCAAAATCAAATGTACACAGATTTTCTGAGAAGTCAGAGACATTGGACCAAGCATGGTTAAAAATTTATCGCAGGAATGCTATTTCCTTGTTTTCTCCAGAGCTCAACTAATGCCTCAAAATAGCCTTAAAGATAAGTGATATGACATTTTCTCCAGTGCAGAGACTCACTTTGTGAGTCTCAGCACTGAAGAAAATGTCATATCACATCATTGTACAACCATATGAGAGACATGTTGAGCCTGATGCTATCCTCCAGTGTAGTGGAATGTGCTTTAGAAATCCCATCTGAAAGGGGAGATATCTATTTATTTATTGGGGTTTAATGACACTTTTGAGAAAGAGGGCCACCTCGTATCAGGCAGTTTTATAGGTGGAGGATGCTGGAGTACCAGAGAGAACCACTGAGCAACTGCCAGACTCCCCAACATACTAACTTCACACAAGCAGAATTAGCATTGGTTGAAGACAAGTGCACCTTCGACGTGCACAATGCCTTAGTACACAGCACCAACGTGACACACATGGGCAATTGGGATGAAGTGTGTTGCCCAAGGACACAATGCAGTTACTCCTAGCAAAGATTGAACTGTGGAGGACCTTTTGGTTTAACGTCCAATATTGTAACCACTGAGCCACCACTGCGCTCCCAGGGGAAGATATCTAACACAGAAAAAAGGCTTGCCGTGTGCCTGGGTCAAATATCTTTCCCCGATGGCAAAATTTTGCCATCCACCCTCATACTGCTTAAGAATGATTTTTCTCCAACCGCATCCCACACCAAGTCATTGAAATCAAAATACTGTTTGTGCAATGAAAATTTAGAGTTCAACTAAATTTGCTTATAGGGGTTAAACAACGCTTTAAACAGCCAGGGTTACCTCGTGTCGGACAGTTTTACAGGTGGAGGAAGCTGGAGTATCCACACAAGCAGGGTTAGTATTGGTTGAAGACACAAGTGAATCTTCGACATGCAGAATGTCTCAGTACACAGTACCAATGTGCCCCACAAGGCCAATTGGAATTAAGTGCCTTGCCCAAGGACACAACACAGTGACCTCTGGCGGGGATCGAACTGTGGAGGACCCTTTGGTTTGAAGTAAAATACCATAATCACTGGGCCACCATGCTCCCAAGGGGCGATATCTCACCCAGACATGAGGCTTGCTGAGTGTTTGGGCCAAATATCTTTCCCTGAGGACAAGATTTTCCCATCCCACCACAACACAGGATGTTTTTTCTCCTAATGCATCCCACACGGTGTCATTGAAAAAAAAAAACTGCTCATGTGATGAAAATTAATGGTTCTACAGAATGACTGTACAGAAAAGTGAATTGCATATAAGAAAGAGCATAGAAAAGTTAAAAAATTTATAGTAATTTATATATTTTTTATACTTACCAATGACCCAGACATAGCTGGTGCTAACTCTTAAAAATCTAGGGCCAAACACAAATTTTGCCCCCCAATCCCCAAAATCTGCATCTAAAACCAAAAGAAATCATGTCCTGAAGGACCTCCATACTTTGCCCCTACTGCGCATGCGCAGTGTCAAGGACGTTCCGAAATTGGCGCCAGTTACCATTCTTGCAAGCAGTGCCTGGTCAGCGCTATGTACTCAGCGGGGAGGTATGAGTTCCCAACTCCTGGGAGGGCCATCCCCGTCTGGGTCATTGGTAAGTATAAAAAATATATAAATTACTACAAATTTTTTAACATTTTTATACTGTACCAATGACCCAGACATAGCTGAATAGTAAAAAGGCTGGAGGGCCTAGGACATAGAGGAAAATCCAATAAGCTCAACTATATAATATAGAGTCAACCCCTCAAGGAGAAAAGGAGTATTAGGCTTTACATGTATCTTTCTTATTTTATGATAAATTAGAAAGATACAATACCCCTCATAATTGAGCATAATAACATTCATGTTCTCTATTAACATCCAGTATAACCCTTTATACTCATTATTTTTAAAGTAAATGTGGATGGCTGAGACCAATAAGTAGCCTTCATTAAATCTGTAATAGCAATACTATTTGCGTAAGCCCAAGATGTAGAAAGAGCTCTTACTTCATGAGCCGAAATCTTAAGCACAGACTGCTGAGAAGAAGATAAATTTTCATAAGCAGTACGGATAGTTAATTGAATCCATCTAGCAATAGAATGGACTGAAATGTCCTTTCTATTAGGCATCAGAGACAGAAAGAAATGTTCCCGTCCCTTTCTGATAAGCTGAGATCTCTGTTTATAAATACGTAACGCTCTAACAGGACAGAGTAAAGGCCTACGCCCGTCTGAAGACCGAAGGGCCTTAATAACAATAGGTTCCGGATATTTATTAGGAGCCTGATTCTTAGCTAAAAATCCCACATTAGTAGTGAAGGTGATAGTGTTCCCGACACTACGATAGTGAGAATCATCCACCGACAGTGCATGAAGCTCACTGACTCTTCTAGCAGAAGAGAAAGCGAAGAGAAAAGCTGTCTTATAAGACAAAAAATTGAAATCTACTGTCCCAAGAGGTTCAAATGGCTTTTCCTTCAGTTTAAGAAGAACCCAAGCTAAATTCCACTTAGGAATTAACCTAAGAGTTCTGGGTCTATTTATCGAGAAGTTTCTAACTAACTTAGATAAAGAGACATTAGATCCAATTTGTAAACTATCATGATGTGCATAGGTATCAGATAACATAGACCTATAACCCTTAATAGTAACAGGCTGCAGTTTGATTTCGTCAAACAAGTATACTAGAAAGTTTGCAATGTCTGGTATGGAGGGATCAAAAATATCAACAGAATGATCCCTACACCAACGACGAAAGACCTTCCACTTAGCCACATAGTTTAGCGAAGAGGAGGTCCTCCTACAGTTAGAAATCGCATCCACTGCTCGTCCTGTAAAGTGCTTGCCATGCAAGAAGGACCGCACAACGGAAAAACGTGAAGGTTGAGACCTTGTGGGTTGTGATGAAGTTGACGCGGTTTCCCCTGCGAAAGAAGATCCTCCCGTGGAGGAAGCTTTCGCGGTAGGTCCCACAACAGACACCTGAGTAGATTTATCCACGGTCTCTGTGGAGACAGAGATGCTACCAACAGAATCTTGCATTGAGATTGTTTTATTTTTAGCAATACTTGCTGAATCAACGGCGTTGGAGGATACGCATATCCTATCATTCCGTCCCAAGGGATCGACAGAGCGTCTACTGCAAATGCTCTTTGATCTGGACACGGAGACACATACGTCTGCAACTGATTGTTGAGATGTGTCACAAATAAGTCTATCATTGGCCGTTCCCATTGGTAGCAAATCTGATTGAATACTTGTTTGTTGAGAGTCCACTCCGACGGCAACAAGCGACCCTTTCGTGAAAGGGAGTCTGCTAGTACATTCAGACGACCCGGTATATGACGGACCGAAAGCAGAACTTGATGTTCTAGAGCAAACAGAAGGATTCTTTCCGTTAGATTGAATAACGGAACTGAATGAGTGCCTCCCTGGTTCCGTATATACGCCACTACTGTCGTATTGTCGGACAGGATTTGGACATGAGCTTTGTAAATAATGTCCATCCAATGACGTAACGCAAGCCAAATTGACATCATTTCCTTGATGTTTATGTGCTTGCCTAGGAATTGTGGATCCCAAAGACTCTGGCATCTCGAATCCGTTGGGATCAATGTTGCACCCCAACCTGTTTGACTGGCATCCGTCATAATGGTAAAACTCGGATCCGGCAACTGCAGCGGAACTCCCTGAGTTAACCACTGAATGTTTGCCCAAGTCTGAATCTCTCGTTTCACTTGATCTGACAAGAGAACGTCTATGTCGAGTGAATGAATTTTCACACTCCAATTCTGAGTCAAGAAAATTTGGAGAGGACGAGTGCGTAACCGCCCCATCGGAATGAGATCCGCAGCGGCTCCGCACAGACCTATAAGTCTCATGAACTCCCTCGCTGTGACTTTGTCTGCGTGAAGACAATAGCGAGCGTAACAACTGACTAATTTCGCTCTGGTTAACGGCAGACGAACAAGATTGTTGTGCGTCTCGAAGCTCATTCCCAGATGTGTGAATGACTTGGACGGCACCAGATCTGACTTCTCCTCGTTTATTATAAAACCGAGACATCGGAGCAATAGAAGCAGATTCTGCACATCGTTCTGAAGCGTTAACTCGTTGCCGTACCTCTGAAGAATGTCGTCCAGGTAGGCCGACGTTACCGCAGACGAATGAGCTCGGAAATACATCATTACCAAGTTCATTACTCAAGTGAAAGCCCAGGGTGCCAGGTTCAATCCGAAGCACATCGCCCGGAATTGATACACCACTCCTAGGACTGCAAAGCGTAGATTCTTTCTGAATGTTGGATGTACCATGACGTGAAAGTATGCATCTTTGAGATCTATGCTTGTTGCATAATCGTTCACCAGAATACTCGCTCTGACCGATCGAATCGTCTCCATATAAAACTTCGGAGCGACGATCAGCTTGTTTATCCAGCTCAAATCTATGACTGGACGGAACGAGCCGTCTGGTTTCGGAACCAGAAACAGATGGCTGTAGAATCCCGGTGTTTCCTGGTTTTCTACGACCTCTACCGCGTTCTTCATTAAAAGAGACTGCACCTCTGATAACAGAGCGTCTCTTTCCTGCAGATTTGACGGAAGTTGAGTCCATTTTGGACTTTGAGTTAATGGAGGCTTTCGTTTGAAGGATATTTTCAGACCTTCTGAAATCACCCCTCTCACCCAAGGATCGTCCGTAATCGACGTCCACTCTTTTGAAAAACTCGACAACCTTCCGCCAACCGGAACGCGATAGAGGTTGAAGCCATCACCTCTTGGACCTGCGAGGCCTGCTGGAGGAGAAACCACGTCCTCCACGACCCGCACCTCATCCCGTCGACCTCAGGGCGTCCGACCGGTTGTCCCGGCCCAAAGGACGTCCCGCACGTGAGTCGTTGCCTTGACGGTCTCTTGAATAAGACCAAGAGGACGCACCGGAACCTCTATAGGAACCTCTCTTGGGCGCATTAGACCCAGAAGTGCCTGTCTTACTCTTATCTGCCGTGTCCGACTTCTTAGAAGCGGACTTAAACAGCAGAGAATCCGAAGCTTTCTTAGTAATTTTATCGTAAATTGCAGAAAGCTTGCCGTTGAAGAGAAGTTCTCCGGAGACCGAAGCGACTCTGAGAGAGTTCTTCACCTTACTATCCACGAGTGTGGATGTAGCTAGGGCTGCGTCACGTCTAACCAACTCCAAGTCTGCCACTGAAAGGGCGGCGTTACACGTGGAATAAGCTACTGCCCTTGAAAGAAGTCTTAAAGAGGATTGAACATCCTGGAATTCTTTCCCTTGAAGACGCAGTGATAACGCCTTTGTAAGGTGGTCTGCGTAAGATAAAGCATCTAAACTGGCTCTGTTAGATGAAATAGTCGTATCCAAAACTGCGGTTGGGATAGACGTAGACGACGGTAATGATAATTCTAAGTCTTCCGCCTCGTCGTCCATACGCAGAGGAACTCTCGGGATACCCTGTCCTGCCGTATCGAATTTATTCCTTGCATTAATGAAAGGCAGGTTAAGAGCATTGGCAGACAAGAAACCCGCTTTTCCTGTTCTGGAAGCAAGCTTGAATATAGCGTCGTTCAATAATTCAAATGCCCTTGTGACATTATTGGACTGAGACGGAAACTCAGGAGCGATGTCCTTGAACCGCTCGAAGAAATCAGTGTCCAATGACGCTATAATTCTGTTGTCCGGTACCGCAGCAGTCTGGCCCGACGGAACAACCTGAGGAAGAAAGTGCTGGATGAAGTCCACGGCAGCTTTATGTTGTTCCGAAAGGGATAACTCCAAGTCATCCGTATCCCTTTCACCATCCGGTCGGACCTCATGATGCTCCCGGCCGTCCGCACCCGATGCTTCGGCGGAGCGTACCGACCCAGCCCGTCGGATAATTCCCGATCCGACACCGTTTCTGTCGGTTGCTGGGATGCTGCGATAAGTTGTGCTATTTGAGCAAGCACGTCCGACATCGAGGCCTGCGGAGGCGCAGTCTTTCGCTGCTTCGCCGAGGGCAGCTCCGCATCTAGTGACTCCCGCATAGGAAGAGTATGCGGGAGTCACTAGATGCGGAGCTGGTCGCCGAAGAATCCCTGGTTGGCGAAGCTGGTAAAATATCGACGGTCACGTAGCCAAGGTGCGGTCGTGTGCGCTGGTGAGAGGAAGAAGAAGCCTGAGCAGTCTCAGCGGACTGCCTATACAACGGAGCTTCCCGAGCGCCGGACGTATGCTCCGCTAAAGACACATTTTGTACCACAACATCTGGTCCCAGATGTTGTTGTACGAGAGAGGGGCCTCTCTCGCTCGCAGTCCGGATGGACCTGGATGAGCTAGGAACCGGACTAGAAGGCTTCCTCCGATCTCTCCTACTATCCGTCGTCACTGGGTGTGCACCTTGAATGTTTATAGTGCTCGCATCACCCAACATTTCCTCCTGGACCGCATCGGACAAACCCGGCTGCCAAACCATTCGGTGAATGGACGCTACACCGGGCGAGCTAGCGGACGACAGCGTCGTCGATCCTACTAGGGACCTCTTAGGCAACTGTCGTATCTACATGAGCACTTTTGCCGCTAGCTCTGCATTCAATTGTGACGACGGAAGCGCACTTGCGGAAGATAACATGGAAACATCACCCTGTTCTTGTTCCTCTGAAATAGAAACTGATAGAGTAGAGTGACCCTGCGGAGAAAGGGCCGGCATAGCCCTCTCTCCACTAACAACATATCGTAACACACGTTTCCAATGTTTGTCATCCCAATATTGACATATTGAACAGGAGTTAGTGCGAGTACACTGACTACAATTAATACAATGATCATGAAAGTCAGAGGAAGATTTCTTCCTATTACAATTTGAACAATATCCTTTCATTGTGAAAAGTCAACAACAAGTCCTAGTACTCGCACCAACCCCTAAACATAAAGATACATAATAACATGATCCATTAATAATGAAAAAACAATTGAAAATTAAAATAATTTTTGAAAAATATTTTTTCAGCGAAGCCCAAGTTTCTCAAAAGTAACGTTGAGCCCCAATGGATCCCAAGGTTAAGTGTGGTCAAAAATTTTAAAATTATATTAAATAATTAATGCAACACTTACGGATAATAATAATGTATCTTATAGTGAGATAAGCTACTCCAAAGGCAAACAGCCCCCCTCAAAAGAGACTGTTGCCAATGTAAACAAATAGTGTAAAAACACCACAAAACATGACTCCAGGCACTGACAAAACTGGCCCAAAATCAGTCATCGAAATTACACACTATCTGATGCAAAACAGAGACTCCCAGGGGAGAATCTGCAGAACATCAGATGGTAGATGCAGAACACAACGTTTAAACACCCATGGGTGAAAACGTAAACATGGGGAAAATAACAGAATTCATTCTGTAACCAAGCTAATTCTCCCAAGAGAATTTAGAAATGATCTTTCTCAAAAATATGCCAAAAGCATGGGAGAATAGCAAGGGGGAACTTAGAAGACCAGGAGAGAGGAAACACTGAATAAGCAGTGCAACTTTATAACAAGAATGACAACAACAGGCCCATGCCTCGAAAATAGGCAACTTAACATAATTTCATTAAAAAATTTTAAGTTACAGCCCTGATTATTTTCTGTCACTCCTTTTTCCTCTCCTCCTTCTATATCCTCCTTAGAACCACCATTTCTCCAATAATTATGTGTCTGGCATCCTTTAAACTGAGATTTACAAGCACAAAGATCAGTGAGATGTTGACTGATGAAGGGCCAAACAAAGAATGATAATTGGCACCAATTTCGGAACGTCCTTGACACTGCGCATGCGCAGTAGGGGCAAAGTATGGAGGTCCTTCAGGACATGATTTGTTTTGGTTTTAGATGCAAATTTTGGGGATTGGGGGGCAAAATTTGTGTTTGGCCCTAGATTTTTAAGAGTTAGCACCAGCTATGTCTGGGTCATTGGTACAGTATAAAAATATTCTGTATCTCATCTCACAACAATGACGAGTTAACTAGTTGGAGTTTTGAACTAGCTGCCATTCTGGCGATGTTACGTTTGATAGTACAGTAGAGCCATCTTAACTGGATATCTTTTAATTGTATATCCATGTTAACTGAATATAATTTTCAAACACAAAAACATTTACCATACCTTCAGTACAAATTTGATCTGTTAATTGTATATGGGTTGTAGAGTAAACTCCTGTTAATTGTATATAAATTTTTGTAATATGTTGAAAAAATTACTGTGACACACACCAAATTCCCCTTATATATCAACCTTTTTGGTCTCACTACATCCAATACAGACCTTTATTCTATTATATCTTGTTTGACAGAGCTCTATGAGCTCTGTCAAACAAGATATAATAGAATAAATGCTCAGTTTACCTCCAGAACACAGGAAACTGACCAAATCCCTGTTAATTGTATAAAAGTGGGACAAAATAAATCTTCTCTGATTACAATATCTAATTTCTCAAGGGTTTTCAAGGATTACAGTAAAACCTGTCTTGAGAGACCACTGTCTTGAGAGACCTGTATTGAGAGACCACATCTGCCAGGCACCGATTGGTTTTACTCTATAATGTTATTTATTTATTGGTGCTTTATGCCACATCAGCAGCTTAGGCTATATCGTGGCGATGGAAGTGTATATTTCAAAAAGACCACTGATTAAATTATGAAAAAAAATGGAATAAGAGGTTTAAAAATGTTGAGTGTGAAACATAATGAGAAAGTGAGACCAGTAGTACAAAAAATACTGTGTAAATCAACCTGTGAATACTCATAATTGACCTGCTATGGGAGACCACATGTCTTGAGAGACCACCTGTTTTGTTTTATGCCTTAATGGACTTGTCTTGAGAGACCGCACCTTTGAAGACTGAAACCATGACAAAAACTTTTTACCTGTTCTGGAATTGGAAAATCCATTGTGGTTATACTAACATAATTAAAAGTATTAAAAGCTCTTAATTGGGTTTCAATTGCTATTCAGTTACATAACTCATTAAATATTGAGTTGTTATTATGAGACCCCTGTGAAAAGATTAGGATTACTGGTGAATAAACAATTTCATACATACTTGAAATGTGACCGATAGGATTGTAAAAGTTAAAAAATTTATAGTAATTTCTATATTTTTTATACTTACCAATGACCCAGACATAGCTGGTGCTAACTCTTAAAATATAGGGCCAAACACAAATTTTGCCCCCAATCCCCAAAATTTGCATCTAAAACCAAAGAAAACATGTCCTGAATGGCCCTCCTCACTTCACCTCTACTGCGCATACGCAGTGTCAAGGATGTTCCGAAATTGGCGCCATTAATCATTCTAATAACCAGTGCCTGGTAAGCGCTATGTACTCAGCGGGGAGGCAAGAGTTCCCAACTCCTGGGAGGGCCATCCCCGTCTAGGTCATTGGTAAGTATAAAAAATATAGAAATTACTATAAATTTTTTAACATTTTTATACTGTACCAATGACCCAGACATAGCTGAATAGTAAAAAGGCTGGAGGGCCAAGGACATAGAGCAAGATGGAATACGCTCAATAATATAAAATAGAGTCATCCCCTCTAGGGAAAAAGAAGTAATAGGCCTTACATGTATCTTTCTTATTTATGATAAATTAGAAAGATACAACACCTTCCAAAATTGAGCATCATACATCCATGTACTCTATTAATATCCAATATAATCCTTATACTAATAATTTTTAAAGTAAGCCAATAAATAAAGTAAGTCTAGAGAATAGAGACTCTTATACTCCTTAAAAGTGTCTGAGGATTGCATAATCATGTCCGTTGACACATGCTATATTCAAAAGCTATACTTTAAAAACTAAGACTTGAATGAATTTTTAAAACATAAACTTCTCACTAAACAACCATCCCAATAACAGCTCAGAATTACTAACTCCGGAGGAGGTATCCCCTTGTTTTCATAGTAAAACAGGTGACCAAAGGGAACACCCTCCCCCCCACCCCCCTTTTTCTTGCCCTGGGTCAAATAGCCCAGAGCGAAGAGGGCAGCAGAACGGAGTCACTGCCGAAACAGACAGCCTACCTAGCTATAGCAGCAACTGTTAAGTGAATGACATTCTGAGCAGTAGATAATAGACCTAACAATAGAGGCCTCCAGAAATGGACTCGATATTTCTGAGATAAAAATTCATGAATGTGGATGGCTGAGCGCAATGAGCAGCCTTCAAAAATCTATAATAGCGACACTATTAATATAAGCCCAAGATGTAGAAGAACTCTTACTTCATGAGCCGAAATCTTAAGCACAACTGCTGAGTCAATGATATACCATAAGCAGTACCGATAGTTAATTGAATCCATTAGCAATAGAATGGAGCGTAACGTCCTTCTATTAGGCATCAAAGACAGAAGAAGCTTACGCCCGTAGTAATAAACAGATATCTGTTTATAAATACATAAACTCTAACCGGACAGAGTAAAGGCCTATGCCCGTACAAAGACGGAAGGACCTTAATAACAATAGGTTCCGGATATTAGGAGCCTAACTCTTATGCAAAAATCCAACCTAAATAGTAAAGGAAGTAGTGATTCCGAAACTACGAAAGTGAAAATCATCCATCGATAGTGCATGAAACTCACTGACTCTTCAGTAAAAGAGAAGCCAACAGAATTACTGTCTAAAAGGTCAGAATTTGAAAACTACTGTTTCCAGAGGCTCAAATGATTACTTAGCTAAATAAGAACCGAAGTTAAATTCCATATAGGAATTTAATCTAAAGATTCTAAGTCTATTTATCAAAAAGTTACTAACTGACTTAGATAAAGAGACATAAGACTCAATTGTAAACTATCATAGAGTGCATAGGTATGAGGTAACATAAACCTATAACCTTAATAATAACAGGCTGCAGTAGATCTTGTCAAACAAGAGGCCCCACATGGCCTTAATCGCTCACCTGACAAAGTGACTCTAAGAAGTATTTTAGGTCACCTTCACCATGTCATGCCTCATCAACATTAACTGGTTGAGTGATAGATTTTGTTTGAAGTTCAACATTTGTTACCTAAAATTAGTTTTATTTAAAATCATTGGTGTGTGGCCAATCTCCAATGATTTTTAATAAAGGAAATTTATCTCTGCAGACAAACTGGTTTAGCATGAAGCACAAACAAGGAATGTGAAGAGATAGCCTTGGACATCTCTCCCCAACTGTGGATATCTTCCATGTGCTACATGTATATATTTGCATGCAAGAAAACAAAAATTTTCACAAATTTTATTTTTTCTTATCATCATTGGAACAAGCTCAAACAGCTTATTCCAATAGGGATATGGGAAGATCAGGTATATTTTTGAGACAGAAATGTGAATATATAAATAATGGTGTTTTTTTGTGAATGATGCTGGAGAATTTTGCGTAAAGATATGGTAAATGGTTTGTTCTAGATACAGAATGATGCAAAAGTATTTAAATTTGATTAGGCAAGTTGTTCCTATAATGCATTTAAAAATTGAAGTAACTGTTTTTTTGCTGACGAACTTTTAGATGTGTGTGTCTGTGTTTGTGTGTGTGTGTGTGTGTTTGTGTGTGTGTGTTTGTGGGGGGGGGGGGGGGGGGGGGGGGGGGTAAGAGTGTTCTTGCAAACAAAATTCCTGAATAAATGGAAAATTTTATTTTTTGTGTGAAAGACATAGTGCGTGAATGTTGATTGGAACAAGCTTAGAGAGCTCATTTTAATGTGAAGTCATAAAGCTGTGTTTTACGTACGAAATTCTGGAATAACTAAAAAAATTGCTTTTTTGACTCAAAAAGCATGGTGTGCGACCTCTCATTGGAATGAGCTCAAAAAGCTCATTCCAATGGGGTATTTACAAGCGATAAGTACATGTATGTTTAAGAGACAAAAATTAAAATTTGAACAGCGATTTTTGCGAAGAATGCTGACAAGTTTTGGCAGTTATGCTGGTAAAAAGGTAAGATATGCAAAGTGGTTGTTTTTTAGAGGCGACATTTAATTAAGGGGAATTAACCCTTGATTACTGAGGTAACTTCTAAAAGTACTGAAATTTCATGAAGCAATGTGAATAACAGACAACAGTTGCCTAAAAATTTCATGAATAACTAAAATTTTTATTCCTTTGTCTCGAAAACATGGCATATGACCTTTGTTGGAATGAGCTGAATGCGTGTGTTCCAATGAGGGGTCATAAAATTTGAACGAAGATTTGTGTGAATAATGCATTAGTACTGCTAGATTTGGGTAAACGGTTCACCCTGGATACCACCCCTTCTATAGTAGATCTTTTCTGCAAATTTTGTCTAAGATTCTATCAACTTTACAAATAAATACGTTCATGAATCACAATCAGATCCACCCTACAATGTTGCATACCAAATATCAAAAGATTCTGCCTGCTGGATCTGGAGAAGAAGATTTTTTAAGAAATATGCCTGAAACGCACTAAGTTAAAATTTGGGCTCCTATACGGAGCCCAAATATAAACCCAGGGGGCCGATTTGAACAAACTTGAATCAGATCCACCCCACAATGTTGCTTACCAAATATGAAAAGATTCTGAAGCTGGATCTGGAGAAGAAGATTTTTTAAGAAATTTGCCTGAAATGCACTAAGTTCGAATTCAAGCTTCTATAGTGAGCCCAAATATGAAACTAGGAAGCCGATTTGAACAAACTTGAATCAGATCCACCCCACAATGTTGCATACCAAATATCAAAAGATTCTGCCTGCTGGATCTGGAGAAGAAGATTTTTTAATAAATTTGCCCGAAATGCACTAAGTGCGAATTCGGGCTTCTATATTAAGCCCAAATATGAATCCAGGGGGCCGATTTGAACAAACTTGAATCAGATCCACCCCGCAATGTTGCATACCAAATATCAAAAGATTCTGCCTGCTGGATCTGGAGAAGAAGATTTTTGAAGAAATTTGCCTGAAATGCACTAAGTGCGAATTCGGGCTTCTATATTAAGCCCAAATATGAATCCAGGGGGCCGATTTGAACAAACTTGAATCAGATCCACCCCGCAATGTTGCATACCAAATATCAAAAGATTCTGCCTGCTGGATCTGGAGAAGAAGATTTTTGAAGAAATTTGCCCGAAATGCACTAAGTTTGAATTCGAGCTTCTATAGTGAGCCCAAATATGAATCCAGGTGGCTGATTTGAACAAACTTGAATCAGATCCACCCCGCAATGTTGCATACCAAATATCAAAAGATTCTGCCTGCTGGATCTGGAGAAGATGATTTTTTAAGAAATTTGCCTGAAATGCACTAAGTTCGAATTCGAGCTTCTATAGTGAGCCCAAATATGAATCTAGGAAGCCGATTTGAACAAACTTGAATCAGATCCACCCCACAATGTTGCATACCAAATATCAAAAGATTCTGCCTGCTGGATCTGGAGAAGAAGATTTTTTAATAAATTTGCTTGAAATGCACTAAGTTCAAATTTGGGCTCCTATACTGAGCCCAAATATAAACCCAGGGGGCCGATTTGAACAAACTTGAATCAGATCCACCCCACAATGTTGCTTACCAAATATGAAAAGATTCTGCCTGCTGGATCTGGAGAAGAAGATTTTTTAAGAAATTTGCATGAAATGCACTAAGTTCAAATTCGAGCTTCTATAGTGAGCCCAAATATGAATCTAGGAAGCCGATTTGAACAAACTTGAATCAGATCCACCCCACAATGTTGCATACCAAATATCAAAAGATTCTGCCTTCTGGATCTGGAGAAGAAGATTTTTTAAGAAATTTGCCTAAATGCACTAAGTTCGAAATCGGGCTCCTATACTGAGCCCAAATATGAACCCAGGGGGCCGATTTGAACAAACTTGAATCAGATCCACCCTACAATGTTGCATACGAAATATCAAAAGATTCTGCCTGCTGGATCTGGAGAAGAAGATTTTTTAAGAAATTTGCCTGAAATGCACTAAGTTCGAAATCGGGCTCCTATACTGAGCCCAAATATTAACCCAGGGGGCCGATTTGAACAATCTTGAATCAGATCCACCACACAATGTTGCTTACCAAATATGAAAAGATTCTGCCTGCTGGATCTGGAGAAGAAGATTTTTTAAGAAATTTGCCTGAAATGCACTAAGTTCGAATTCGGGCTTCTATAGTAAGCCCAAATATGTATCCAGGGGGCCGATTTGAACAAACTTGAATCAGATCTACCCCGCAACATTGCATACCAAATATCAAAAGATTCTGCCTGCTGGATCTGGAGAAGAAGATTTTTGAAGAAATTTGCCTGAAATGCACTAAATTCGAATTCGAGCTCCTATAGTGAGCCCAAATATGAATCTAGGGAGCCGATTTGAACAAACTTGAATCAGATCCACCCTACAATGTTGCATACCAAATATCAAAAGATTCTGCCTGCTGGATCTGGAGAAGAAGATTTTCAAAGAAATTTGCCTGAAATGCAGTAAGTTCAAATTTGGGCTCCTATACTGAACCCAAATATAAACCCAGGGGGCCGATTTGAACAAACTTGAATCAGATCCACCCCACAATGTTGCATACCAAATATCAAAAGATTCTGCCTGCTGGATCTGGAGAAGAAGATTTTTTAAGAAATTTGCCTGAAATGCACTAAGTTCGAAATCGGGCTCCTATACTGAGCCCAAATATGAACCCAGGGGGCCGATTTGAACAAACTTGAATCAGATCCACCCTACAATGTTGCATACCAAATATCAAAAGATTCTGCCTGCTGGATCTGGAGAAGAAGATTTTTTAATGTTTTTCCCATTGCCTACAGTGTTAAAAAGTGCTGACTCAGCACTTTTTCAAAGTCCCGAAACTGTACCCTATGATAAAACCGATGGCAATTTTTTTTTACCAATCCTTTCTGTTGGTCCTAAGGAAGCTGCACACCAAATAAAAATTCTCAGTGCCGTGCAGTTTTGGAGATATGGGCGTTTTAAATTTTTTCTATTTTTAGCTCCTGTGGTTCCCACGGGGCTGCGGGAAAACTTTTTTTTGCATAAATCAAGTACTCATGACCCAATAAGCCCTCACATAAAATTTGGTTCAAATCAGCCTCTCGGTTTGGAAAATAGAAATTTTGGGCGGGGCAAAAAATTTTGCCCCTCTCATAACAACGTCAAGTATAGCCCCACAAACTTCTCTTGAACAAATCTGAGTCTACACCTCAAAAGGAAGCTGCACACCAAATATCAAGTCTCTGCTACTGCTGGTTCATGAGAAGAAGATTTACAAAGATTTTGGTGCCCCTTGGGGGTGTGGCACCACCCAGGAGGAGGGGCAACTTCATTTGAACAAATCTGAATTGGCATTAGGTAATAAACATTTAGCCAACATTTGAATAAAATTGGGCTAGTGGTTTAGGAGGAGAAGTCGATAATGTAAAGTTAACGCCGGACGGACGACGACGGACGACGGACGCCGGACGACGGACAGAAAGTGATTAGTTAAGCTCCCCTTGAGCTTCGCTCAGGTGAGCTAACAAGTATACTAAAAAGTTGCAATGAGTAGTATGGAGGGATCAACAATATGAACATAGTGATCCCTACACCAGCGACGGAAGAGCCTCCACTTTAGCCGCATAGAATAGCGAAGAAGAGGATCTCCTACACTAAGAAATCGCATCCAAAGCTCGTCCAGTACAATGCTTACAATGCAATACGGACCACACAACAGAATACGTGAAGGTTGCGACCTTGCGGGTTGTGATGAAGAAGACACGATTTACCCAGCGAAAAAAGATCCTCTCATTGAGGAAGATTTCGCGTTAAGTCCCACAGTAGACATCAAAGTAAATTACCCACGGTCTCTGTGAAGACAGAGATGCTATCAACAGAAATGTATTGTGGTTGTTTATCTTAGCAATACCTGCTGAAACAACAGCGCCGGAGGATACGCGTATCCTATCATTCCGTCCTATTAGATCAATAGAGCGCAAACAACATTAGCTCAGAGATCCGGACAAGCCAACACATACGTCTGCAATTGATTAGCAAGCTGTGTCGTAAATAAATTATCATTGGGCGCTCCCATAGATAGCAAATCTGATTGAATACTTGTTTGTTGAGAGTCCATTCTGACGGCAACAAGCGACCCCTAAGTGAACGGGAGTCCGGTAAAACAATCAGACGACCCAGAATATGACGGACCGAAACAGAACTTGGTGTACTATAACCAACAGACGGATTCTTTCCATTAAATTGAATAACGGAAACGAATGAGTGCCTCCCTGGTTCCGGAGATACGCCACTACTGTCGAATTAACGGACAGGATTTGGACATGCGTTTCTGAATAATGTTCATGCAATGACATAAAGCAAGCCTAAAAAACATTATTCCGCGGAAGATAATTGCTTGCTTAGAGACTGCGGAACACAAAGACCCTGGCACTTCGAATCCGTTGGGATCAATATTATATCCCAATCTGTTTGACTGGCAACCGTCATAACTATAACACTCGGATCCGGCAACTGCAGTGGCACTCTCTGAGTCAACCACCGAATGTTTGCCCCAGTCTGAATCTCTTGTAACACTAGATAGACAAGAGAACGTGTAAATCGAGCAATTCATGGATTGTTGAAAAGTTGCCGTCGAAGAGAGGCTTCTCCGAGAACGAAGCGACTCTGAGAGAGTTCTTCACCTTACTATCCACGCGCGTGGATGTAGCTAGGGCTGCGTCACGTCTAACCAACTCCAATCAGCCACTGAAGGGCGGAGTTATACGTGAACAAACTACTGCCCTCAAAAGAAATCACATTGAGAATAATATCCCGTAAATCTTTTCTTGAAGACGTAATGATAACACCTCAGTAAGGTGGATTACGTATGATAAAGCGTCTAAGTTAAGTCTACTAGACATCATTGTCGTTTCCAACATTGTGGTTGGAAAAGACATAGACGGCGAAAAAGAATATTTCCAGTCTTTAACCACGCCGCCTAGACGCATATGAACTCTCGGTATGCCCTGCTCTGCCAAAATAAATTATTCGTATAAATGATAAAACGGCAGAAATGAGCATTGCGGACAAGAAACTAAACTATCATGCTTGGTAGCAGGCTTATATGCATATATAGTGTCGAAAAATAAAACACATGTTGTAATGACATTATTGGACTGTGTCGGTAAGTCAGGGACAATGTCCCTGAACCGATCCAAAATTCCGTGTCCAATGACGCTATAAGTCTCTTATCCAACATCGCAGCAATGTAGTCCGAAATAACAATCACTGGAAGATAATGCCAGAAGATATGAATGGCAGCTTCCGATGCTACGAAAGGGAAAACTCGAAATCTTTCGAATCCCTTTCGCCATCCTGTCGGACCCTATAAAGCGTTCGGTCGTCCGTACCTGATGCAACCGCGGACCGCACCGACCCAGCGCCATCAGATAATTCCTGATTCGAGTAAAAAACTGTCGATTGCTCGGATGCTGCAAAACAACTGTGCTAACTCGGATAGCACGTCCGTCACTGAGGCCTGAGGAGAAGCGGTCCTACAATGCATTGCCGCTGTAAGCTCCGTGATCATTACCCCGTGCATACTACCAATATGCAAGCGAACGGAGTGTATAGGCCTCGTGTCCCTTGGCTACCGGATGGCGTGACCTATTCGCCGTGGAATCACTGAATGACGAAACTGATCGGATACTCGAGGTCACCTAGCCAATGTGCGGTCGGGTGCCCTGCTGTGAGGATGAGGAAGCATTACTGACAGTCTCTCGGACTGTCAATATAACGGAGCGTCCCGACCGACAGACATATTCTCCGAATGTAAAATATCTGAACCACAACATGCGGTCCCCTATGTTGTTGGACGAGAGAGGGACCTCTCTCGCTCACAGCCCGGACGGACCTGGACAAGCCAGGAACCGGACTAACAGGCTTCCTCCGATCTGTCCTCAATCCGCCGTCACTGGGTGAGTACTAAAGTAATTATAGTGCTTGCATCACCCAAATTTCCTTCCTAGACCGCAACGGACGAACCCGGCAGCCGAACCATTCGATGAATGTACGCTACACCGGGTGAGCTAGCGAATGTCACTCCGTTGATCCTACAAGGGATCTCTTAGGCGATAGACATATTCCATGAGCACTTATTGCCGCTAGCTCTTCATTAACTATGACGACAGAGGCACACTTTTGAAAGACATCTCCGTAACTTTGCGAACAAGAAACCAGAAATGCTTGGTTATAGCAAGCATATAATAATAATATATATAGCATCGTTCAATAATTCGAAAGTTTGTGTGACATTATTGGACTATGTCGGAACTGAGGGACGATGTCCCTGAACCGAACCAAAAATTTCTAAGTCCACCGACGCTATCAGTTTCTTATCCGGCATCGCAGTATTCTGGTCCGACGAAAGAAGCTGTAGAAGATCAAGTCAGATGACATACACAACAGCATATGTTGTTCCGAAAGGGAAAGCTCGAAATTCTCCAAATCCCTTTCGGTATCCCGTCGGACCGGATGAAATTTTCGGACGTCCGTACCCGCTTCTGCGGAGCGTCCCGACCCAGCATCGTCGGATAAAAAAATATGCGACAGATTCAGTTGATGCTGGGATGCTGCGATAAACTGTGCTATTTAGGAAAGCACGTCCGTTCCCGAGGCCTGTGCAGTAGCGGTCTTACGATGCATTGCCGCCGGAAGCTCCGTGTACGTTGACTCCCGCACACTTTCCTATGCGAACGTCCGGAGTCTGCAGGCCTCGTGTCCCTGGCTACCGGATGGTGTGACCTGGTCGCCGATGATTCTCTGACTGGCGAAGCTCACTGGATATCCGAGGTCACGTAGCCAAGAGCGGTCGTGTGCGCTACCATGAGAATGAGGAAGCCTTATTGACAGTCTACTCCGGACTGACTATATGTCGGAGCGTCCCAAGCGACGGACGTATGCTCCGAATGCGAAACATTTTGTACCACAACATCTGGGGCCAGATGTTGTTGTACGAGAGAGGGGCCTCTCTCGCTCGCCGTCCGGATGGACCAGAACGAGCTATGAACCGGACTAAAAGGCTTCCTCCGTTCTCCCTCTAATCCGCCGTCACTGGGTGTGCATTTGGTTGATTTATAGTGCTCGCATCACCCCAAAACTCCTTCTAGACCGCAACGGATGAACCCGGCTGCCGAACCATTCGATGAATGGACGCTACACCGGGCGAGCTAGCGGACGTCAAACCTACTAGGGTCCTCTTAGGCAATTGGCGTATTTACATGAGCACTTTTCCGCTAGCCCTTCATTAATTGACGGAGGCACACTGTTGGAAGACATCACAGATACATCACCCTAATCTTGATCGTCTGAAATAGAAATTGATAAAGTAGAGTGACCCTGCGGGGAAAGGACCGGAGTGTCCAATTCCCCACTAACATACCGTGACATACGCTTCCCATGTTGTCATCGAAATCATACGATACAGAACAGGAGTTAATGCGAGTACACTGACCACATATAGAATGATTATAAAAGTCAGAGGAAGACTTCCTCTTATTACAATTGATCAAAATCCTTTCAATGTGAAAAGAAAACAAGTCCTGGTACTCGCACCAACCCCTGGCAATCAAAATACATAATAATAATATGATCCATTAATATAGAAAAAATAATTGAAATCAAAATATTTTGAAAAAATATTTTTTCAGAACAGCCCAAGTTTCTGAAAAGTAATGTTGAGCCCCAATGGATCCCAAGCCTAAGTGTGGACAAAAATTTTAAAAATATTTTAAACAATTTATTCAACACTTACGAACAATAATAATGTATCTAGTTATGATTAAAATAACATCAAGATATTATTTTCAAGAAATCCCCCCCCTCACACAGAGGGCTGTTGTAAATGTAAACAATGAATGTAAAAACACTAAAATAAGACTCCAGGCACCCAGGCCCGGAATCAGTTACCAAAAATACACTATCTGATGCAAAACAGAGACTTCCAGGGAAGAAACTGCAGAACATCAGATGGTAGATGCAGAACACAACGCCTAACCACCCGTAGGTGAAGACGTAAACATGGGGAAAAGAACAGAATTCATTCTGTTATTCAGCTAAAACTCCCAAGAAAATTTAGTAATAATAATTACAGAAACTATGCCAAAAGCATGGGAGAATAGCAAGGGGGGACTTAAAGGAAAGGGAGAGAGGAAAACACTGAAAAATCAGTGTAACTAAATAATCAGAATGACAACAAAATGGCTGCTGCCTCGAAAATAGGTAGCTTAACATAATTTCATTAAAAAATTCTAAGTTACAGCCCTGATAATATTCTGTCACACATTTTTCCTCTCCTCCTTCTCTATCCTCCTTAGAATCACCATTTCACTAATATTTATGTGTCTGGCATCATTTAAACTGAGATTTACAAGCACAAAGATCAGTCAGATGTTAACTGATGAAGGGCCAAACTTAGAATGGCGCCAATTTCGGAACGTCCTTGACACTGTGCATGCGCAGTAGAGGTAAAGTGTGGAGGGCCATTCAGGACATGTTTTCTTTGGTTTTAGATGCAAATTTTGGGGATTGGGGGGCAAAATTTGTGTTTGGCCCTATATTTTAAGAGTTAGCACCAGCTATGTCTGGGTCATTGGTACAGTATAAAAATATAAATTTGTGTTGAAAATCTTCAATGAAGATTTTCAACACTAATATATTTTTATAATTTTTATAACTGTCCATTCAATTTGTTACAAAAACTTCATAAAAAAGAACAACTACAAAGTAATTACAGCAAGAGGCCCCAAGGGGCCTTAATCGCTCACCGGGCAAAGTGATTCAAACAAAGTGGTTCAAAGAAGTATTTGGGGTCACATTCAGTTAGACATGGTTCATCAACACTACAAAGGAATGAAATCATGAGAGACAAATTTTATGGAACTAGGGACATGGCTTGAACAAACTTGAATCTTACCCCCAAGGATGCTGCATACCAAATATCAAAAGCATTCATCTGCTTGATCTGAAGAAGATTTTTAAATAAAATTCCTCATTTTGAACTAAGTTATCATTTGGGCTCCCACAGTGAGCCCAAATATGAACCCAGGGACTTGGCTTTAACAAACATGAATCTCATCCCCCATCAGGATGCTACACACCACATATCAAAACATTCCGACTGCTGAATCTGAAGAATATTTTTAAAGAAAATTCCTCATTTTGAACTAAGTTCCCCCCCCCCCCCTAAGGATTCTGCATACCAAATATCAAAACATTCCGACTGCTGGATCTAAAGAAGAAGATTTTTAAAGAAAATTCCTCATTTTGAACTAAGTTATTATTCGGGCTCCCACAGTGAGCCCAAATATGGACCTAGGGACATGGTTTGAACAAACTTGAATCTCACCCCCCTAAAGATGCCGCATACCAAATATCAAAACATTCTGACTGCTGGATCTGAAGAAGAAGATTTTTAAAGAAAATTCCTCATTTTGAACTAAGTTATAATTCGGGCTACCACAGTGAGCCCAAATATGAACCCAGGAACTTGGCTTGAACAAACTTGAATCTCACCCACCTAAGCATGCTGCATACACAATATCAAAAGATTCTGCCTGCTGGATCTTGAGAAGAAGATTTTTAAAGAAATTTGCCTGAAATGCACTAAGTTCAAATTTGGGCTCCTTTACTGAGCCCAAATATGAACCCAGGGGGGCGATTTGAACAGACTTGAATCAGATCCACCCCACAATGTTGCACACCAAATATCCAAAGATTCTGCCTGCTGGATCTGGAGAACAAGATTTTGGAAGAAATTTGCCTGAAATGCACTAAGTTCGAATTCAAGCTTTTATAGTGAGCCCAAATATGAATCCAGGAGGCCGATTTGAACAAACTTGAATCAGATCCACTCCACAATGTTGCATACCAAATATCAAAAGATTCTGCCTGTTGGAACTGGAGAAGAAGATTTTTTTAAAAAATTTGGCTGAAATGCACTAAGTTCAAATTTGGGCTTCTATACTGAGCCCAAATATGAATCCAGGGGACCGATTTGAACAAACGTTTATCAGATCCACCCCACAATGTTGCATACCAAATATCAAAAGATTCTGCCGGCTGGATTTGGAGAAGAAGATTTTTTAAGAAATTTACCTGAAATGCACTAAGTTCGAATTTG
The DNA here is from genome assembly GCA_031216915.1 of Pictodentalium vernedei. Taxonomy (NCBI): domain Eukaryota; kingdom Metazoa; phylum Mollusca; class Scaphopoda; order Dentaliida; family Dentaliidae; genus Pictodentalium; species Pictodentalium vernedei. The sequence goes on from CM062297.1 coordinate 162,464,763, forward strand.
GGCTTCTATACTGAGCCCAAATGTGAATCCAGGGGGCCGATTTGAACAAACTTGAATCAGATCCACCCCACAGTGTTGCATACCAAATATCAAAAGATTCTGCCTGCTGGATCTGGAGAAGAAGATTTTTTAAGAAATTTGCCTGAAATGCACTAAGTTCGAATTTGGGCTTCTATAGTGAGCCCAAATATGAATCCAGGGGGCCGATTTGAACAAACTTGAATCACACCCATACCAAGATGCTGCATACCAAGTATCAAAAGATTCTGCCTGCTGGGTCTGGAGAAGAAGATTTTTTAAGAAATTTGCCTGAAATGCACTAAGTTCAAATTCGGGCTTCTATACTGAGCCCAAATGTGAATCCAGGGGGCCGATTTGAACAAACTTGAATCAGATCCACCCCCACAATGTTGCATTCCAAATATCAAAAGATTCTGCCTGCTGGATCTGGAGAAGATGATTTTTTAAGAAATTTGCCTGAAATGCACTAAGTTCGAATTTGGGCTTCTATAGTGAGCCCAAATATGAATCCAGGGGGCCGATTTGAACAAACTTGAATCACACCCATACCAAGATGCTGCATACCAAGTATCAAAAGATTCTGCCCACTGGTTCTGGAGAAGAAGATTTTTTAATAATTTTTCTATAATTGATACGGTGCTATCCGAGTTATACCCCATACAGAGCCCCCATGGGACGTGGCCATTTCAACTGAACAAACATGAATTGCAATATAGTAATGAACATTCACATGAAGTTTCGTGAAAATTGGACCAGTGGTTTCAGAGAAGAAGTCGTTTGAAAAATGTTCACGACAACGGACGACGCCGGACGGCCATTGATAAGTTAAGCTCCCTTCGGTGAGCTAAAAATCCATTCTTCTCCATTTCTGAATTTTGTGGTTGATTATTCACAGACTTGAGAAAACCTGTTATGAGAGACCACCTATCTTGAGAGACCACTTTTGTGTGGCCCAAAGGGCGGTCTCCCAAGACAGGTTCTACTGTATTCCAATATTCAAGAATTTTCCTCCTTTTGGCAAGTAACTTGTAAATTCTAAGACTTTCAGGGATTCAAAGAGAAGCAGGCAGTCTGGTCTGTCACAGTTAAGGGCTTCATCAATATGGTCGATTTCAAAATAGTGTCGATATTTTTATAATTACATTGTTAATGTTGTTATACGTTTTGGGTCCAAATACTCAATTCCCATTGGTCAGCTGGATGAAAACGTCATGACCAAATGTAATTCATTTTCCAATGAATACATTTGGTCGAACTTTGACCCGCATTTACAGTAGAGCACAGTTGACAGAATGTAATTTGGGCAGTGTTTGGGCAAGTTTTTAAATTTTAGTGCCTCTCTCAGTTATCAACTCCGCTGCTGTCTCTTTGGTGACATTTCCCAACTGTGGCATAAAGCCCGTTACTAAAATACTCATTTCCATTTCTAAAGTTGTGAAAACTCAAAATTGTGCGCTTTGTCTTTTGTGTGAGGGTGGTTTTTCGCCTTGTTCATTCATACATGTTTTATTTCGTCTTTTCTGCTTTGTTGTTTGGTAAATTGCATTCAATTCTTAAGTGAATCTTGGCTTCAAGAGGTGAAATCATACTGTATGACAAACAGTGGAAGGGAAGTGAAAACGGAATTCTCAGCAGAAATGAAGTGCATGTCACCTAATACCATGGCATACCAAGTTTGGTTCCAAGTGATCACCTATTTTGGAAAACAGAAATTTTGAGAGGGACCAAAAATATCCCCCATCCCTGCATGAGCTCAAATATTTCTCTAGAAACTCTCCTGAACAAACTTGAATCTTAAAAACAAGAAGATGCATACTAAATTTCAATTGCATTGTGACTAGTGAGTTATAAGAAGAAAATGTTTTAAAGAATTTCAGACTTATTGAGCACTTCCCCCAGCCCATTGGATTTGAATTTGACCAAGCCATTTTATAGTTATAAATGCATGCCAGAAATCATTTGATAGTGGAGTGCCTTTCAACAATTACTGAATAAAAATAGTCAGAGATAGTTAAAAATTTTATTGCATGCCTGTGCTTTTTTTCATAAAATGCACGCTTTTTCTGCAAAAGCCAAAGCGCACAATAAATCTTTTTGTATTGTCCTTGAACAATACAGATCACATGCGCAGACTATTTAACTATTTCTTTTTTTTACGTTTTGGTTACTTATGGCAATAATTTGTGTTTTTTATAATATTTTAGTAAACTGTAGGTGTGCAATGAATACTGTAATTTCTTTACTGCACGAGACTGATTTTGGCTGAGGGCTTCGAGTTCAATATTATCCCTCCACACAATGGATTAATAATTTTTTAGTAAACTGTAGGTGTGCAATAAATACAGAACAGCATTCACGCTTGAACTGTCATTTTTACTGCACTCGATCGATTTGGGTGGAGGGATAATATTGAACTTGAAGTCTTCGGCTTCTCGTTCAATATTATCCCTCTGCCCAAATTGATCTGGTGCGGTTAAAAAAATGACAGTTCGAAAGAGCATGCTGTTCTGTCTATTAACTTTACCTAACTATTGCTTTGTTATAAAAGTATGCACAAAAATTCAGCATTCTGAGTTGCCGATCAAAAGTTATTGAATAGACACAAAAATGTCCTGAAACTTCAAGATTCATTTTGAGCACAATAAAAATCTTCAAAAATAGTCAGAGACAGTTCAAATTCCAACTTGATCTAGATTTTGTAAATTTATGGACGTATGCCAAACAATCATATAATTCTGATCTCTTCAAATATTACTGGATAAAAAAAAAACTTCTGAGTCTTGAAGTCCATTTTGGCCAAAAAGCGAACGTGAGAAGAAATAGCAAGAAAAAGTTTAAAATCGAACTTGACCTAGATGTTATTTGGACATTATCCCTAAAATCAATTAATTTCGTGTTGTCATTCAAAAGTTACTGAACAGAAACAAAAGTGTTATATATAAACAGATGGATGGACACATGGTGCAGCAAGGTAAAACTGTATGCTTCCCCAAACTTTGAGAGTATAAAAAGCAAATACAGTGGAACTCTGTTAATTGAATAGTCAATTAGCCCGTGAAAATTATTCAATTAATAAGAGCATTCAACTAGCAGGGATTTGGTCACTTTTGTGTATTCTAGAGATAAACTGAGCAATATTCTGTTATATTTTATTTGACAGAGTTCCATAAGCTCCGTCAAACAGGATATAATAGAATAAATGCATGTCCTGGATGTCCTGCGGAGAAATAGATCTATACACAAGGGAAATTTGTTGACTGGCAGGGTAATTTCTTGACTTTACGTAGATATTTTATTCAATTAAGAGGAGTTTACTTCAAAACATATACAGTATAGTCATCATGAACTGGCTGTAATCCATGTGTGGGCAGTGATGTCCACATGTGCATTTACCAGGTAATAAAAATCATCAGTAGCAACATTTTAATTAATGAAGCACCAGGTTCTACCTGGTGCTTCATTAGTTAAATGTTTGATGATTACTCCTATAATTAGTATATGGAATCTAATTTTATTGTGTCAGTGGAAATATTGCCCACCAGTGGAAAGAGACCAGTCCATGGTGGCCATACTGTACGCAATTCACAGATCAAATTTGTAGAGAAGGTATGGCAAATGGGTTTGTGCTGAGAAATTATATTCAATCAACAGGGTTATTTCATTTAAAAAGTATCCAATTAAGTGGGATCCCCTGTACAAGAATTCTCTTCTGCTTCCTCTATCTTAGGTTAAGATAATTACCAACAATATGACACTCTTTTGTAGAAGTGCAATATGGACAATAATAAAATTACTTACTGAGAACATTTATGTAATATGTACTGTTATCCCTGTTAGTCAATTTAGCCAATGCATCTAACTGTTTAACTACCTGAAAAATACAACCAGAACAGCATAATGTTTGTCAAAGACTTCCATCTTTATTCCCAAATGGGTCTTTTTACTAAGCCTGTAATATAATACATGGTAACAGGAAAAGTTTAAGACAGTGTATGCAAATATATTTATTTGGGGGATGGAGGGGGGGGGAGTGCTATTGGGACAACTACCAACAGTTCTCATATAAGGATTGCATTAATAACCACTCCCTTAATTTTCATTGAATATCAGCAGTTATTGAACTTGGCCAAGACATTGTATATATATGAAGCATCAAACTGAAATTAATTGAAATCTGATAACTGTTGTTCAAGTTATCGCATAAACAGACTTCTGATGGATGAACAGACAGAGCTATATCCCTTCCCCAGGGATGGCGGGGGTGATAATAGTTGAAATTTTTATCTTTTTCATTTTGTACACAGACATGTCAGACTTACAGGAGCTGGGTCATGTTTATAATTGGACTATCAACATGGATTCAGCCTGAAACAACAGAAGACTGAGTAACTGAAAAAATTAAATTTGTTTGGTTTGTATACATTTCTGTGCTTCCTGTCTTCCATCTCCATGACCATAAATCAATAACACCCACTTTATGTCACCTCTGACATATTTGTTGACATATCCTCAAATTTTATTAGCTACAAATGTTATGTGCATATTGGCGGTAAATCCTGTACATGGTGGGTGTCACTTTAATACATGGTGAGTAGCCATACCAGAAAATAAGTGGTCAGATATGGACAATGTCAGGTACAAACTGGCCAATGTCAGACTGAGGTTTAAAATCATCAGTCAAAATGTCTGATGCCCAAATTATCAATGAAGTTCAGTGATCAGAACATCATGCATGCTGGAAATCATGTACATAACTAGCAAGCCGGAAATTAATGATTGTTGTGATTTCTGGTCCTGGCAAATTGGGAAGTGTGAAGAAAGTGACTCTACAGCTCATCAGTATTAACAGCATGTGAAAGAATACGATTTGATATAGCCATACATGTATCTAAATTATGTCTGAAGGGTAATTCAGTTCCAATTCAGAATGAAACCAATCATACCTTGTTTGGCAGGGCTCACCGAGCCCTGCCAAACAAGGTGTGGTTGGATGAATTCTGAGTAGTTTTAAGATGAAGGTACATGTACACTCAAAACACATTATTTTGAATACTGAAACTCCATTTTGTAATATGTCAGATATCATTCTTAAATGACAGACATGATTCACTTGGTGTCTGACATTTTGTGAGTAGCCGCCATTACGGTTTTGATGTATTTCCACTCCACTTTAAAATTTGAAGAAAAACAAAGTAACAGAATTTAAGTGCAAAAAAATATCTACCAAGAACTTAATATGCCTGTTAGACATTTTTGAATTGTACATAATCACTGTTTTCATCCAACAAATAACTATTTGTACAAACTGAATTAAAGTTAACTGGAGTGAAAATCAGGGACAAAAGTAAATGAAAAACTAGAACCAGAGCGAAGATCAATCACAAAAGTAGATTATGAAGTTGGATTAGAAATAATACCTGCTATGATGCTTACCAAACAAATATACGGATGAACAGACATTGTTTTACTCAAAAAAGGCTTCAAGTTGAAAATGCTCAAAGTCAGAAAAGGTTCACACCTACTGCAAAATTTGTACTTAACCCCAATTGAAACCTGTACTGCAATTTGGTATGATTGAGTCACATGTACCAAATTTAGTTGAGGTCAAATAAGCAGAACTAAAATTATCATCCGGTAACCAGAATGCTGACAGAAATAAGCAATTTCTAAGTGGAAAAGGCCCATAACTCTTGTTAAAATCATCAGACCAAACCCCAATTCAAACTCAACCTGTATTTTGACGTACTTGAGGCACAAACCATGTTTGGTTCTGATCTATAAATCCCAACTCAAATTACCATCATACCAAAATGTTGATCAAAATGTGAAACTTCTATGTCGAAAAGGCCAATAACTCCTGTAAAAATCATCAGACCAAGCCTCAATTCAATCTTAATCTTCATTTTGATATAACTGAGGCACAAACCAAGTTTAGTCCTGATCTATGAATCCAAACTCAAGTTATCATCCAGTAACAGAAAAGTTTATAGACGGACATACTAACAGATGGGTACATATGTGGCTATAAATTATGTGGCTATCAACAGTTATGTGGCTTATTTTTTTAAGTGGCTTCTCAAATTATGTGGTTGCTTTTTCTAATCAATATTTATGTGACTTATATTTTTAAGTAGCTTCTCAAATTATGTGGCTGTATTTTCTAACAAATGGCTATTTCTGTGTTGAATATTCATATATATTTTATATGGCTTATATGTTTAAGTGACTTCTCAAATTTTAAGTGGCTATCGATTATGTGGCTGCCAATTAAGTGGTTCTTTTTTTAACAAATGGCTATTTATGTGCTGAATGTCCATATACATTTTATGTGGCTTATATTTTTAAGTAGTTTCCCAAATTTTATGTGGCTGTCCATATATAATTTTATGAAGCTTAAAATTTTAAGGGGCTTTTCAACTTTCATGTAGCTATCAGTTATGTGGCTGCCAATGGATGAATGTCTAAGAATTTGGAGCCCGTTTTCCCAAACTTTAATGTGACTATGATGACATGTGTCTTCTTTAGCCATATAGATGATTTTTAGATGTCCAAAAAAATTAGCAACATAACAGAAATCAGCCACATAAATATCCAATTTTGCGAAATTCTAGCCATCCAAGTATACAAATGTAAATGCAGACAGATAGACCAATCATGATACAACTGTTTTTTTTCAAACAGGAGTATAATGAAAGTGTCAATGATACTGTAGCTTAACTTGTCTGTGTGTTGTGTTTGATGAAAAGGATAATGTTCAATGTTTATGAAAGGATTATGAAATACGACAAGAATTGTGATAATTGGGAAAATGTTAATTTCTGTTCCCTGTTTGCTATGTTTTCAATAAAAATAATTTGAGGTGTAGACTGTACTAAAGAAATGAGGGGTGGGTTAATATGGACCTCACAGTCAATGTATGTGGTCCTCATAGTTACCAAGTTACAGCGAAATTACTTCAAAATGAGTTAACCTATCAAGTTACAATGAAATCCCTTCATAAATTTGGCCTGTAGACTGTTAGACTGTGCTAAAGGTTTTGGGGTTTTGGGCTCGGGCAGCTGTCATGGCTGAATGATCACGACCAAATGGGGTCGTTCTCATCTAGGCATTATCTGGAGACATCCTACCAAGTTACAATGAAATCCCTATATAAATACAACCTATAGACTGTGCTATATGTTTTTGGGCTTCGAGCCCCTTTAGTGGTGACAGATGACCAATTGAAACCAAAAGGGGACATTCTCATCTAGACATTATATGGAGTCATCCTACCAAGGTACAATGAAGTCCCGCCATAAATACGACCTGTAGACTGTGCTAAATGTTTTCGGGGTTTGGGCTCGGGCAGCCGTCACGGCTGAATGATTGCGACCAAAAGGGGACATTCTCATCTAGACATTATATGGAGTCAACCTACCAAGCTACAATGAAATCCCTCAATAAATACGACCTGTATACTGTGCTAAATGTTTTCAGGTTTTGGGCTCGGGCAGTGGTCACGACTGAGAGATCGCACTCAAAAAGGGGACATTCTCATCTAGACATCATACAGAGTCATCCTACCAAGTTACAATGAAATCCCTTCATAAATACGACCTGTAGACTGTGCTAAAGGTTTTGGGGTTTTGCACTCGGGCAGCCATCTCGGTTGACCAATCGCGACCAAAAGGGGACATTCTCATCTAGACATGACCTCAAACCTGCATAGGAAATTTTGTGATGATCGGACAAGAACTACAGGGTGTAGCCTGTGCTAAAGGAAAATGTGAACAGACACACAGACTAACAGACGAAAATGTGAACAGACACACATACTAACAGATTTCCACACGCGTAATGGCAATAGCTTATCTTGACTTTGTCAAGTTAAGCTGAAAATGGACAGAAAATATTATTTGTAGTCCCAAATGTTCTTTGTTGTTTTTATGACTCTATCTGATTACGATTATGCTGAAGGTGTGAGTGAAGCAAGCATTCATTCTCTTTACAGTTTACTCGACAGATTAAAAGACATTTTTTAAACATTTATAAGTTATTAACCCTTTTCAGGTGGTAATGACATTAGTGTTGAAACGATTAGCCGACTAATTGATGTCGATGCGATTATTAAATTAGCCGATCCCTAAATCTGCTAGTCGATTAGTCGGAACATCTGCCCCAACCATACACCATCCCCTTAAATTCACCCAACATTGTTGCGAACGTCACAAGTAAATTTCCGAAATCAAAAAACAACCCACGGAAATAATGCGTTTGTTGTTTCCGACTGCATGAATAACAACCCTAGTTGGCCAACTGACCAGGGATTGAATAAGACCAGGGGTGCGTGAAGTAAACAGGGAAAAATATACGGGTGAGCTTATTCTCAAGGGAGCAGCCTGCAGGAAAATTAGGACCCAAAGTTGACATGAAATTAGGCCACCTACGGACATCAATTTGTTCACCAGGTACTGGTAAGTTCGAAATGTCTTACAGAAACATCAAAGAGAAATTTTCCTCGAACTACAACTGAGTTAAGAGGAAACCCAATCAGGTCAGGTGATGATTTTCAAAGCAGACAATATGGAAATTAGTAGGCGTGTTCGATGTATGCATAATTATGGACAGATAAGAGGTTAAGTCATAATACGAGAAGTTGTGTGGGAGTGTTCGGTGTACAATTGTTGACAGGCTGATGACTGCTGTAGGCGTTAACTGTGCTTAATTTTCAACAGGGGATGTACATCACGCATGCGTAAAGAGCACTTCCTTTTATTAACATTCAATGGGATGGAATGAATAATATAAAAAAAACCTGAATAATGATTTATTTTATTAAAATATCAGTGACTATATTGAGAAAAAATGATTTTAAACAGAAGCTACCAACATTAATTCTCTCTCGAAACTGAAAGAGGTTTTGAGGACTTTGAAAGCTTCACTTGCCATTGTTTCGTTGCAAGTATTACTGTTAGTTTTAACCAGGGAAGAACGGCGGTACACGTGTTTGATAACAATAACATGGGGGCTTCGACTAGTCGATTAGTAATCGATTACTGCTGGCGACTAGTCGATTCCTGAAAATCACTTATCGTTTCAACACTAAATGACATTAAATTTACGTAAGGGTATTTCAAATATGCTTGTAGCAATATGTTTTATTTTGTAAATACAGATTATCATGATAATGTGCATGTCCTGTGATTTGTATCAGATTCGAGGTGATGTCCAAAATGGGATCTCAATGAGCCGGCTTTGCCACCGAGTTGTGATCTCATTTTAGGACACCTCCAAGAATCTGATACAAATCACAGGACATGCACATTATCATGATAATTCAGTTATCTAACAATTCTGTCACATAAACAGAAGATAAAGATTAAATCTTAACCCTTTAACCAATGTAACGGCCAAAACCGGCCAATGCTATTCTAAAAAAATCGGCAATTAATTTTCATTATTTTTTTCATTTTTTGTCTCAAAAACATAGGTTATGACCCCTCGTTGGAATGAGCTCGTCGAGCTCGTTCCAATGAGTGGTCATAACCATGTTTTTGAGACAAAAAATGAAAAAAAAGTTAAAAAATTTATAGTAATTTATATATTTTTTATACTTACCAATGACCCAGACATAGCTGGTGCTAACTCTTAAAATATAGGGCCAAACACAAATTTTGCCCCCCAATCCCCAAAATCTGCATCTAAAACCAAAGAAAACATGTCCTGAATGGCCCTCCACACTTCACCTCTACTGCGCATGCGCAGTGTCAAGGACGTTCCGAAATTGGCGCCATTAATCATTCTAATAACCAGTGCCTGGTAAGCGCTATGTACTCAGCGGGGAGGTAAGAGTTCCCAACTCCTGGGAGGGCCATCCCCATCTGGGTCATTGGTAAGTATAAAAAATATATAAATTACTATAAATTTTTTAACATTTTTATACTGTACCAATGACCCAGACATAGCTGAATAGTAAAAAGGCTGGAGGTCCAAGGACATAGAGCAAGATGGAATACGCTCAATTATATAAAATAGAGTTATCCCCTTTAGGGAAAAAGAAGTATTAGGCCTTACATGTATCTTTCTTATTTATGATAAATTAGAAAGAAACAACACCTTCCAAAATTGAACATCATACATCCATGTACTCTATTAATATCTAGTATAATCCTTATACTAATAATTTTTAAAGTAAGCCAATAAATAAAGTAAGTCTAGAGAATAGAGACTCTTTATACTCCTTAAAAGTGTCTGAGGATTGTATAATCATGTCCGTTGACACGTGCTATGTTCAAAAGCTATACTTTAAAAACTAAGACTTGAATGAATTTTTAAAACATAAACTTCTCACTAAACAACCATCCCAATAACAGCTCAGAATTACTAACTCCAGAGGAGGTACCCCCTTGTTTTCATAGTAAAACAGGTGACCCAAGGGAACACCCTCCCCCCCCCCCCCCTTTTTCTTGCCCTGGGTCAAATAGCCCAGAGCGAAGAGGGCAGCAGAACGGAGTCACTGCCGAAACAGACAGCCTACCTAGCTATAGTAGCAACTGTTAAGTGAATGACATTCTGAGCAGTAGATAATAGACCTAACAATAGAGGCCTCCAGAAATGGACTCAATATTTCTGAGATAAAAATTCATGAATGTGGATGGCTGAGCGCAATGAGCAGCCTTCAAAAATCTATAATAGCGACACTATTAATGTAAGCCCAAGATGTAGAAGAACTCTTACTTCATGAGCCGAAATCTCAAACACAACTGCTGAGTCAAAGATATACCATAATCAGTATCGATAGTTAATTGAATCCATTAGCAATAGAATGGAGCGCAACGTCCTTCTATTAGGCATCAAAGACAGAAGAAGCTTACGCCGTAGTAATAAACAGATATCTGTTTATAAATACATAAACTCTAACCGGACAGAGTAAAGGCCTATGCCCGTACGAAAACGGAAGGACCTTAATAACAAAAGGTTCCGGATATTAATTAGGAGCCTAACTCTTATGCAAAAATCCAACCTAAATAGTAAAGGAAGTAGTGATTCCGAAACTATGAAAGTGAAAATCATCCACCGATAGTGCATGAAACTCACTGACTCTTCAGTAAAAGAGAAGCCAACAGAATTACTGTCTAAAAGGTCAGAATTTGAAAACTACTGTTTCCAGAGGCTCAAATGATTACTTAGCTAAATAAGAACCGAAGTTAAATTCCATATAGGAATTTAATCTAATGATTCTAAGTCTATTTATCAAAAAGTTACTAACTGACTTAGATAAAGAGACATAAGACTCAATTGTAAACTATCATAGAGTGCATAGGTATGAGGTAACATAAACCTATAACCTTAATAATAACAGGCTGCAGTAGATCTTGTGAAACAAGTATACTAAAAAGTTGCAATGACTAGTATGGAGGGATCAACAATATCAACATAGTGATCCCTACACCAACGACGGAAGAGCCTCCACTTTAGCCGCATAGAATAGCGAAGAAGAGGTTCTCCTATAGTAAGAAATCGCGTCCAAAGCTCGTCCAGTACAATGCTTACAATGCAATAAGGACCACACAATGGAATACGTGAAGGTTGCGACCTTGCGGGTTGTGATAAAGATGACACGATTTTACCCAGCGAAAAAAGATCCTCTCATTGAGGAAGATTTCGCGTTAAGTCCCACAGTAGACATCAGAGTAAATTTACCCACGGTCTCTGTGAAGACAGAGATGCTATCAACAGAAATGTATTGTGGTTGTTTATCTTAGCAATACTTGCTGAAACAACAGCGCAGGAGGATACGCATATCCTATCATTCCGTCCTATTAGATCAATAGAGCGTTAACAACATTAGCTCAGAGATCCGAACAAGCAAACACATACGTCTGCAATTGACAAGCAAGTTGTGTCGTAAATAAATTATCATTGGGCGTTCCCATTGATAGCAAATCTGATTGAATACTTGTTTGTTGAGAGTCCATTCTGACGGCAACAAGCGACCCATAAGTGAACGGGAGTCCGATAAAACAATCAGACGACCCAGAATATGACGGACCGAAACAGAACTTGGTGTACTATAACAAACAGAAGGATTCTTTCCATTAAATTGAATAACGGAAACGAATGAGTGCCTCCCTGGTTCCGGAGATACGCCACTACTGTCGAATTAATGGACAGGATTTGGACATGCGTTTCTGAATAATGTTCATCCAATGACATAAAGCAAGCCTAAAAAAACATTATTCCGCGGAAGATAAGTGCTTGCTTAGAGACTGCGGAACCCAAAGACCCTGGCACTTCGAATCCGTTGGGATCAATATTATATCCCAACCTGTTTGACTGGTAACCGTCATAATTATAAAACTCGGATCCGGCAACTGCAGTGGCACTCTCTGAGTCAACCACCGAATGTTTGCCCCAGTCTGAATCTCTTGCAACACTAGATAGACAAGAGAACGTGTAAATCAAGCAATTCATGGATTGCTGAAAAGTTGCCGTCGAAGAGAAGCTTCTCCGAGAACGAAGCGACTCTGAGAGAGTTCTTCACCTTACTATCCACACGCGTGGATGTAGCTAGGGCTGCGTCACGTCTAACCAACTCCAATCAGCCACTGAAGGGCGGAGTTATACGTGAACAAACTACTGCCCTCAAAAGAAATCCACATTGAGGATAATATCGCGTAATTCTATCTCTTGAAGACGTAATGATAACGCCTCAGTAAGGTGGATTACGTATGATAAAGCGTCTAAGTTAAGTCTATTAGACATCATTGTCGTTTCCAACATTGTGGTTGGAAAAGACATAGACGGCGAAAAAGAATAATTCCAGTCTTTAATCACGCCGTCTAGATGCATATGAACTCTCGGTATGCCCTGTTCTGCCAAAATAAATTATTCGTATAAATGATAAAAAGGCAGAAATGAGCATTACGGACAAGAAACTAAACTATCTTGCTTGGTAGCAGGCTTATATGTATATATAGCGTCGATAAATAATACACATGTTCTAATGACATTATTGGACTGTGTCGGTAAGTCAGGGACAATGTCCCGAAATAACAATCACTGGAAGATAATGCCGGAAGATATGAATGGCAGCTTCCGATGCTACGAAAGGGAAAACTTTCGAATCCCTTTCGCCATCCTGTCGGACCCTATAAAGCGTTCGGTCGTCCGTACCTGATGCAACCGCGGACCGCACCGACCCAGCGCCGTCAGATAATTCCTGATTCGACTAAGAAACTGTCGATTGCTGGGATGCTGTGAAAAAACTGTGCTAACTCGGATAGCACGTCCGTCACTGAGGCCTGTGGAGAAGCGGTCCTACAATACATTGCCGCTGGAAGCTCCGTGATCGTTACCCCGTGCATACTACTAATATGCGAGCGAACGGAGTGTATAGGCCTCGTGTCCCTTGGCTACCGGATGGCGTGACCTGTTCGCCGTGGAATCACTGAATGACGAAACTGATTGGATACTCGAGGTCACGTAGCCAAAGCGCGGTCGTGTGCCCTGCTGTGAGGATGAGGAAGCATTATCGACAGTCTCTCAGACTGTCAATATAACGGCGCGTCCCGACCGACGGACATATGCTCCGAATGTAAAATATCTGAACAACATGCGGTCCCCTATGTTGTTGGACGAGAGAGGGACCTCTCTCGCTCACAGCCCGGACGGACCTGGACAAGCCAGGAACCGGACTAACAGGCTTCCTCCGATCTGTCCTCAATCCGCCGTCACTGGGTGAGTACTAAAGTAATTATAGTGCTCGCATCACCCAAATCTCCTTCCTAGACCGCAACGGACGAACCCGGCAGCCGAACCATTCGATGAATGTACGCTACACCGGGTGAGCTAGCGAATGTCACTCCGTCGATCCTGCAAGGGACCTCTTAGGCAATAGACATAATCCATGAGCACTTATTGCCGCTAGCTCTTCATTAACTATGACGACAGAGGCACACTTTTGAAAGACATCTCCGTAACTTTACGAACAAGAAACCAGAAATGCTTGGTAATAGCAAGCATATAATAATAAATATATAGCGTCGTTCAATAATTCGAAAGTTTGTGTGACATTATTGGACCATGTCGGAACTGAGGGACGACGTCCCTGAACCGAACCAAAATTTTATAAGTCCACCGACGCTATCAGTTTCTTATCCGGCATCGCAGCATTCTGGTCCGACGAAAGAACCTGTAGAAGATCAAGTCAGATGACATACACAACAGCATATGTTGTTCCGAAAGGGAAAGCTCGAAATCCTCCGAATCCCTTTCGGTGTCCTGTCGGACCGGATGAAATTTTCGGACGTCCGTACCCGCTTCCGTGGAGCGTCCCGACCCAGCATCATCGGATAAAACATATGCGACAGATTCAGTTGTTGCTGGGATGCTGCGATAAGCTGTGCGATTTAGGAAAGCACGTCCGTCCCCGAGGCCTGTGCAGTAGCGGTCTTACGATGCATTGCCGTCGGAAGCTCCGTGTACGTTGACTCCCGCACACTTTCCTATGCGAACGTCCAGAGTCTGCAGGCCTCGTGTCCCTGGCTACCGGATGGTGTGACCTGGTCGCCGATGATTCTCTGACTGGCGAAGCTGACTGGATATCCGAGGTCACGTAGCCAAGAGCGGTCGTGTGCGCTACCATGAGAATGAGGAAGCCTCATTGACAGTCTCTCCGGACTGACTATATGTCGGAGCGTCCCGAGCGACGGACGTATGCTCCGAATGCGAAACATTTTGTACCACAACATCTGGGGCCAGATGTTGTTGTACGAGAGAGGGGCCTCTCTCGCTCGCCGTCCGGATGGACCAGAACGAGCTATGAACCGGACTAAAAGGCTTCCTCCGTTCTCCCTCAAATCCGCCGTCACCGGGTGTGCATTTGGTTGATTTATAGTGCTCGCATCACCCCAAAACTCCTTCTAGACCGCAACGGACGAACCCGGCTGCCGAACCATTCGATGAATGGACGCTACACCGGGCGAGCTAGTGGACGTCAAAGGCCGTCGAACCTACTAGGGTCCTCTTAGGCAATTGGCGTATTTACATGAGCACTTTTCCGCTAGCCCTTCATTAATTGTGACGACGGAGGCACACTGTTGGAAGACATCACAGATACATCACCCTAATCTTGATCGTCTGAAATAGAAATTGATAAAGTTGAGTGACCCTGCGGGGAAAGAACCGGAATGTCCAATTCCCCACTAACATACCGTGACATACGCTTCCCATGTTGTCATCGAAATCATACGATACAGAACAGGAGTTAATGCGAGTACACTGACCACATATAGAATGATTATAAAAGTCAGAGAAAGACTTCCTCTTATTACAATTGATCAAAATCCTTTCAATGTGAAAAGAAAACAAAGTCCTGGTACTCACACCAACCCCTGACAATCAAAATACATAATAATAATATGATCCATTAATATAGAAAAAATAATTGAAATCAAAATATTTTGAAAAAATATTTTTTCAGAACAGCCCAAGTTTCTGAAAAGTAACGTTGAGCCCCAATGGATCCCAAGCCTAAGTGTGGACAAAAATTTTAAAAATATTTTAAACAATTTATTCAACACTTACGAACAATAATAATGTATCTAGTTATGATTAAAATAACATCAAGATATTATTTTCAAGAAATCCCCCCCTCACACAGAGGGCTGTTGTAAATGTAAACAATGAGTGTAAAAACACTAAAATAAGACTCCAGGCACCCAGGCCCGAAATCAGTTACCAAAAATACACTATCTGATGCAAAACAGAGACTTCCAGGGAAGAAACTGCAGAACATCAGATGGTAGATGCAGAACACAACACCTAACCACCCGTAGGTGAAGACGTAAACATGGGGAAAAGAACAGAATTCATTGTTATTCAGCTAAAACTCCCAAAAATTTTAGTAATAATAATTACAGAAACTATGCCAAAAGCATGGGAGAATAGCAAAAGGGGACTTAAAGGAAAGGGAGAGAGGAAAACGCTGAAAAATCAGTGTAACTAAATAACAAGAATGACAACAAAATGGCTGCTGCCTCGAAAATAGGTAACTTAACATAATTTCATTAAAAAATTTTAAGTTACAGCCCTGATAATATTCTGTCACACATTTTTCCTCTCCTCCTTCTCTATCCTCCTTAGAATCACCATTTCACTAATATTTATGTGTCTGGCATCATTTAAACTGAGATTTACAAGCACAAAGATCAGTCAGATGTTAACTGATGAAGGGCCAAACTTCGAATGATTAATGGCGCCAATTTCGGAACGTCCTTGACACTGCGCATGCGAAGTAGAGGTGAAGTGTGGAGGGCCATTCAGGACATGTTTTCTTTGGTTTTAGATGCAAATTTTGGGGATTGGGGGGCAAAATTTGTGTTTGGCCCTATATTTTAAGAGTTAGCACCAGCTATGTCAGGGTCATTGGTACAGTATAAAAATTTAGTTATTCATGAATTTCTTTTGCAAGTGTAGTCTGCTTTTCATATTAGGTAAAAGGTTAAATTATTTTTAAACATTTTTGGGACATAATGTTCGGTCGATCACTGAAACGCACATAGAATGTATCCATGTGCCTGTTATGATAGCCCGTAGTGCTACCGGAAACAAGTCGTCTATATGATGCGAAATCAAAATGAGTCATCTATATGATACGGAATCGGAACACATTATGTGATACGTACCGTTTCTTGTGGTTTTCAGGCCAAAATCTATATGATTGTTAGATAAATAAATATCACGCTTCGAACAGTGACGATTGTTTACTGTCACCATGGACAGGTACCAGTGCAAGTTACTGTTGGTGATTCTGCTGAAAGTCATCGATGGTGTAAATTCGTAAAATACCCCACTAAACCATGCCAGAGTTTTTCCATTTCAGGTACGGATAATTCAGTGTTCTGAGGTCAGCTAATCTCCAATAGACAGCATGCCTGTAATACCATCATCAGGAAGTCTAGGCTGTCTATACTTGGCTATAAATCACATTCATCCACCAGACTTACAGGTTGTGTAGGAGATAATATCCTAAAAACTGTCCAATGCTTGTGGTCATTTTAAGTTTTTGAAAAACAAATGAATGGACTCTTTGAAAGAAGAGATGTTGATAAACAAAACCCTGTGAAGTACCTGTACAACTTGTGTTACCATGACGAATGAATCATCATCAATGGTGTGATAACTCACATATCAGATTTTAATATTAATTTTTGTAGGATTTATACCCAAATCATTCATCATCTGAAATTTGTTCTTTCATGGCCCTGCCCCACCCGACTGATATTAATCACACTGGAAAATCACACTACACTTGCCAAGCCAGAAAATAAGCAGACTGACATCTGCAAAATGAGGTATCCAGAGGGTGAATTTAATGATGCTACCCTGCACAGCAGGGTAGCATCACTAAATTTACCCTCTGTGAACCTCAATCTGAATCAGGGTCTCAAATCTAAACAGAAAGAAGTAGTACCCAGAGGACAAACTGACCCACTGTATGGGATAGCAAATTCACCACTCCATCAAATTCACCCTCTGAGAACCTCATTCTGCAAATGTCAGACTGCTTATTTTCAGACACTTGCGCACACTTCGAAAACACACATCTCCTTCCTTCAAAACAGATGCTAGCATTAGTTGCCAGGTGCTGCTTGTGTCATGACCCTACCCCACCCAACTCACAAGTCAGGTATAATCACATCAACAAACTCTATGATCATTTTTTTATAAACCTTTACTTAACAAATCGGCCATAACCGCATGCATAATTTACAAATTAAGCAGTTGGGGGGGGGGGGGGGGGGTCACATGATATGGTTTTGTACGAATTTTGTGAAAAATATGAAAAAACAAAATTAACAAATTCTGATATCGTCTGCGTTGGGTAAAGTCAAGCCAGAAAATAAGCAGACTGACATCTGCAAAATGAGGTTCCCAGAGGGTGAATTTAGTGATGCTACCCTGTACAGCAGGGTAGCATCACTAAATTTAACCTCTGTGAACCTCAATCTGAATCAGGGTCTCAAAACTAAAACAGAATGAGGTACCCAGAGGATACATTGGCCCACTGTATGGGATAGCATGATTAAATTCATCCTCTGGGGACCTCATTCTGCAAATGTCAGACGTCTTATTTTCAGGCCTGGGTAAAGTGATAAGGCATTTGAAATTTTGTACAGCCATAGCCTTGTGTGAATTTCAGGCTGTAAAATGATAAGCCCAGTTTAGTGGTGACTTTGGCTTGAAATAAAAAGAGAATTTTACAAAGTGATTTCAGATCCACTCAAAGTAATTTTTGGGCCCTCACAGAGGCACTTTGTATAATTCAAGAATGTTCAGTGTCCTAAACTGGGGTGTATACGAAGGCGTTGGACGGATGGTCACTCTGGTGGGCCCAGTGCCCCAAATTCCACCAAGGTCAATGTCCCCAAATTAGGCCAATCTAGAAACCTAATCTCACTATTCCCCACTTCAGCTTAACAAGTCTGCAAACAGTTGGATGTAATTAATCATACATGTATCAAACTCAAAAATCGATTTGTGATCTAATGTGTATCACATGATCAATAATCTATTTAACGACACTTTCGACAGCCAGGGTCACCTCATGTCAGACAGGTTTATGGGTGGAGGAAGCCAGAGTACCCATAGAGAACCACCAAACGAGCAACTGTCAGACTCCCCAACGTACTAACTCCACACATGCAGGGTTAGCATTGGTTGAAGACAAGTGCACCATCAACGGGCAGTACGCCTTAGTACACAGTGCCACCGTGCCCCCACACAGACAATCGGGATGAAGTGCCTTACCATGATCAATGACGATACCACCAAGTTTGAATGGTAACACAAGTTACACATTAAATGTTTTGTTTCTCATTAAATAGCATAAAATTCCCTTACAGGAGGATTACTCCTGCAAGCTATATACAAGGCAGAATATATGTACTGACTGCGAATAGCCAAGCCTGGAAATAAGCGATCTGTCATTTGCAGAATGAGGTCCCCAGAGGGTGAATTTGCTAATGCTATCCCATGCAGTGGGCTAGAATCACCCAATGTATACTCTTGGTACCTCTTTCTGGTTAGGCCTGAGACCCTGATCCATACTGAGGTTCACAGAGGGTAAATTTAGTAAATGCTACCCTGCTGTGCAAGGTAACACCACCATATTCACCCTCTGGGGACCTCATTCTGCAGACGACAGACTGCTTATTTGCAGGATTGCTCATACCTGTAAATAGTTATTAGTTTGCCTCACATATCCCTTGAGTGACGATCTACTAGTAAAGTAACCAGTCCAGTAACTATCTGGTCTGTCTGAGTAAGGAAAGAAATCATCCTCTTTGGTAGTCCATGTTTTATTTGCTCGATTCAGTTGATATAAATAACATGATGGTGTTGAGTAAAGCAAGTTAACTTTTGATCCATTGCTTTGCTGTAAAAGATAAAAAACAAACAAACTGATATTAAATAGAACAATACATACCAACTGTTTAGACCTAAAAAAATGTTAAAAATCTGTTTCTCAGGCGCTCCTGCATGGCCCATTTCGCTGCCGAGTGCTCTCTTTTTCATAACCAATGCAAACTTAAAACAAGAGGCCTCAACTCTGATGTCCATGTCAGATAATTATTATCATAGGTTTTCCTGATTACTTCCAATTCTATTAGCTGTAGACAAGCACTGCCAAAATTCCAAAGGCTGTTTTGTCACTGCAACCCCTTCCACCATTAGAGAGTCCAAATATTAACCCAGGTACCCAATTTGAACAAACTTGGATCCTACCCCTTCCAAAGATGTTATATTTCAGATATCAAAGGATTTTAATTGATGCCGCACTCTCCTATAAACTGTAATGAGGCAAAGACGAGTGAAGAAATTCTGACCATCAAAGAATAATTCAGCACTCTACTAGTTAAAGGATCACAAACTTTTGTTTTGGAAGGTAAAAGAGAAATTATAAAGTTATTTAGGGGAAATTTTGTGTTTGGTAAAGATTTACTTTTCTGTTATTTTCACAAGAATCAAGAAGAATGAAAAGTGTTTGTTGGCAGCTTCCAAAAACTATCTAAACAGGTGACCCGATTGGGGCTGAAGTGCTCACCTCAAAACATTGTTCAAAGAAGGATCTATTAAAGATTATTTCTTGTACTGCACTAAGTTAAAAAAGCTGGGCTCCCATTAAGGAGCCCCAATGTTAACCTAGCGACTTGATTGAGATAAACTTCAATCTGGCACCCCCTAAGCTTATAGATGTTGTATACCAAATATCAAAAAAGACTCTGACAGGTAGTTCTGGAGAAGATTTGAAAAGATTATTACTTATATGGGGCTATAAAATTTGGACACCCAAATAGGGTCCAAATATGAATGCAGGAACTTGATTTGCACAAACCTGTATCTCCCTCACCCCCTAAGAATGTTGTATGGAATATATCACAAGATTCTGATTACATTGCACTATGTTCCAATTCAGGCACCCATAGGTAGCCCAAATATGAACCCAGAGACTTGGTTTGAACAAATTGGAATCCGACCTCCATAAGGATGCTGTGTACTGAATATCAGTAGAATTTGACCAGTTAATCTTAAGAAGAAGATTTTTAAATATCATTCCTCATGTTGCACCAGGTTCAAATTTGGGTGCCCATTGGGGTCCCAAATACTAACCAAGGAACTTGATATATGAACAAACTTGAATCTGTCCCCCCAAAGAGGTTGTGTACCAGATGTCAAAGCATTTTTACTGATGATTCTGCAGAAGATTTTTAAAGAATATTTCTCAGATTGCACTAAGTTAAAATTCATGTTCCTATAGGGAGATCAGATATAAACCCAAGGATTTGATTTTAACAAACTTGAATCAGATGCTGTATACCAAATATCAAAAGATTTTGACTGACTGATCTGAAGAAGAAGATTTTTAAAGACTATTCCACTTATTAGTTTCGGCTCAGTAAACTAGAACTATCACTGAAGGTGATTAATACCCCCGCTTTGGGTTTTTAGAGGAATGCACTTCTGATCATGTAGGCGAAGGCCATAAGGAAATGTATACATAAAGATCATTTTTTGTTGTCGAAATTTGTATTTGCATGTGGCCTTCCACAGAACAGCACTGAATACTTAAAGAGCCCACACATATATGGTTTACATTTGGAAAAACACATTTACAATGTGCAACATGTATTCAAAATCGGTTCATTAATGTAGGAGGAGTTGCACACACAAGAATCCCATCTGAAAACCCATAATAAATCCAAGTTAAAGGGAGATAACCTGGTTAAAATTGTCGCAGATCAAAAATTTGGGAATATACGTATGTTCACTTAGTTGTGATAATGTTTGAAAGGTTTCGTCAAAATTGATTGATAAATGTAGGAGGAGTTGCACGCACAAGAATTTCACGTAGAAACCCATAATAAATCTAAGTTAAAGGGAGATAACCTAGTTAAAATTGCCACAGCTCAAAAATTTTGGAATATGCGCATGTTTACTTAGTAGTGATGATGTCTGTAAACTTTTGTCCAAATTGATTGATAAATGTAGGAGGAGTTGCGCACACAAGAATTTCATGCAGAAACCCATATTAAATCAAAGTTCAAGAGAGATAACCTGGTTAAAATTGTCGCAGATCAAAAAGTTTGGAAAATGCACATGTTCACTTAGTAGAGATGATGTTTGAAAGGTTTCATCAAAATCGGTTCATTAATGTAGGAGGAGTTGCGCACACAAGAATTTGTTCGAACGGAAAGACAGAATAAATCTAAGTCAAAGGGAGATAACCTGGTTAAAATTGTCGCAGATCAAAAATCTTGGAATATGCGCATGTTCACTTAGTAGTGATGATGTCTGAAAAGTTTTGTCCAAATTGATTGATAAATGTAGGAGTTGCACGCACAAAAATTTCATGTAGAAACCCATAATAAATCTAAGTTAAAGGGAGATAACCTAGTTAAAATTGCCACAGCTCAAAAATTTGGGAATATGCGCATGTTCACTTAGTAGTGATGATGTCTGTAAACTTTCGTCCAAATTGATTGATAAATGTAGGAGGAGTTGCGCACACAAGAATTTCATGCAGAAACCCATATTAAATCAAAGTTCAAGAGAGATAACCTGGTTAAAATTGTCGCAGATCAAAAAGTTTGGAATATGCACATGTTCACTTAGTAGAGATGATGTTTGAAAGGTTTCATCAAAATCGGTTCATTAATGTAGGAGGAGTTGCGCACACAAGAATTTGTTCGAATGGAAAGACATAATAAATCTAAGTCAAAGGGAGATAACCTGGTTAAAATTGTCACAGATCAAAAATCTTGGAATATGCGCATGTTCACTTAGTAGTGATGATGTCTGAAAAGTTTTGTCCAAATTGATTGATAAATGTAGGAGGAGTTGCGCACACAAGAATTTCATGTAGAAACCCATATTAAATCAAAGTTCAAGAGAGATAACCTGGTTAAAATTGTCGCAGATTAAAAAGTTTGGAATATGCACATGTTCACTTAGTAGAGATGATGTTTGAAAGGTTTCATCAAAATCGGTTCATTAATGTAGGAGGAGTTGCGCACACAAGAATTTGTTCGGATGGAAAGACACAATAAATCTAAGTCAAAGGGAGAAAACCTGGTTAAAATTGTCGCAGATCAAAAATCTTGGAATATGCGCATGTTCACTTAGTAGTGATGATGTCTGAAAAGTTTTGTCCAAATTGATTGATAAATATAGGAGGAGTTGCGCACACAAGAATTTCATGTCCGGAAAGACGTACGGACGGACGTACGGACGGACAGACGGACGGACGGACGTACGGACGTACAGGGCGATTCCTATATAGCCCCCACTTCTTCGAAGCGGGGGTATAATAACCTAAATATTAACTCAGGGATGTGATTTTAACAAACTTTTAGGTCCCCCCCCCCTCCCCATTAGAATGTTGTGCACCAAGCATCATATGATTCTGACAGGTGGCTCTGGAGATTTTTAAAGATTATTCCTCATATTGGACAAAGTTAAACTTTGGGAGTAATATAGGAAGTCCAAAAATTAACCTAGAAACATGCTTTGAGCAATCATGAATCTGAATCCCCTATGGGAGTCATATGCCAAATATCAAATAATTGTGACTTGTGATTCTGGGGGAGAAAAATTTCAAAGAATATTTCTCATATTATCCCTTTACCCAATGCAGACTATATTAAAATGTATTATTTTAAACATAATTTTTTTTAATTTTTCAAAAATTTCAACAAAACCATATTATGTGACCCCTCAATGGAACGAGCTCAATGAGCTCGTTCCAATGAGGGGTCACATGATATGGTTTTGTTGAAATATTTTGAAAAATTTAATTTTTTCAACTGCTCAATTTGCATATTACGCAGGCGGATGCGGCCGATTCACTGGGTAAAGGGTTATACAAAGTTAAAATTCAAAAGTCTGAATATGAATCCAGGGACTTAATTTTAACAAAGTTTTATCTCCCCCCTTCCCCATCACATCTCCCCATCCTGCCCCTCCACCTCACTGTGGATTCTGTATACCAAATATCAAAAACATTCTGATCGATGGTTCTGTACAAAAAGATTTTTTTAATTTTTTAAAATATCCTGACTCAGCGTTTTGTCGATTTCCACACACAGTATACTGACAAAACCAACTGCAGTTTTTTTTTACCATTCAATTCTACTGGTCATAAGGATGCTACAAACCAAATAACAGATTGCTGCACTGTTCATGCATTCTATATTTAGCTCCTGGGGTTCTCAAGGGGATGCAGTAAAAAAATGTTTTTACATGAATCAAGTACTTATGACTCAATAATACTGCATATTAATAATCAACTCATTGGTTCACAAAATTAAAATTTTGGGCAAAGCCAAATATATTGCCCCTCCCATCACAATGGCAAATATTGCTTTACAAAATTTATTTGAACAAACTTTATTCTATGCTGCAAAAGGAAGCACAGTACCAAATATCAAGTCACTGTACCAACTGGTTCAGAAGAATAAGATATTTTTAAAATTTAGGAGCATTCTCGAACCCGACGACAAATAACTATGCTGATATTTGATTGCTTCCAACAGAACTTAGTACCTCACAGCAAAAGTCAACACAAGTGAATAATGCTCAAAGTCAAGGAGGTGCAGGCTTTACCACAACATTCTAAGAGTTTTAAGGGACCTGTTAAGTATTTTTTCATTTTTTTTCTGGAGGTGAGTGGACTTGTGGCACTAACCCAGTGGCGGTCACATGAACAGAAAAAATGCTCTTACCCGTGCATTGGTATATTTGATTAATTTGTCCAGATTTTTATACCAAGTGTTGGCATTGCTGTACTGGAAATCTGAACCCATGGTCATCATAATGTGATTGGTTTTGTAACATGATGCCTAAAAGAGAACAAATTTTTAATATTTAATGAAGAAAAATTATAGTACAACTACTAGACAATAAAAGTGACAATGAAAAATAAATTTGTGAATGATAATTTAGGGCTTGCAAACTGAGAAATTCGGGTGTTTGTCAGTATGATTTTCTGACAGATAATGATATGGTTTTATTCAATTAACTCTATGCATGCTGCTGGCGGATATTCCTGCCCAGCACAGGGTTTCTCTTGTCACTGAAATAAGTATAAGATGGGCACATTTAATCATATTTTCCACCTGTTAATTGAATGGACTTTTTCACCAAAGATTCCTTGTGTTATATTTAAATTAATTTTTCATCAAATCAAATCATGGCTGCTTCACAGCAGCCATGAGTAGATTTGATGACAAATATCTTAAAAGTTAAAAAATTTATAGCAATTTATATATTTTTTATACTTACCAATGACCCAGACTTAGCTGGTGCTAACTCTAACAAAACCAGGGCCAAACACAAATTTTGCCCCCCAATCCCCAAAATTTGCATCCGAAACAAAAAGAAATCATGTCCTAAAGGACCTCTATACTACGCCTCCACTGCGCATGCGCAGTGACGCAGACGTCCCGAAATTGGCGCCAATTATCATTCTTACTGGCAGTGCCTGGTCAGCGCTATGTACTCAGCGGGGAGGCAAGAGTTCCCAACTCCTGGGAGGGCCATCCCCGTCTGGGTCATTGGTAAGTATAAAAAATATATAAATTACTATAAATTTTTTAACATTTTTATACTGTACCAATGACCCAGACTTAGCTGAATAGTAAACAGGCTGGAGGGCCTAGGACATAGAGGAAAATCCAATAAGCTCAACTATATAATAAAGAGATAACCCCTTAAGGAGAAAAGGAGTATTAGGCTTTACATGTATCTTTCTTATTTAATATTAAATTAGAAAGATACAATACCCTTAATAATTGAGCACAATAATATTCATGTTCTCTATTAACATCCAGTATATCCCTTATACTAATTATTTTTAAAGTAAGCCAATAAATAAAGTAGTCCAGAGAATTGAGACTCTTTATAGTCACTTAAAAGTGTCCGAGTATTGTATATTAAAACCCGTTTGACACTTGACATATACAAATGCTTCACACCGAGCTACACTTTAAAAATAAGACATGAATGAATTTTAACATTAATATTACACTTTAAAACCATCCCGGAAGCGACTCAGAAATACTGACTTGGAGGAGGCATTCCCTTGCTTTTCACTATAAAGCAGGTGACCTAAGGTAACACCCCCCCCCCCCCCCTTCCCCTTGGTCAAATAGCCCAGAGCGAAGAGGGCAGCCGGACGGAGTCACTGCCGGAACAGAAAGCCTGCATAACTATAGTTGCAACTGTTTAGTGGACGACATTCTGAGCAACAGATAACGGACCTAAACAATGCAGGTCTCCAGAAATGGACTCAATATTTCTGAGATAAAAATTCGTGAATGTGGATGGCTGAGACCAATAAGCAGCCTTCATTAAATCTGTAATAGCAACACTATTAGCATAAGCCCAAGAAGTAGCAAGAGCTCTTACTTCATGAGCGGAAATCTTAAGCACAGACTGCTGAGAAGAAGATAAACTCTCATAAGCAGTACGGATAGTTAATTGAATCCATCTAGCAATAGAATGGACTGAAATGTCCTTTCTATTAGGCATCAAAGACAGAAAGAAACGTTTTCGTCCCTTTCTGATAAACTGAGATCTCTGTTTATAGATACGTAACGCTCTAACAGGACAGAGTAAAGGCCTACGCCCGTCTGAAGACGGAAGAGCCTTAATAACAATAGGTTCCGGATATTTATTAGGAGCCTGATTCTTAGCTAAAAAACCCACATTAGTAGTGAAGGTGATAGTGCTCCCGACACTACGATGGTGAGAATCATCCACCGACAGTGCATGAAGCTCACTGACTCTTCTAGCAGAAGAGAAAGCTAAGAGAAAAGCTGTCTTATAAGATAAGAATTTGAAATCTACTGTCCCAAGAGGTTCAAATGGCTTTTCCTTCAATTTAAGAAGAACCCAAGCTAAATTCCATTTAGGAATTAATCTAAGAGTTCTGGGTCTATTTATCGAGAAGTTTCTAACTAACTTAGATAAAGAGGCATTAGATCCAATTTGTAAACTATCATGATGTGCATAGGTATCAGATAACATAGACCTATAACCCTTAATAGTAACAGGCTGCAGTTTGATTTCGTCAAACAAGTATACTAGAAAGTTTGCAATGTCTGGTATAGAGGGATCGAATACATCTACAGAATGATCCCTACACCAACGACGAAAAACCTTCCACTTAGCCGCATAGTTTAGCGAAGAGGAGGTCCTCCTACAGTTAGAAATCGCGTCCACTGCTCGTCCTGTAAAGTGCTTGCCATGCAAGAAGGACCGCACAACGGAAAAATGTGAAGATGGAGACCTTGCGGGTTGTGATGGAGTTGGCGCGATTTCCCCTGCGAAAGAAGATCCTCCCGTGGAGGAAGCTTTCGCGGTAGGTCCCACAACAGACACCTGAGTAGATTTATCCACGGTCTCTGTGGAGACAGAGATGCTACCAACAGAATCTTGCATTGAGATTGTTTTATCTTTAGCAATACTTGTTGAATTAACGGCGCTGGAGGATACGCATATCCTATCATTCCGTCCCAGGGGATCGACAGAGCGTCTACTGCAAATGCTCTTGGATCCGGACACGGAGACACATACGTCTGCAACTGATTGTTGAGATGTGTCGCAAATAAATCTATCATTGGCCGTTCCCATTGGTAGCAAATCTGATTGAATACTTGTTTGTTGAGAGTCCACTCCGACGGCAACAAGCGACCCTTTCGTGAAAGGGAGTCTGCTAGCACATTCAGACGACCCGGTATGTGACGTACCGAAAGAAGAACGTGATGTTCTAGCGCAAACAGAAGGATTCTTTCCGTTAGATTGAACAACGGAACTGAATGAGTGCCTCCCTGATTCCGTATATACGCCACTACTGTCGTATTGTCAGATAGGATTTGGACATGAGCATTGTGAATAATGTCCATCCAATGACGTAACGCAAGCCAAATTGAAATCATTTCCTTGATGTTTATGTGCTTGCACAGGAATTGCGGATCCCAAAGACCCTGGCATCTCGAATCCGTTGGGATTAATGATGCACCCCAACCTGTTTGACTGACATCCGTCATAATGGTAAAACTCGGATCCGGCAACTGCAGCGGAACTCCCTGAGTTAACCACTGAATGTTTGCCCAAGTCTGAATCTCTTGTTTCACTTGATCTGACAAGAGAACGTCTACGTCGAGCGAATGAATTTTCACACTCCAATTCTGAGTCAAGAAAATTTGGAGAGGACGCGTGCGTAACCGCCCCATCGGAATGAGATCCGCAGCGGCTCCGCACAGACCTATCAGTCTCATAAATTCTCTCGCTGTGACTTTGTCTGCGTGCAGACAATAGCGAGCGTAACAACTGACTAATTTCGCTCTGGTTAACGGCAGACGAACGAGATTGTTGTGCGTCTCGAAGCTCATTCCCAGATGAGTGAATGACTTGGACGGCACCAGATCCGACTTCTCCTCGTTTACTATAAAACCGAGACGTCGGAGCAATAGAAGTAGATTCTGAACATCGTTCTGAAGCGTTAACTCGTTGCCGTACCTCTGAAGAATGTCGTCCAGGTAGGCCGACGTTACCGCAGACGAATGAGCTCGGAAATAGATCATTACCGAGTTCATTACCCGAGTGAAAGCCCAGGGTGCTAGATTCAATCCGAAGCACATCGCCCGGAATTGATACACCACTCCTAGGACTGCGAAGCGTAGTAACTTTCGGAATGTCGGATGTACCATGACGTGAAAGTACGCATCTTTGAGATCTATGCTTGATGCATAATCGTTCACCCGAATACTCGCTCTGACCGACCGAATCGTCTCCATATAAAATTTCGGAGCGACGATCAGCTTGTTTACCCAGCTCAAATCTATGACTGGACGGAACGAGCCGTCTGGTTTCGGAACCAGAAACAGATGGCTGTAGAATCCCGGAGGTTCCTGGTTTTCTACGACCTCTACCGTGTTCTTCATTAAAAGAGACTGCACCTCTGATAACAGAGCGTCTCTTTTCTGCGGATTTGACGGAAGTTGAGTCCACTTTGGACTTCGAGTTAATGGAGGCTTTCGTTTGAAGGATATCTTTAGACCTTCCGAAGTCACTCCTCTCACCCAAGGGTCGTCCGTAATCGACGCCCATTCTTGTGAAAAGCTTGACAACCTTCCGCCAACCGGTACGCGATAGAGGCTTAAGCCATCACCTCCTGGACCTGCGAGGCCTGCGGTAGGAGAAACCACGTCCTCCACGGCCCGCACCTCGCCCCGTCGACCTCGGGGCGTCCGACCGGTTGTCCCGGCCCGAAGGACGTCCCGAACGAGAGTCGCTACCCTGACGGTCTCTCGAATAAGACCAAGAGGACGCACCGGAACCTCTATAGGAACCTCTATTGGGCGCATTAGACCCAGAAGTGCCTGTCTTATTCTTGTCTGCTGTATCCGACTTCTTAGAAGCAGATTTGAACAACAGAGAATCCGAAGCTTTCTTTGTAATTTTATCATAAATAG
Source organism: Pictodentalium vernedei (assembly GCA_031216915.1). NCBI lineage: Eukaryota > Metazoa > Mollusca > Scaphopoda > Dentaliida > Dentaliidae > Pictodentalium > Pictodentalium vernedei. The sequence goes on from CM062297.1 coordinate 162,493,805, forward strand.
CAGAAAGCTTGCCGTCAAACAGAAGTTCTCCGGAGACCGAAGCAACTCTAAGAGAGTTCTTCACCTTAGTATCCACGAGTGTGGATGTAGCTAGGGCTGCGTCACGTCTAACCAACTCCAGGTTTGCCACTGAAAGGGCGGAGTTACACGTGGAATAAGCTACTGCCCTTGAAAGAAGTCTTAAAGAGGATTGTATATCCTGAAACTCTTTCCCTTGAAGGCGCAGTGATAAAGCCTTAGTAAGGTGATCTGCGTAAGATAAGGCATCTAAATTGGCTCTGTTAGACGCAATAGCTGTTTCCAACACCGCGGTTGGAATAGAAGCCGACGACGGTAATGATAGCTCTAAGTCTTCTGCCTCGTCGTCCATACGCAGAGGAACTCTCGGAACACCCTGTCCTGCCGTGTCGAATTTATTCCTTGCATTAATGAAAGGCAGGTTGAGAGTATTAGCGGACAAGAAACCTGCTTTCCCCGTCTTGGAAGCAAGTTTAAATATAGCGTCGTTCAATAATTCAAATGTTCTTGCAACATTATTGGACTGCGACGGAAACTCGGGAGCGATGTCCCTGAACCGCTCAAAAAATTCAGAGTCCAATGACGCTATAATCCTCTTGTCCGGAACCGCAGCAGTCTGGCCCGACGGAACAACTTGAGGGAGAAAGTGCCGGATGAAGTCCACGGCAGCTTTATGTTGTTCCGAAAGGGATAGCTCCAAATCATCCGTATCCCTTTCACCATCCGGTCGGACCTCATGATGTTCCCGGTCGTCCGCCCCCGATGCTTCGGCGGAGCGTACAGACCCAGCGCCGTCGGATAATTCTCGATCCGACACCGTTTCTGTCGGCTGATGGGATGCTGCGATAAGCTGTGCTATCTGCACAAGAATGTCCGGCGTCGAGACCTGCGGAGGCGCAGTCTTTCGCTGCTTCGCCGAGGGCAGCTCCGCATCAGATGGCTCCCGCATACTTTTTCTATGCGAACGTCCGGAGTCCATCGGTCTCGAATCCCTGGCTGCCGGATGGTGTGACCTGGTCGCCGAAGAATCCTTGATCGGCGAAGCTGGTAAGATATCGGCGGTCACGCAGCCAAGGTGCGGTCGTGTGCGCTGACGAGAAGAAGAAGCCTTAGCAGTCTCCGCGGACTGCCTATACAACGGAGCGTCCCGAGCGACGGACGTATGCTCCGCTTGCGACACATTTTGTACCACAACATCTGGTCCCAGATGTTGTTGTACGAGAGAGGGGCCTCTCTCGCTCGCGGCCCGGCTGGACCTGGACGAGCTAGGAACCGGACTCAAAGGCTTCCTCTGTTCTCGCTTACTATCCGCCGTCACTGGGTGTGCATCTATTATGTTTATAGTGCTCGCATCACCCAAAATTTCCTCCTGGACCGCATCGGACGAACCCGGCTGCCGACCCATTCGGTGAATGGACGCTACACCGGGCGAGCTAGCGGACGACATTTGTCTAATCTCCATGAGCACTTTTGCCGCTAGCTCTGAATTCATTTGTGACGACGGACGCACACTTGTAGAAGATAACATGGAAACATCACCCTGTTCTTGTTCCTCTGAAATAGAAACTGAGAGAGTAGAGTGACCTTGCGGAGAAAGAGCCGGCATAGCCCTTTCTCCAGAAACAACATATCGTGACACACGTTTCCAATGTTTCTCATCCCAATATTCACATATAGGACAGGGATTAGTGCGAGAACACTGACTACAATTAATACAATGATCATGAAAGTCAGAGGAAGATTTCTTCCCATTACAATTTGAACAATGTCCTTTCATTGTGAAAAGTCAACAACAAGTCCTAGTTACTCGCACAAACCCCTGACACAAAGATACATAATAACATGATCCATTAATAAATGAAAAAACAATTGCAAATCAAAATAATTTTGAAAAAATATTTTTTCAGCGAAGCCCAAGTTGCTGAAAAGTAACGTTGAGCCCCGATGGATCCGATGGCAAAGTGTGGTCAAAAATTTTAAATTTATATTAAATAATTAACGAGACACTTACGGATAATATAAATGTATCTTATAGTGAGATAAACTACACCAAAGGCAAACAGCCCCCCTCAAAAAAGGCTGTTGCCAATGTAAACAAACGGTGTAAAATACCAGAAAACATGACTCCAGGCACTGAAAAAACTGGCCCGAAATCAGTCATCAAAATTACACTCTATCTGATGCAAGACAGAGACTCCCAGGGGAGAATCTGCAGAACATCAGATGGAAGATGCAGAACACAACGTTTATACACCCATGGGTGAAAACGTAACTATGGGGAAAATAACAGAAAACATTCTGTATCCAAGCAACTCTCCCAGGGAAATTTTAGAAATGAACTTTCTCAAAAATATGCCAAAAGCATGGGAGAATTGCAAGGGGGGACTTTAGAAGGCTAGGGGAGAGGAAACACTGAATAAGCAGCGCAACATTTAGCAAGAATGACAACAAGAGGCCCATGCCTCGAAAATAGGCAACTTAACATAATTTCATCAAAAAATTTTAAGTACAGCCCTGATTATTTTTTGTCACTTCTTTTTCCTCTCCTCCTTCTATATCCTCCTTAGAATCACCATTTCTCCAAAAATTACGTGTCTGGCATCCTTTAAACTGAGATTTACAAGCACAAAGATCAGTGAGATGTTGACTGATGAAGGGCCAAACAGAGAATGATAATTGGCGCCAATTTCGGGACGTCTGCGTCACTGCGCATGCGCAGTGGAGGCGTAGTATGGAGGTCCTTTAGGACATGATTTCTTTTTGTTTTGGATGCAAATTTTCGAGATTGGGGGGCAAAATTTGTGTTTGGCCCTGGTTTTGTTAGAGTTAGCACCAGCTAAGTCTGGGTCATTGGTACAGTATAAAAATATACTTAGCGGGTTAAGAGTTAACAGAGATTTACTTTCCAACCTATGAAGGTATCAGTGTCAAATTTGAGCTAAAGATACGGTAAATGGTTTGGTATTATTTCAAGCTGCATTTTTTCCCATAATGCAACTAGGAGTTTAACCAATTTAGTCTTGTTTGACAGAGCTCATCCAGCTCTGCCAAACAAGTTTTAATTGGCTAAATTACTAATCCTAGTGTATGGTGGGTAAAATTTGCTGCTTGAAATTGATACTAAAAAGCCCTAAAAAACAAACAAATACATTTTCCTACACAGCTGAAAAGACTAATGGACTGGTACTTCGATGCAATATTTATTCAAGAGAATCAGATCTCACTTTGAAGTTTATTACATTCAGAGTATATTGTCACTATAACACCTGCAGAATGGAGTTTCCACCCAGACCATTACTCAAGAATCAAGTCAAAAAGTACAAGAAGAATAAGAAAGGTTTCAGCCAATGGTCCTCCTTTTTTGACCTGGGGTACTGTAACAGAAATCTTACTCGCAATATTCATGCTTTTTAAAAGATTTCCTGTTTATGTCATAGTGGAAAATCCACTCTGTTGTTGTGTTACTTGTAATCTATTCCTCACGTATTTTATTTCATCGGACACTATATTGCCTTGGCTGTTGAATGTGCCATAAAACCCTAATAAACAACCAAACAAAAGGTATTTTCAAACAGTTTTATAAATTATCTGCTTTTTGACAGCTTTTTAAAAAAGCAGTCTCAAAATTTAATGAAAGAAATCAATGGATTTCAACTTTGTTTGCAGGCCAGCAAATAATATTTTTCAGGTGCCTATCATAGTGACATGAACAACATCTCTAACTTGGCAATGGCCATTATATAGGAAATATTATAAGTTATAGTGATGAATTGACGGTAATGTGGTCTGTGAGGTTTGAGGCTTGGAGGTTAAGTTCAACTGAGATATGAAGCAATAACTTATATAAGTTCCAATAAGACCCTACCCGAAGCCCAAAACCTACATCATGAAATGAACAAGGCAACTTCACTGAACAAGGCAACTTTAACAATAACAAATTTAGTAAATACAGTAAATACAGCTTGTGTACCCCACGATGTCAGTGGACAACAAAAAATCAATGACTGGAATAAAGGTAGAGGTTACTCCATCTCAGTTCAAATCAAGAACAAGTTCGTGATTTGAACAGAGATGGAGCAACCATGACCTTTTTATGAGTGGGTTGTAAGTATACATTCATAGAATGATCACTGACTTCAAAAAATACAATTTTATACGCAATATGCAGTTCGAATCTCGTCTCATTGTTATCATCTTTTCAAATAGTTCAAGGGAGTTCTCATCCAATCAGCTGGTCTTATTAAAACATTATATGTTTATGGTGGATATATGAAGCTGTATTACTGTATTGAGTTGCATACCCTGAAAGAGGGGACTTTTTATCTACTCATTTGTGCCTAGAAATAATATTTTTGAAAGTAGTTCTGTTAGAGACAGAGAACAGAGAATAGTTTTTGTTTGGCAAGTGCAGCTTATCACTTTATTTCCCAAACTGCATGGGCGAGCAGACAAGTAGCCTGGTATTTAATTAAATACCCCCTGAAATGTTTCAGGGCAGTGAAGTTGCTGTTACTGATTATTATGTTTTAATTTTACTTTGTTAATGTAGTTATACGTTTTGGGTCCAAATACTCAATTCCCATTGGTCAGCTGGATGAAAACGTCATGACCAAATGTAATTCATTTTCCAATGAATACATTTGGTCGAACTTTGACCCGCATTTACAGTAGAGCGCAGTTGACAGAATGTAATTTGGGTGGTGTTTGGGCGGGTTTATAACTTTTAGCACCTCTTGCAGTGATCAGTGATTATAGTTTACTGATATGTTAAATAAATTGTTTTGAACATTCCAAGTTTAGTGTGAAAGACGACAATTTGACAAATTTGGGTCAATGCCGAAAACCGGCGCTCAACTCAGAGTTGTGCGCTTTGTCTTTTGTGTGAGGGTGGTGTTTCGCCTCGTTCGTTCGTACATGTTTTATTTCGTCTTTCTGCTTTGTTGTTTGGTAAAAAGTAGTTTAAACAGTTACGGAATGTAATTATAAGAATTGAATGCAATTTTTATAATCTTTATTGGAGTATGAACATGTGGGAATGGGTACAAATTTTATGAATCCCTTTGGGATAATAAAGATTATAAAAATTGCATTCAATTCTTAAATGATTGCTATGTCTTGCAGTTCATTTCATCTAGTGGAACATGATGTTTCTGGTTGATAGCGTACCCCAAACACATCCCCTCATCCATGTGAAGCATGCTTCCCACGAATATCACAAAAAACACTATAATCCACATGCAATAATTGGGTATAAAACAAGAAAATTTGTCACTTCTTTTATCAATAAATGCTGACATGAAAAGGAGGAGACTGTCAGAGGCACTGAGATGGCAAATCATTAGCATGAAAGCAACAGGCATGTCATTCAAAGCTATTGGAAAGCATCTTGGCTATAGTTTACTGTCATCAGCAGACCTGTCCGAAAACATCAACAAACCAATGTTGTTAGGGACTGACCAAGGACTGGAAACCCCAGAAGACCTCTCGATGAGAAAATAGGAGTCTGGCATGCCTCGTTAGTCATGAACCCTTTATTTCAAGAGGGGTTTTGAAACTCCTTGGCTCCCCAAAAGGCGTTTGTGCAACAGAACTGTCCGAAACTGTCTCAAAGCACTGGGTATGAGGTCCAGAAGGGTCATCAAGTATCCAGCTCTGTCCACTCAGCATCAAAGTCAACGTTTGGAGTGGTGAATTGCACAACAACATTGGAATCTCAGGACTAGAGTCCATTGGTCGGACGAGAGTAGGTTCTTGCTTCATGTCCCAGATGATAACATGAGAGTGTTCCCAGCAACATCAGATCTAGTGTTTCTTATGGTGGAGGATCTGTAATAATCTGGGGATGCCTCTCTCATGATTGTAAACTTGATATGGTGACTGTATGTGGGAATCTCAATGGTCATCAGTACATCCGGGACATTCTCAATCCGGTTGTCGTGCCTAATTTTGACAACCATCCATTGGCTACTCGCCCTGTATTAATGGACAAAAATACAAGGCCACATCGTTCCGATGATGTAAGAGCATTTCTTCAGAACAACGCTATTACAACACTACCTTGGCCTGCAATGAGCTCCGATTTGAATCCCTTAGAACATATCTAGGACTTTCTTGCAGGTTGTGTGCAACAAGAGACCCGTCTGTACATAATTTGACTGATTTGGAAGCTGCATTGCATAAGAAGTGGCAGCAGTTGCCACTGGCCTGTATCAGAAGGCTCACTGGTAACATTAGGAGGAGGGTTCAGGCTGTCATCCGGGCATGTGGTAGATACACTCGCTACTGACATCAGACACTGCTATTATGTTCCGGAGATCACAAGTTACATTTTTGTCAGTAATTATGGGCATTTTTTCATCATGGTCTATTCCAGCACCATACTTATCGAGAGAACATATTTCCATCGAAAACATTAGTGACAGATATTTGTAATTACTGTCAGTAAAGTACTGCCTATTCTCATCATTGTGTTGTCTTTCATTTTTCAATAGACCATTCTTTCAGCAAATAATCACATTTGGCCATCTGAAAAATAGCATGAACATAATGAGAGTTTCTATTGACACCACTACAAAAAAACAAGGGGTGCTTAATTAAGTTTCAGGCTTATATATATTTTTCTTCTTTTTTTTGCGGTGGGGGTGGGGGGAGGGGATCTTTTAGGGGGTCAAGCATTTTTATTGAGTTGGAGAAAGTCCGGAGGTGGGTCGACTGGTGTGAGGGATAGGGGTGTGGCACTTCAGAGGTCGTCTGATAATAAAGTGTACTAATCACCTGCTTGTAATACCCAAAACAGGCATTTAGTAGTTGAGTGAAGCAAGCCAAGCCAAGCCAAGTCTGGAAATAAGAAGACTGTCATGTGCAGAATGAGGTCCCAGGTGAATTTGAAGATGCTACCCTGAAGGTAGCATTACTAAATTTACCCTCTGTGAACCTCAGTCTGAATCAAGGTCTCAGGCCTCAACAAGAAAAGGTACCTAGAGGATAAATTGGGGGATTATAGCCCACTGTATGAGATAATATCAGCAAATTCACCCTTTGGGGACCTCATTCTGCAAATGACAGATTGCTTATTTCCAGACATGATTTGAGTCCTCCTTAAAGTGGTGTTAAAGTGTTCTACTTGTGAAGCATTAAACAATAAAATTTCACACCTGATACTTGGCATAAGATAGAAAACTGTCAACTTTTTCCTTCACATTATAGTCATGCATGCTTTCATCATCCTGAAAGAGAAATGAGAAATTGTTAAGTAAATGTTCCATGACACTCAGATAAGGTTGGAGGAAAGGAACTAACTTGGTATGCAGAACAAGAACAGAATGGATTATAACAAAATTAAATTTTCTTTGTAAGGCCACACAAAGTAGATCTTCTGTTTCTCGGGCCATTCTTTGTGAAATTGCATGCGGGTGAGCGTTTTTTTATTTTATTTTTTATTTCAGTAATTACTTCTTTGCCATCAAAAGTTCATGTTCTTGGGTCAAATTTTAGGCCTCATAATCTACAAAATAGCATGGGTGGTGGTTTATTTCATCCCTTGAGTGCAAGAAGGCTTTGCAATGCTAAAGCATTGCAAAGCCTTCTTGCACTCAAGGGACAAATTTATCAATTTTTTTAACTTGGGTAAAATATCAGACATAAACCATTTAATTTTAATTTTTTTTAAGTTTAAATTGATTATAAAAAGAGAGCATGCGGCAGCCAAAAGGACCATGCGGGAGGGCCTGAGAAACAGATTTTTTTTATTTTTTTAGGCCTAAACGTCTTTCTTTTAATACATAAAAAACTAAGTCAGTAGCAATTTGTTTGGTGCCAAATGAATTTTTTTTTTATGCCAAATGAAAGATTTTAGTTCCAAACAGAATCTAATTGTAAATGACAACAAATTAAGTAAGTATCTGACATCTCAGTGCAACAATTGCAGAATGAGCCTTGTTGCACACAAAGTATGATATTTTAATTTAGTTTCAGTATTACCTGGTTCTTTTAACCCTTTACCCAACACAGACGATTTCAAAATTTTATTATTTTACATTTTTTCAAAAAATTTCAACAAAACCATATCATGTGACCCCTCTTTGGAATGAGCTCGACGAGCTCATTCCAAAGAGGGGTCACATGATATGGTTTTGTTGAAATTGTTCGAAAAACAATATTTTTTCAGCTGCTGAATTTGCATATTATGCAGGCGATTCGTTGGGTAAAGGGTTAAAAAACCCACAAATGATAAGAATTTTGTCTCACCTGTCATTTGACAGCAATTTTATCAATGAAAGTGTCAATGACACTGTAGCTCAACTTGTCAAGATATGTACATGTATAGTATGTGACACAGCAATGACAAACATCTTGGTAATGACCTGATAACAAAGGTACATATAAAGTATTGTAACGGTCTGTACATAAATACTGACCGTAGCCTGTAACAAATGTATAGGTAAAGTTTTGTAAAGGTGGGTGACAGTCAGATGCTAAACTAGAAAAGAAATCTTTGAGTCCCAGAGTGGTGGGTCTGACTGAACCCCAAAATATTTGTTCTCATAGCACAGTGATAACAAAGGCACCCCAAAACACACTCATTCCTGTCCCAAGGTGAAAACAAAGGTACCCAAGAAGTTTCATGAAGATCAGTTCATAAATACAACCTGTATAGAAGTTATAACAAAAAACTGATTGGATCTAATTTCGGTACAAAATGGCCACTGGCAGCCATCTTGAATTTTGGACCACACTCAGAAACACTCGTTCTCATTCCAAGGTGATAACAAAGGTACCCAAGAAGTTTTGTGAAGATCGGTTGATAAATACAGCCTCTAACCCAATCCAATTGACATGTGCACTTACAGTGTATAAATAGCACTAAATAAATCAAAATTCATCTAATTTGCATATTTCCTGCACGAGAAAAAAAAACGTACTATATGTGATGTATTCCATGTTACTAAACATTCATACAAAAAATTATTCAAATCAGAACTTTCATACAGAAGTTCTGTACAAAGGACTGATTGCACTAATTTTGGTACAAAATGGCTGCTGGTGGCCATCTTGAATTTCGGACCAGACCCAAAAACACTCGTTCTCATTCCACGGTGATAACAAAGGTACCCAAGAAGTTTCGTAAAGATCGGTTCATAAATACCGACTCTAGCCTGCGCCGTATAAAAGTTGTGTACAAAAAACTGATTAGACCTAATTTCGGTACAAAATAGCCACTGGCAGCCATCTTGAATTTTGGATCGCACTCAAAAACACTTGTTCTCGTCCCAGGGTGATAACAGAGGTACCCAAGAAGTTTCGTGAAGATCAGTTGATAAATACAGCCTCTAGTCCAAGCAGTATTGACTTGTGTACTTATTGTGTGTAAGTAGCACTGAAAAAATCAAAGTTAATCTAATTTGCATAATTTCTGCACGAGAAAAAAACCCGTATTATATGTGATGCATCCCATGGTACTAAACATTCACACAAAAAATTATTCAAATCAGCACTTTCATATGGAAGTTCTGTGCAAAAATCTGATTGCACCTAATTTTGTACAAAATGGCTGCCAAAGGGCATCTTGAATTTCGGATCGCACCCCAAAGCACTCATTCTTGTCCAACGGTGATACCAAAGGTCTCCAAAAAGTTTCGTAATGATCGGTTTATAAATACGGCCTCTAGCCCGAGCCGTATTGGCAACTGCACCGACAGTGCTGAAAGTAACACTAAATAAATCAAAGTTAGTCTAATTTGCATAATTTAAGCACGAGAAAAAAACCCGTATGATATGTAATGTATCTCATGGTACTAAACATTGATACAAAAAATTATTCAAATCAGAGCTTTCATATGGAAGTTCTGTACAAAAAACAGATTTCTGCATCGTCGGTACAAAATGGCGGCTGGCAGCCATCTTGAATTTGGACCGCACCCAAAAACACTCGTTCTCGTCCCACAGTCATAACAAAGGTACCCAAGAAGTTTCTTAAAGATCGGTTCATAAATACGGCCTCTAGCCCGAGCCGTATCCAATTGTTGACAGATGGACAGACGGACGACGGGCCATGACAAAAGCTCAAATTTGGCTTCGCCAAAGTTGAGCTAAAAATGAAGCACTGAACTAACTTATAATCCATTTTGGTGCCAAATTTTTTTAGAATGCTGTATTTTTGGTACCATATGACTGGGTTTCAAATTTGTTTAAGACATTAAGAAAGTCACACATACCATATACTGACTGAATCTAGTGCTATTTGTTCTATCACTCTAACGAGCTGAAAACAGGCCAAAATTATCTAATTAAGGGCCATAACTCTGCGCAGCAAGACTGAACTGTACCAGTTTTCAAACTCATGCAAGACATTAAGAAAGTCTCACATACAAAACAATGACCAAATCCATTGATATAATAGTGACCAAATCCATTAATATTTGTTGAAATTACCATGCAAATGAGCTGAAATAAGCAAAAATTAACAAATTAAGGGCCATAACTCCACTCAGTAGTAGAGTCAAACTACATCAATTTTTGAACTTATTCAAGACATTAAGAAACTCTCACATTCCAAATACTGACAAAATCCATGGATATTTGTTTCAGTTATCATGCTAACGAGCTTAAAACAGACCAAAAAGTTCTAATTAAGGGCATAACTCTGCACATTATGACCAAACGGCACCGGTTTTCAATCTCGTTCAAGACAGTTTTTGAGAAAGTTCCACATACCAAATACTGATCAAATCCATTGGTATATTTGTTCAAGTTATCATGCAAATGAGCAAGGTAATGCCTGCCTTCTTTCATACTGACTTTATCAAACAAAGGCTGAGTTTCAAAAAAAAAAACCTCTACCACAAATATTATTACGGTGGAAAACGATCTAGTCTAATTTACTTTGTTGGGCTGGTGATTCATTTATCTTTTAATTACTGTTATCAATGAAAGTGTGAATGACACTGTAGCTTAACTTGTGTGTTGTGTTTGATGAAAAGGATAATGTTCAATGTTTATGAAAGGATTATGAAATAAGACAAGAATTGTGAAAATTGGGAATATGTTAATTTCTGTTCTCTGTGTGCTATGTTTTTAATAAAAACTAGAGGCTCTACAGAGCCTGTAATCGCTCACCTGGAAATACATATAAAAATGTGATTTCTCATAGGCTTTCCATGATAACTATGAGCTACAATTGTGACCATGTTTGCAACATTACATCAAAATTACAAGAGGATCATTGGTAGAAGGTGTCCCAGTCTTCAATCACGTGAAGTTTCAAAACATTTGAATCCATCACACAGAATCATAGAATGTCTCTGGTGGCCATATTTTCCAGCCAATGGGAACAAAAAGAGGATCGTTTGTAGAGGACCTCCTATAGACCATTCTTGCCAAGTTTTGGTTCACGTCAGCTCAATAGTTCCAGAGAGAAGATAAAAATGTGATTTCCTATAGGTTTTTTCTATAGTAACTATAAACTGCAATTGTGGCCATGTTTGCAAAACAATCAAAATTAAAATGAGGAATGTTGGTGGAGAGTGTCCCAGTTATCAACCATGCAAAGTTTCAAAACATTTGGCCCTGTTGTTTCAGAGGAGAATTAACCAATCAGAATCAAAGAATGCTTCTGGAGGCCACGTTTTTTCACCCAACAGGAATAAAACGAGTAACAGTTGTAGAGAACCTCTCATAGACAATGCCTGCCAAGGATTGCTGTACAAAACACCCTCGGACAAAACACCCTCGGACAAAACACCCCAAGACAAAACACACTGGGACAAAACACCCTCGGGACGAAACACCCTAGGACAAAACACCCTTTGAGAAAAGTACTTCCGGACAAAACACCCTCAGTGGTGTGTTTTACTTTTTTATTTTTTATTTTCAAGTTTATCATTTCAAAATTGTATTGCCCACATTTTCCAACAACAATAGCTTGTGGTGTGCTTGCATGTGTGAATAAAAATTCACTTTGATATATCTCTGTTGACACTACTACAGACTGTAACAAAGGAGATTTCTTGTTTATGAAAAACAAATAAATTCTTTGATGATCACCACTATGGGTGATTGATCTTGACTTTGTTTTTTCTACTGTTTCTTCTACAAGCCGTTTTCTTAGTTATTGAAACAAACAAGTTCTTTGGTGATCACTTGTTAATGTCCTCAGAGTAGAGTTGTTTTTACAAGATATACAATACTTTATATATATATATGAGACACATGACTAGGGAGACAGTATCAAATGTGTTCCAATCATGGAGTTTATCACTAACAATAAAGGTGGTAAAAAGTTGGTTTATGATGGTTTTATGTATACCAAAAAAGCAGGTTCTAAGACATCGATTCGTTGGAATTGTTCAAACAGAACTGCACTCGATTGCAATGCCATTGCCACTACTGATGTTGAGGTGAGCTGATTTCTAATAATTTATTTTAAACATGATAATTTTTATCCTTCTCAGCTGGTTGAGTGCTGGAAGTCACTATCAGGGCTTTATAAAAAATAACAGTGTCTTCCTTAAATCTTAAAAGTATTTGAATTTCTCTATTAGTATAACTGGATCTGTGGAATATTTGAAATATTTAATATCTTTTATTTTCAATTTATTTTTTGCCATAAGTAGACTGGTCTACACAGTTAGGCCTGTATGCATTGCGCTCGTTCCAGTGGGAGGCCTCAACCTATGTTTATGGAGCAAGATGTGAATATATTCGAAAATAAATGGCAATCTTTTCAAATAGCGATGGCCGGTTTTGCAGTTGAGTTGGGTAAAGTATTTAAATGTTATGGTCGTTTTATACCATGTTGTTTAAAAATGGAAAAATTCACGTGTACCTAAAAACTTTCATTTCTTGCGCCCCGGACATGGGGTGTGACCTCTCAATGGAACGAGCGCATTGCGCTCGTTCCACTGAGAAGCCTCAACCTATGTTCATGGAATATACGTCTTACATATTTAGTTTCAAATTATTATTATTATTCATTAATATCCTTAAGAAAGCATAAACACAAGATGAGACTCTTTATTATTATAATCTCTTGTCACTCGATCGTTTTATATTTTACATTTCTGACCAAACTCCATTTTTTCTCTCCAACAGATGTCCCAGGTTCTCAAAGTTACTGACCACAACCATGAACCCAACTATGTGAAGGTCGCAGCAACAAAGGTTCGTTCTGAATTAAAGGAGTCTGCCAAAATGAACAGAGGTCGTCCATCCCAAATTCTTGCAGATGTAGTAAGCAGCAAACCAGTAGAAATACGTGCCGCAATCGGAAACAACGACTCTGTTAGACGTTTCATCTCTAGAAACAAATTGAACACTCTTCCTAAGGCTCCAACCAGTGTGAGGGATCTTATCATTGATGACGAGTGGCAAACAACCGGCGAACCAAACTTTGATCCATTTTTAATCTACGACAGTGGGCCAGATAGTGCAAAAAGAATGCTGATCTTCGGTTCGGAAGAAGGTCTCAGACACTTATGTCGTTCCAAAGTGTGGTTCATGGATGGTTGTTTCTCTTCTGCTCCAAAACTGTTCGAACAAATTTATGTTATCAGATGCCCACTTGCTAACAGTGCTGTGTCATGTGTCTATGGATTTCTAAGTGGTAAATCGCAAGTCATCTATGAGGAATTTCTCCAAGCGGTTGTGACCACCTGTGATGCTAACGGCTACACGCCCGATCCAGACAAAGTTGTTATGGACTTCGAGAAAGCAATGATTAATTCAGTTGCAACTGTTTTAGGTGAACATGTACAATTTCAAGGATGTTTTTACCATTTTACACAGTGTACGTGGCATAAGATTCAGGCATTAGGACTTGTCGAGTTGTACAAAAGTGACAGTGAGGTAAAAAAATATTGTTGTATGTTAGATGCCCTAGCTTTCCTGCCAATAGACAATGTCAAGGAAGGCATGAATTACTTGCTTGACTCAGCACCAGAAGTCCTGAATCCCTTGATGGATTATTTCAATAGTACGTTCGTTTCGGGGTCGTACCGCCAAGTTAAAGTTCCAGCAGCAAATCCTGAAGAGCTTCCATCTATGAAGCTCAGACATATCTCCCCGCTGTTTCCACCCCGCCTTTGGAATGTCAATGACTCTACATTAACCGACGGTGACAGGACGAACAACATATGTGAATCGTGGAATAGTGGCTTTAACAAATTAGTTGGACATCACCACCCAACCATCTGGGTCGCCATTGACTCCATACGTAAGGATGCCGCGATGGTGTCAACATTACTCCTAAAAGAATCACGCGGCGAACCACCAAAGAAACGCGTGAAAAAAGCACGAAAAGATCATCAGGAGAGACTTAAGAATTTGTGCTTGGCATTCAATTCAGGTGACAAGTGTATTGGCCAGCTATTAAGTGGAATTAGCGGTGTGATTAGACTGTAAGTGAACACTATCATGATAGGACTACACATCAGTTGTCATTATATTTTATATATTTATATTTCTATTTATGTTAACATCAGTGCTGGCTTTATGAAAAATCCAGGGTGGCTAAAAATCGCTCTCCTAGAACCCATCCAGGCGAGCAAATCGCTCTCCTCAACACTGTCACAGTAAACATGTGATTAATTTAAAACATAGGTTTTAACGGTGTACTTGAAGGGATGCAATCAACTGCCCAAAAGCAACGGTAGTGTAGTTTAACCCCTGCACTCTGATGACGAAACACCCTGATTTGTCATCCACAGTTATCGCCCCCTGTGTTGTCAGAAATTCAGCAATTTAGATTTTGGTTGACAGAGCTCCAATTGAGCTCTGTCAACCAAAATCTAAATTGCTAAATTTCTGACAACGCTGGGGGACAGATAACCATGGATGAGGGAAGATGTGGTTGGGCTTAGAGTGGGGAGGTGTCGAGTATTTTCGACATCAGAGAGCAGAAGGTTAAATATCACTTGCCTGGAAACTCATTGACAAATAGCTGATATCATTGCCTGATACTGAGAATAAAAAGTAAATAAATTTTAGTCCATTTCCTTCTGTGAACTGGAACTATGTTTGGGTATGTACTCTGTACATACCCAAACACAGTTCCAGTTCATGAATGAAAATAGATTTTTTATGCATCGATAGATCTGCATGCTGACTCCTTGACAACAAAAATTACATGTGAGCATCACATCAACGATGTAAATTGCTCTCCTCAAAATTCCAGCCCACGGAGGGTGTTTTCCTCAACAGCCCAAAGTTGGAGGGTGTTTTGTCTGAGGGTGTTTTGTCAGAGGGTGTTTTGTCCTGAGGGTGTTTTGTCCATAGTGCACATTCATCAAGGGTGTTTTATCCAGTGTGCATTTTTCGAGGGTGTTTTGTCAGAGGGTGTTTTGTCCTTAGGGTGTTTTGTCCGGACACCCTGCCAAGTATGGTTCACATTGGCTCAGTACTTTCAGTGAAGTGATGAAAATGTGATTTCCTATAGGGTTTCTATAGTAACTATAAGCCACAATTGCAGCCATAATTGCAACCTGATGAAGATTAAAATAAGGATCATTGGTAGAGGGGGTTACAGTCATCAGTCACATTCAGTTTTTTCAAACCATTTGGCCTTGTAGTTTCAAAGAAGATTTTCTTGAAAATGCACACATTTATGAATTCTGTTTCAACAAAAAAAATCAGTAAAAAAAAGTTAATATATTTTGAAAATTATAATTTTTTCAGACAGTATTCTCTTTCAAAATAGCTTTTGGACAGGTAAAGGGTTACAGGAATCTTAAAAGATATACAATAATTACTGTCATCTGAGCTGACATGATTGCAAGATAATAAAGAGAATTTACAATGTAACCTAGATTTTTCTAAATTTGTCAGCATGTGTCAAACATAATTAGATTACAGCTGAAGATATCAACCTACAGTTGCACTTGTTATACAGTACAAGTCACAATAAGTTGTTTTACAGTACAAGTCACAATAAGTTGTGTAGGATAATCCTATAAACTATGTATCTCTTCTCTTCCTACACTGATAAGACCAGAAGCTGACATCATTTTCTGGAAAGCTCTCACTGATAGCTTTCCCAGAACAAGAATTGTGATAATTGGGAATATGTTCATTTCTGCTCCCTGTATGCTATGTTTTTGATAAAAATAATATGAGGTGTACACTGTACTAAAGAGCTGAGGGGTGGGTTAATATGACCTCACAGTTAATGTATGTTTGTCCTGACAGTTAATGCATATAAACGAAAGTTACCAAGTTACAGTGAAATTATTCCAAAACGAGTCATCCTATCAAGTTACATTGCTCGGGCAGCCATCATGGTTGAATGATCGCAACCAAAAAGGGATATTCTCATCTGGGCATCATCTGGAGTGATCCTACGAAGTTACAATGAAATCCCTTCATAAATATGACCTGTAGACTGTGCTCAAGATTTTCGGGCTTCGGGCACCTGTAGCCATCACAGTTGACCAATCAGGACCAAAAGGGGATGTCATCATCTAGGCATTATATGGAGTCAACCTAACAAGTTCCAATGAAATTCTTCCATAAATACGACCTATAGACTATGGTAAAGGTTTTTGGGCTCGGGCAGCCATCAAGGCTGAATGATCATGACCAAAAGGGGACATACTCATCTAGACATCATTTGGAGTCATCCTACCAAGTTACAATGAAATCCCTTCATAATTATGACCTGTAGACTGTTCTAAAGGTTTTCGGGCTTCGGGCCCCTGTACCTGTCACAGTTGCCCAATCGTGTCCAAAAGGGGACGTTCTCATCTAGACATTATATGAAGTCAAACCTACCAAGTTACAATGAAATCTCTTCATAAATATGACCTGTAGACTGTGCTAAAGGTATTCGGGCTTGAGCAGCCATAATGGTTGAATGATCACAACCAAAATGGGACATTCTCATTCGGGCACCATCTGGCGTGATCCTACCAAGTTACAATGAAATCCCTTCATAAATATGACATGCAGACTGTGCTCAAGATTTTCGGGTTTCGGGCACCTGTAGCCATCACAGTTGATCAGTCATGACCAAAAGGGGATGTCATCATCTAGGCATTATATGGAGTCAACCTAACAAGTTACAATGAAATCCTTCCATAAATACGACCTTTTGCCTATGCTAAAGGTTTTTGGGCTCGGGCACCCATCAAGGCTGAATGATCGCGATCAAAATGGGGCGTTCTCATCTAGACATTATTTGGAGTCATCCTACCAAGCTACAATGAAATCCCTTCATAATTATGACCTGTAGACTGTTCTAAAGGTTTTCGAGCTTCGGGCCCCTGTAGCTGTCACAGTTGCCCAATCGTGTCCACATAAAAGTAAAAAAAAAAAAAGTATCATATTTGTTTCAAAGGGTTAAAATTGAGAAAAATACCCTGATAATGACACAGTAAACACCATGGCAATATGCCATTAAGGTGAAACTCTACCTGAAAAATATCCACTTTGAAGAAAAGAAAGAAAAACCTCAAAACCTGCACATAAAAGTCAAAAAAGTATCACATTTATTTTAAAGGGTTAAAATTTAGAAAAATACACTGAAAATGTTACAATAACCACCATGGTAATATGCCAGTGAGGTAAAACTCCACTTAAAAAAATATATCAAAACCTGCACACAAAAGTCCAAAACCTGCACACAAAAGTCCAAAATTAAAGTAAATAAGCAGCTAAAGGGTTAAATAATATAATACTAGCTCCAAGACACATCCTAGCATAAAATAGGAACCATGGCAATATGCTACAAGGTAAGTCACCACTTGGAAGAAAAGAAAGACAAACCTCAAAACCTGCACATAAAAGTAAAAACAAGAGGCCCCAAGGAGCCTTAATCGCTCACCGGCCAAAGTGGTTCAAAGAAGTATTTGGGGTCACATTCAGTTAGACATGGTTCATCAACACTACATAGAAATGAAGTCATGAGAGACAAATTTTATGGAACTAGGGACATGGCTTGAACAAACTTGAATCTTACCCCCCTAAGGATGATGCATACCAAATATCAAAAACATTCATCTGCTGGATCTGAAGAAGATTTTTAAAGAAAATTCCTCATTTTGAACTAAGTTATCATTCAGGCTCCCACAGTGAGCCCAAATATGGACCTAGGGACATGGCTTGAACAAACTTGAATCTCAACCCCCTAAGGATGCTGCATACCAAATATCAAAACATTTTGACTGCTAGATCTGAAGAAGAAGATTTTTTTAAAATTCCTCATTTTGAACTAAGTTATCATTTAGGCTCCCATAGTGAGCCCAAATATGGATCTTGAGAAGAAGATTTTTAAAGAAATTTGCCTGAAATGCACTAAGTTTGAATTCAGGCTCATATACTGAGCCCAAATATGAACCCAGAGGCCGATTTGTACAAACTTGAATCAGATCCACCCCACAATGTTGCATACCAAATATCAAAAGATTCTGCCTGCTGGATCTGGAGAAGAAGATTTTTTAAGAAATTTACCTGAAATGCACTAAGTTCAAATTCGGGCTTCTATACTGAGCCAAAGTATGAACCTAGGGGGCCAATTTGTACAAACTTGAATCAGATCCACCCCACAATGTTGCATACCAAATATCAAAAGATTCTGCCTGCTGGATCTGGAGAAGAAGATTTTTAAAGAAATTTGCCTGAAATGCACTAAGTTTGAATTCAGGCTCCTATACTGAGCCCAAATATGAACCCAGGTGGCCGATTTGTACAAACTTGAATCAGATCTACCCCACAATGTTGCATATCAAATATCAAAAGATTCTGCCTGCTGGATCTGGAGAAGAAGATTTTTTAAGAAATTTGCCTGAAATGCATTAAGTTCGAATTCGGGCTTCTATACCGAGTCCAAATATGAACCCAGGGGGCCGATTTTTACAAACTTGAATCAGATCCACCCCACAATGTTGTACACCAAATATCAAAAGATTCTGTCTGCTGGATCTGGAGAAGAAGATTTTTTAAGAAATTTGCCTGAAATGCACTAAGTTCAAATTCGGGCGTCTATAGAGATCCCAAATATGAATCCAGGGGCCGATTTGAACAAACTTGAATCTGACCCCATAGAGATGACATATACCAAATTGGAAAGAATTCTGCCTGGTGGATCTGAAGAAGAAGATTTTTTTTAATTTTGGAAAGAAATTCATGGGTGCTATCAGAGTTATGCCCCTTGTGGTGCCACCTGTGGGTGCGGCATGTTTATTTGTATAAGTTTGAACTGACATATGATAGGGAACATGCACACCAAATTTAGTTAAATTTGATCCAGTAGTTTGGGAGAAGTAGTCGATAATGTAAAGTTCACAACGGACGACAACAGACGACGACGGACGGCAAGTGATAAGTTAAGTTCCCTTCAGTGAGCTGAAAAGTATCACATTTGTTTCAAGGGGTTAAAATTGAGAAAAATATCCTGTCACAGTAACCACAATGGCAATATGCCAGTAAGATGAAACTCTACTTGAAAAATATCCAATTGGAAGAAAAGAAAGACAAACCTCAAAACCTGCACCTAAAAGTCAAAAAAGCATCACATTTGTTTCAATGGGTTAAAATGGAGAAAAATACCCTGAAATGTTAAGGAAACCACCATAGCAATATGCCAGTAAGGTAAAACTCCACTTGAAGACAAAATTTCAAAACCTGTACACAAAAGTCAAAAACCTGCACAGAAAAGTCAAAAACCTGCAGAGAAAAGTAAACAAGAGGCCCCAAGGAGCCTTAATCGCTCACCGGCCAAAGTGGTTCAAAGACGTATTTGGGGGTCACATTCAGTTAGACATGGTTCATCAACACCACAAAGGAATAAAGTCATGAGAGACAAATTTTATGGAACTAAGGCCATGGCTTGAACAAACTTGAAACTTAACCCCCCAAGGATGTTGCATACCAAATATCAAAAGCATTCATCTGCTGGATCTGAAGAAGAAGATTTTTAAAGAAAATTCCTCATTTTGAACTAAGCTATCATTCGGGCTCCCACAGCGAGCCCAAATATGAACCCCAGGACTTGGCTTGAACAAACTTGAATCTCACCTCCTAAGGATGCTGCATGCCAAATATCAAAACATTCCGACTGCTGAATCTGAAGAAGATTTTTTAAGAAAATTCCTCATTTCGAACTAAGTTACAATTCAAGCTCCCACAGTGAGCCCAAATATGAACCTAGCGACATGGCCTGAACAAACTTGAATTTCACCCTCCTAAGGATGCTGCATACCAAATATAAAATCATTCCGACTGCTGGATCTGAAAAAAAAGATTTTTAAAGAAAATTCCTCATTTTGAACTAAGTTATCATTCGGGCTCCCACAATGAGCCCAAATATGGACCTAGGGACATGGCTTGAACAAACTTGAATCTCACTCCCTAAGGATGCTGCATACCAAATATCAAAACATTCCAACTGCTGGATCTGAAGAAGAAGATTTTTAAAGAAAATTCCTCATTTTGAACTAAGTTATAATTCAGGCTATCACAGTGAGCCCAAATATGAACCCAGGGACTTGGCTTGAACAAATTTGAATCTCACCCTCCTAAGCATGCTGCATGGATAAGAAGATTTTTCAAGAAATTTGCCTGAAATGCATTAAGTTCGAATTCGAGCTTTTATAGTGAGCGCAGATATGAATCCAGGGGGCCGATTTGAATAAAATTGAATCAGATCCACCCCACAATGTTGCATACCAAATATCAAAAGATTCTGCCTGCTGGATTTGGAGAAGAAGATTTTTCAAGAAATTTGCCTGAAATGCACTAAGTTCAAATTCGGGCTTCTATAGTGAGCACAAATATGAATCCAGGGAGCTGATTTGAACAAACTTGAATCTGCCCCCCTAGATATGATGTATAACAAATCTGAAAGAATTCTGCCTGGTGGATCTGAAGAAGAAGATTTTTTTTGAATTTTAGAAAGAAATTCATGGGTGCTATCAGAGTTATGCCCCTTGTGGTACCCCCTGTGGGTGCGGCAAGTTTATTTGTACAAGTTTGAATTGGCATATGATGGGGAACAGGCACACCAAATTTGGTTCAATTTGATCCAGTAGTTTGGGAGGAGTAGTCGATAATGTAAAGTTCACGATGGACAACGGACGAAGATGACGGACGACGGACGGCAAGTGATAAGTTAAGCTCCCTTCAGTGAGCTAAAAAGAAATTTTGGGTGGAGTGAAAATTCTTGCCCCTCCCACAGCGAAGGCAAATATAGCTCTTTGAACTTCTCTTGAACAAATCAGAGTCTACACCCCAAAAGGAAGCTGCACACTAAATATCAAGTCTCTGCTCTTGCTGGTTCATGAGAAGATTTTTTAAGATTTAAGCATACTTTTTGGGTGTGGCCCTACCGAGGGGCGAGGCTATTTGATTTGAATAAAATCAAAATGCAATGTCATAACAAACTATTATCCCAAATATTAATTAAATTGGTTCAGCGGTTTGGGAGGAGAAGACGCAAACACCATTTCACGGACGACAGACGATGGATGACAGACAACGTGAGTGATCACTATAGCTCCTCTGACTGAAAGTCAGGCGAGCTAAAAATATGTCGACAAGTTTTGATGACCAAAAATAATTTAGAACTCCACCAGTTAATTGCAACCTTTTTTGGGGTTGCCATTAGCTCAGTTAGTATGATGGAAGAGCATTTATGGACATCAGGATATGCCTTTACCATGCCATGTCCCCCTAAATATTGCTCAGGCCTCCCTTATCCAAGTTCTGCCACTGGGAAATGGTGGATATATGGGCTTTAAATTATTGCTGTCTCTGTTTCTGTTAGCAAGTAATAGCAACTTGAATCTGGTAGAGTTAGATAAAATCAATAGACACCATTTCTGTGACAGAACACAGAGGGGAAGACAGTTTTTTTCTCCGACTTCATTTCCCTGAGTGATGGGTTCATATGCTCATCTCACCCTTGAACCTCATATTAAGAAAATTTGTAAAACTTGCTACTGGCAACTCAGAAAGCTGAGCAAACTCCATCCATTCCTCTGTGGTAGAGCTTTGGAACAACTGGTTCACTCTTCATAACCTCTCAAACGCTTCCAGTCCAAAGTCGTGTGCATTTAAAAATTCTTATGCTGGTATTTAAATGCATTTATGGTCTTGCGCCTGCATACCTTTGTGAGCTTCTCTCTCATCAAAAAAATTACTCATGTTTCATATCACCTTTATAAAAAAAATTCACCACCAGTTAATAAACCATAATGCCCTCCAAATTAATGTTATTGTTAAATTCTTCTAAAGTCAATCATGAAATTTCATAATCATGCCAGCCCTAACATTCAGGCCTGAAATCTCTAAAACTGGTTCATGTACACTCACTATGATATTTCTTGGGTCATTTTACTATGGTTATTCCTTCACTTTCTGAAAACCCACATGTACATGTACAGTACAGTCACCATGGACTGGTTAGTCACTTTCTACGGGTGGGCAATACTGAGATTCCAAACACCAGTTTTGGGAATAACCATCAAAAATTCAATTTATGAAGCACCAGGTACAACCTGGTGCTTCATTAAGTAAAATTTTGCTGCTGAGAATTTTTGTTACCAGGTAAACGCTTGTGTTTACACGTACATCACTGGCCACACGTGGATTACGACTAGTCCACAGTGGCATCGTGGTAATTGGTTCTCGTCAGATTACCGAAGTTAAACAACATTGGGCAAGGTTAGTAGTTGGATGGGTGACCATTTTCAGCGACTGATTTGTGCTCCCGCGTTGTGTCCTTGGGCAAGGCACTTAACCCTGATGGCCTGCATGGGGGCACAATGACGCTGTGTACTAAGGCGTACTGGATGCCAATGGTGCGCATGTCTTCAACCAATCTAACCCTGTCTGTGCCACGGTGCAGAGTTCAGCGTTAGGATGTTGGAGAGCTGACAGCTGCTCGTCGTTGCTTGGTGGTTCTCTCCGGATACTCTGGCTTCCTCCACCCGTAAAACTGTCACCGACATGATATGACCCTGGCTGTTGATGCATCGTTAAACCATAATAAATAAATAAATAGTGACAAACGGTAAGAAGAACGAAGACTTCGCATATGAAACATGAGTAATTTTTTTAAAGATAACATGCCATCAGCAAGTGGACCCTTAGTATAGCACCACTTTGACAATAATTGTTTTGTTATAATTTATTGGAGCATGTCCATTGGCACACTCCAATAAATTATAAGAAAACCATTTTATTCAAATATATTTCTTCTACAGCTCTGAAAACGACAAGCAGATGCATTCAATGTAAAGCCACTGAAGTGGCTTCCAGTTCTTTTCAGTAGAGCCATGATAGTGACTTCTAGCACTCGACCTGTTAACAGCCCAAGAGGAATGAACAACAATCTGAGGGTTTATTACCGGCCTGAGATGAAGTCGAGGGCTGTTATTTAGTCCTCAATTATTTTCATTAATGGCCCGTCACCTGCTTCCGACTGAATATGCCATGGATTACCGAGTTTCACTGCCCTGCTAAACTCTGTTAACCCTTTACCTAACATGAAAAGCAGACGACACTTGCAAAAAAAATTCTTGAATAACTAATTTTTTTCATTTTTTGTCTCAAAAACATAGGTTATGACCCCTCGTTGGAACGAGCTCGACGAGCTCGTTCCAACGAGGGGTCATAACCTATGTTTTTGAGACAAAAAATGAAAAAATAATGAAAATTAACTGACGATTTTTGAGAATAGCGCTGGCCGGTTTTGGCCGTTACGTTGGGTAAAGGGTTAATATTCTAGGGAATGCTCACTAAAGTAGTAATCTGTGAACAGACTCACAGACTAACCTGTGGACCTGGGATCAACTCCTGCTAGGACCACTTTCCAAAAAAAAGACTTTACAGTTTTCAGTCCTGTAGCTCGGTTCCAGGACTATATCTGATGGAATATAAAATAAAACTCCAGCAGTTGCAACTTCACAGATCTTCCATTGATTGAGATTTCTGTGTTTAAATGCTGGGATCACAGATCTAAATAACTGGAATCTATTCCAGTTGCATCAAATGCGAAGGCAAACGATCCATGAGTAAATCTCACAATAAAATACAGGCTACTTGTATACAATCATGAATCAAAACTGAAAACAATTCCAATAATTCAGTACTTGGCAATTTTCGAATACTGTTTTCAGGGCAAGTTGTAAATGTGACCTAACATAGTGGCTTAGTTAATTGCAACCTTTTAGGGGGTTTGCCGTTGACTCAGTAGGTATGGTGGTAGAACATTTATAACTAAGTGATCGGGTGCCGTAGATTTTGGAAAGACTCCCGTAAGGTCCATCTTCCAAAAAAGTTTACAGTTTCCAGTCGAGTGGCTTGATCGCAGGCATTCTTGATTGACATTGGCAATATATGGCCTAAAAAAATTAATCTGTTTCTCACGCCCTCCTGCATGGTCCTTTTGGCTGCCGCATGCTCTCTTTTTATAACCAATGTAAACTTTAAAAAAATAAAAATTAAATGGTTTATGTCTGATATTTTACCCAAGTTAAAAAAATTGATAAATTTGTTCCTTGAGTGCAAGAAGGCTTTGCAATGCTTCAGCATTGCAAAGCCTTCTTGCTCTCAAGGGATGAGATACAGCACCACCCATGCTATTCCGTAGATTATGAGGCCTAAAACATAAACCAAGAATATGAACTTTTGATGGCAAAGAAATAATTACAGAAATAAAAAATAAAATAGAAAACCGCTCACCCGCATGCAATTTCACAAATAATGGACTGAGAAACAGAAGATCCACTTTGTGGGGCCTATATATATATATTTTATATTGACATGTCCTATATAGTTCATGAAGTCAACCAATTAAATCTTGTTTGAAAGAGCTCAATGAGCTGTCTCAAACAAGAGCTCTGTGAAACAATTGGTTAAATTCATAATTGCATTATATGTATGGAAATATTTGCTCTTTTAAATTATGACATCAGTGTTCAGTGGGTTAACTACAATCCCATCACCATTCATGCTTAGAAAAAAATGAAGTTAATAAAAGAGCACATGTTCCTACTTACTTTACTGAAACAAACTGACAACAATTATAAAATTATAAATTACTTTTAAAACAGTTTCTCGAAGACACCTACAGTATATTCTCAGCCCTCAGAACAAAGTTGGTCTGTTAACTGCATGTATAATCTAGAGACAACTCCCCTATTTAATTATTCATTGGTGTTTAACCCCCCCACACACTGATGTCAAAATATCCAGATCTGAAGTAGCCATTTTCCCCATAATGCAACTGGGAATTTAACCAATTCAATCTTGTTTGACAGAGCTCATTGAGCTTTGTCAAACAAGATTGAATTGGTTAAATTTCTAGTGGCATTATGGGAAATATTTGCACCCTGAACTTTAGATATTTCGACATCAGTGTGCAGGGGGTTAAGGCAACATATTATTGTACAATGGCTAATCATGACCGCAACATGGAGATAAAGTCAAGTTTAGTTCATACTTGTGCCCATTTTAGAGATTGGATCCTATTTTACCAGTAAAATAGAGATTGTTTATCACAGTGAACAAGCACTGCTTCATTTCCTGGACTTCCCATAAGGGAGACAATTCCTCCTCAATTAAATTTATTTATTTATTTATTTATTTATTTATTTATTTATTTATTGGGGTTTAATGAAATGTTCAACAGCAGTTTCACATCATGCTAGACATTTTTACAGGTGGATGAAGCCAGAATACCTAGTGTTCCTGGAGGGAATCACCAAGCAGCAAACAACTGAGAAGACTCCGCAACATAATTGAGTAGAAGATCCTGTGATCCAATTATGAATTAGAATACCATCCACTGAATTTAGAACTATCTGGCTTCTGTGGATCCAATATAAGCATTTAATCTATTTTATTGTGTTTGACAAAGATCTATGAGCTCTGTGAAACAAAATATAACAGAATAAATGCTCAGTTCATCATTAGGATAAATGAAAATGACATTTACACAACACAGGTACAGTACAACCACTGTGGAATGGTCACTCTCCACGGGTGGGTAATATTTCCATGGACGCTATAATATTAAGATTCCAAGCACTAATTATAGGATTAATCATCAATAATTTAATTAATGAAGCACTTGATAAAACCCAGTGCTTCATTAATTAACATTTTGCTGATGATCATTTTTATAACGGGTAAACGCATACGTGGACATCGCTGCCCATGCATGGATTACGACCAGTTCACAGCTGCTGAACTGTAAGGTCAAAATTTATTATTTTAATTATTTTTTCAATTTTTCAATAAAATTTCAACAAAACCACATGATTTGACCCCTCACTGGAATGAGCCCATTGAGGACATTCCACTGAGAGGTAAAATGATCTGGTTTTGTTGAAATTTTTGGAATTTTTTTTTTTTTTTCAACTGCTGAATCTGTATATTACACTGATGGATGCAGCCTTTTCCTTTGGTAAAGGGTTAATCCAATACTCATGTTACCTGAATATTTTTCACAGGTAATGTGGTTACTCTATTAACCCTTTACCCAACGAATCGCCTGCATCCGCCCACGTAATATGCAAATTCAGCAGCTGAAAAAATATTATTTTTCAAAAAATTTCAACAAAACCATATCATGTGACCCCTCTTTCGCCAAGCTCGTTCCAAAGAGGGGTCACATGATATGGTTTTGTTGAAATGTTTTGAAAAAATTTAAAAAATAATAAATTTTGATATCGTCTGCATTGGTTAAAGGGTTAACATGGTCCTACTCTCTCGGTAAAATTCATATTACATGTTTTAACCCTTTGCCCAACTTACCAGCCAATATTGGCTAGCACTATTCACAAAAAAACAGTCAATTTTCATTATTGGCCAGTGCTATTCACAATGAAAGTGTCAATGACACTGTAGCTCAACCTGACAGACTTGAATTTGGTGAGTTATAAGTGAAATGGCAAAATTGAAGATCATTGGTACCAATGTTATTTGGTGAAATTTCAACATAACTGCATTTTATGTTTACGTCAGAGTAATCCATGAATTTTTAAATGTAAACTGTAAGACTGGCTAAAGGAAGAATGTTGATACACAAATGCAGTAAGTTCAGAGATTATTGTAAGCGGCAATTTTTTTCACAGAAATGAATGCTAATCAATAGCTCTTATCTAAAGGTCTCGCCTAATGAACACACCAAGTTCAAAAACAATCCTATGATAAATGTGGCCTGTTGGCCATGTTAAAGAAAAATGTTGATGCACAAATGTAATAAATTTAAAGATTGTTGAAAGTGTCACAAATGAAACTGAAAAGAAAATTGATAGCTCCCATCTTTGTCACCCTGCAGAAGCATACAAAGTTTGAAAAACAAACTGATAATGAATGCGCCCTCTGAGGCATGCCAAAGGAAGATGTTAATGCACAAATGCACTGAGTTTGAAGGTCATTGCTCGTGGCAATGTTTTTTTCTCTCTTTTTTATGGAAACTCATAAATGCACCCTGCAAAGAGTGTAAAAGGGATAAGTTGCTGCACAAATGTAGTAAGTTCAAAGGCTGGTGATAATGACAATAATTTTTTAAAGGAAATGAAAAAAAATCAATAGCTCACATCTAGAGGTCACCCCGAACACACATACCAAGTTTCAAAGTGATCCGATCATAAATGTGCACTGAAGGGTGTGCCAAAGGGAAATATTGAAGCCTGACTAAACTAAGTTTAAAGGTCACTGCCAGAGGCAACATTTTGTGACAGAAATGGAAGAAAATCAATAACTCTCATATAGATATCACCCCATACAAGCATATCAGGTTTCCAAGTGATTCAATCATAAATGTGCCCTGTAGGGTGTGTCAAAGGGAAATACTGATGCATAACTGCAGTAAGTTTTTACTAAGTTCCTCAGAGATCGTTGCCAATGGTAACTAATTTAGATGGAAATGGAAGTAAATCGATAGCTCTCATCTAGAGGTCACCCCAAACAAGAATACAAAGTTTGAATATGATCCAGTCAAAAATGTGTACTGCAGGCTGCGCCAAAGGGTAATATTGAGGCATAACTGCATCGGTTCATCGGTCGTTTCCAGGAGCAACATTTTTTGACAGAAAATGAATAAAATCGATAGCACCCATCTAGAGGTCACCCCAAACAAACATACCAAGTTTTAAACCATTCTAATCATAAATGTGCCCTGTAGGGCATGCCAAAGGAATATATTGATGCCTGACTAAACTAAATTCAAAGGTCGTTGCCAGCGGAAACAATTTTTGATGGAAATGGAAGAAAATCGATAGCTCCCATCTAGCGGTCAACACAAACAAGCATGCCAGATTTCAAAGCAATTCGATCATAAATGTGCCCTGTAGAGTGTGCCAAAGGGAAATATTGAGACCTGACTAAACTAAGTTCTAAGAATGTTGCCAGCAGCAACATTTTTTGACGGAAATTGAAGAAAATCGATAGATCCCATCTAGAGTCACCCCAATCAACCAAAGCGACCTGATCATACATGCGACCTGTGAGGTGTACCAAAGGAAACTGTGGATGTACATACGTACACCTACCGACGAGAAGTGATGGCAATAGCTCAGCTTGACTTCGTCAAGTTGAGCTAAAAAACATTCAATTTTCATTATATTTTTTCATTTTTGCCTGTAAAACATAGCCTATGACCCCTCCTCATTGGAACAAGCTCATTAAGTTAGTTCCAATGAGGGGTCATAATCTCTGTGTTTTTGATGGAAAAAATGAAAAAAATTAGTTATTCAAGAATTTTATTTGCAAGTCTCATCTGCCCTTCAGATTAGGTAAAGGGTTAAATAGCAAAACCATTTCTTTTCTTCAAATACCACACATATTTTGCAATTTTTTTTTCTTCAAAATCAAAGAGTATGTACCCTAATTGGAACAAGCTCAATTAGGTCATTTTAATGATGTCTGTGGTTAAGAAAACACAATGAAAACAGCCATGACCAGATTTGATGAAGAAATCCCTGATCTAACTTCCAGTACTAAGGTCCCACAAAGTAGATCTTTTGTTTCTCAGGCCATTTTTTTGTAAAATTGCTTGTGGACGGCCGATTTTTTATTTTATTTTTTATTTTTGTAATTATTTCTTTGCCATCAAAAGTTCATATTCTTGGTTTGTTTTGTGTTTTAGACATCATAATCTACAGAATAGCATGGATGGTGGTGTCTTTCATTCCTTGAGTGCAGAAAGGCTTTGCAATCCTGCATTGCAAAGCCTTGTTGCAATCAAGAGACAAATTTATCAATTTTATTAACTTGGGTAAAATATCAGACAGATTCATAACTTTCTTAGGAGGGTGCGCGGTGGCTCAGTGGTAGACTGTTGGACTTCTTTGCTAAAGGTCCCGAGTTCGATCCCCGGCTGGGATGACCCACATTGTGTCCTTGGGCAAGGCACTTTATCCCGGTTGCCTACATGGGGCACGATGACGCAGTGTACTGAGCTGTACTGCACGTTGATGGTGCACATGTCTTTAACCAAACCACTGTAACCCTGCTTGAGTGGAGCTTAAACAGAGTTAGTATGTTGAGGAGCTGACAGTTGCTCATCGATGCTTGGTGGTTCTCTCTGGATACTTTGGCTTCCTCCACCCGTAAAACTGTCACAGGCACGACTGGCCATTGCACATATGTGACCTTAAACACCAATAAATAAATAAAATGAAAGTGTCAATGACACTGTAGCTTGTCTGTGTGTTGTGTTAAATGAAAAGGATAATGTTCAATGTTTATGAAAGGATTATGAAATAAGACAAGAATTGTGATAATTGGGAATATGTTAATTTCTGTTCCCTGTATACTATGTTTTCAATAAAAAATAATATGACGTGTAGCCTGTACTAAAGAACTGAGAGGTGGGTTAATGTGGCCCTCACAGTTAATGTATGTGGCCCTCACAGTTAATGTATGTCAACAAAAGTTACCAAGTTACAGTTAAATTATTCCAAAACGAGTCATCCTATCAAGTTACAATGAAATCCATTCGCAAATATGGCCTGTAGTCAGTGCTAAAGGTTTTCGGGCCTGTGTAGTCATCACGGTTGACTGTTCACAACAAAAAGGGGATGTACTCATCTAGACATTATACTGAGTCATCCTACCAAGTTACAATGAAATCCCTTCATAAATACGACCTGTTGTCTGTGTTAAAGTTTTTCAAGTTTTGGGCTCAGGCAGCCATCATGGTTGAATGATCATGACCAAAAGGGGAAGTTCTTATCTGGGCATTATCTGGAGTCATCCTACCAAGTTACAGTGAAATTCCTTCATGAATATGACCTGTAGACTGTGCTAAATATTTTCGGGCTTTGGGCCCATGTAGCCCTCACAGCTGACCAATCTAGATCAAAAGTCAAAGTTATCATCTAGACATTATATAGAGTCAACCTACCAGTTACAATGAAATCCCTCCATAAATACGACCTATAGACTTTGCTAAATGCTTTGGGGGTTTTAGGCTTGGGCATCCATCACGGCTGAATGATTGCAACCAAAAGGGGACGTTCTC
The DNA here is from genome assembly GCA_031216915.1 of Pictodentalium vernedei. NCBI lineage: Eukaryota > Metazoa > Mollusca > Scaphopoda > Dentaliida > Dentaliidae > Pictodentalium > Pictodentalium vernedei. Next base: position 162,524,286 of record CM062297.1, read on the forward strand.
ATCTCGACATGACCCCAAACCTGCATATGAAATTATTTGATGATCAGACAAGAACTATGGGGTGTAGCCTGTGCTAAAGGAAAATGTGAACAGACTCACAGACTTTCACACGTGTGTTGGGAATAGCTTATCTTGACTTTGTCAAGTTAAGCTAAAAATAAATATACCTTTCTTTGGCCTAAGGCCTATTAAAAAATTTTGAATCAAGATAGTTCCTAAAGAATGTCAAGTCTTTTTAGTGAAACATGCAAGATTAGTAATTTAATAAAGTTATGTTGTATTACTTTGTCGTAACCTAAAGTTTGTTTGCGTATTTTACAACTGACATAACCCACACACAACCCAAATCGTCGTTGGATGGATTTTTTTCAGGCAAGTTATGACAATCATTTGCTACCCATATTAGTAAAAGAGTGACAGCATATATTATTCCAGCACCAAACTTTTTACCCTAGATTCAACAGTTATTTTGGTTAACAGTATACTGATTACAAAATAAATAGTTTGAATTTTTTTGAAAATTTGTGAAGAAAATATTGGGAAAAAAACACATTATCCAACCAAATTAAGAATGATTTAATCTGAGCTCCAGATAAAAATTCTGTAGGAAGACCCCACAAAGTAGCTCTTCTGTTTCGCGTGCCATTTTTTTGTAAAATAACATGTGGGTGGGCGGTTTTTTATTTTATTTTTATTTTTGTAATTATTTCTTTGCCATCAAAAATTTGTGTTCTTAGTTTGTTTTGTGTTTTAGGCCTCATAACCCATGCTGTTCTGTTGATTATGAAGCCTAAAACATAAAACAAAGAACATGAACTTTTGATGGCAAAGAAATAATTACAAAAATAAAAAATAAAATAAAAAAGCACCTGCCCACATGCAATTTTACAAAAAATAGCTTGAGAAATAGAAGATCTACTTTGTCGGGCCTTACTAAACACTTGTAAAATGAGAAGAAAAGCATGCTGATAAAGCTTTGAAGCATGGAGATATTTTCAAGTACTTGAAATAACTTATAGTAAAACATATTTATAATAATAGTCATCAATACTACAGTGGGGCCCACTTAATTGGATACAGTTAAAACTAGAAGTCATGTCACAAACTGTGCGCTTATCTAGGCTTAATTGCACATAGGAATTGCACGCAATTGTCACATCGAATGGCATCCAAAGCACGGCAGGTTCTCCTGGTTACTCATAGCAAACACAGGCAACGTTTCTTCCAATGGACCTCCGGGTTACCCGTAGGTCCATTGTCTGAAACACTGCTTGTGCACAGGCCATATGTACAGAATTTGATAGCCTTACTATGGTAATAACACATAGATTAACGCGCAGATCGATGTGCTATTTTGTGCGCATTTCATGACAGGACTTCTAGTTTTAACTGTATCTCTTAACTGAATAACCTTGTTTTGAATACAATTTCCCAATGCAAAACCATTTACCATACATCAAGTACAAACTTGATCTGTTAATTGTATATACCGGTAGGTTATAGAGTAAACTCCTGTAAATTGAATAAAACATCTAACAACCTGTAAGGAATTTACCCTGACTCTCTTCAGTTTTCCTTTGTTTATCGATCTATTTAGCCTCAGTGCATCCAATACAGGCTTTTAATCTATTATAACTTGTTTGACAGAGCTTATGGAGCTCTGTCAAACAAGGTATAATAGAATAAATGCTAAGTTTATCTCTGGAATACAGAAAAGTGACACAATCCCTGGTAATTGAATACTCCTGTTAAATGAATAATTTTCATTGGCAAATTTGCTATTCAATTTCCACTGTATTTTCACAATGCTCCATTTTAGCCTTATTATTGCCAGATTGCAGATCATCTGACATGATAAAGGGGATAATGTTCAGGCCTTTAGATTCACTGGTTTGAAGACATTAAGGTTGGTTTAATTTGGGGGCACAGGATTTCCTGGAGTCAATGGGGCCAATTACCTCCAAATCCAGCCAATTTTCAGGCCAATGAAAGTCCTTGAAGATGGCAAGAGCCTTGAACTTTCATCAGTGTGGATCAGAAAATCATTTTCAGTGGGTCTGAAATCACTTGGACTAAATTTACTTTTTGAGTCCAAAGTCACCAAACTGGGTTAACCCTTTACCCAACACAGACGATATCAAAATTTATTATTTTAAATATCATTTTTTTAAATTTGTCAAAAAATTTCAACAAAACCATATCATGTGACCCCCCGTTGGAACGAGCTCGACGAGCTCGTTCCAACGAGGGGTCACATGATATGGTTTTGTTGAAATTTTTTGAAAAATAATATTTTTTCAACTGCTGAATTTGCATATTACGCGGGCGGATGCGGGCGATTCGTTGTTAAAGGGTTAACATCACTTCAGTGTAAATACACAAAGATTGGAAGTCACCAGATACCAGTGTGATATTTATCTTTCTCAACATGACAAATACTTACAGAATTAACACCAGGTTTTCCAATTGCAAATGGCAACAATAAATTATGTCTCCTAAATGTCATTTAAACACACACATTTTTTTTTTACTTTCTCCCAGTATTTCCAAAATATGACTGATAATATGGGAACATGTCCATATTTTGCGGACACTGTTACAGGGTTTCCACTGATAATTAAATTCAAGCACTATTTCAGTACTTTTCAATGGACTCAGACAATGATTTTCAAGGACTAATGTAATTTCATATGAACTTACAATACCAAGAACAACACAAAAGAATTTCTGCCCCGAGGACCTGATTTCTGGTAAACCCGACAAGCAATATATATAATGTACCACAAGTGGAAAAAGGTGCTAAAGCATCGAAGATGGCACTTTGTTGCTCTCAAATGATAGAGAGATGCAACTCCTGACCATTTATGTGATATTGTATGCATGTGGAAAGGGTTTTCATGAAACTTCTCATCTCTGGAGTTATAGGTGAACTGAATTTATTACTTTCCAAAGTGTGATTTACTGGGATTTCTGGGTTTGATTATAAACGATAACTTCACAAGTGAATTATGCAATCAACAATTGTGTCATATATCCGTGAGCGCAAACAAAGATGCTTTGGAGTGGATGTAAAGGGGACTTCAGTGTTTTTTGAAGCCCTTTACCTAATATGAAAAGCAGAAGAACTTGCAAAAAAATTCTTGTACAGCTATTATTTTCATTTTTTGTCTCAAAAACGTAGGTTATGACCCCTCATTGGTACGAGCTAGATGAGCTCGTTCCAATGAGGGGTTATAACCTATGTTTTAGAGACAAAAAATGAAAAACTAATGAAAATTAACTGGCAAGTTTTGAGAATAGCACTGGCCTTTACGTTGGGTAAAGGGCTATATAATTTAATTATCGTTAATAATGAAAAGTAATAAACAGAGTAACTGCTTGACTGGACTGGTTACGTGAAATAATTCATTCAAGGCGAGGGACTATATTGTACAAGTGTTTGACCACCGAGGTGGTATTAGTCCCCTACGGCACTTTTGTGACATAAGGTGTTTTTGTCACAGAAGACACCAAAGTATATAAGCATCTTGGATTTTGAAAAAAAAATATTGAGCGTGCATAATCCCCTCACAACCCTTTATCCATGTACCACATATGAAAGGCATAGCTTGAACCATGTTGGAGGGAGGGGTGGTAACATAAAATAGAGAAAAAAAGCTTAAAAAACACAACAAAAATGGCCGCCATTCTGCCATCTTGGATTTTGAAAAATAAATATTGACTGTGCATCATCCACTCAGAACCATTTATCCATGTACCAAATATGAAAGGTGTAGCTTGAAGCATATTAGAGGGAGAGGTGGTAACATAAAAACAGACAGACAGACAGACAGACAGACAGACAGACAGACAGACAGACAGACAGACAGACAGACAGACAGACAGACAGACAGACAGACAGACAGAAAGACAGACAGACAGATGTTAGATTTTGAAAAAAAAATATTGAGCGTGCATAACCCCATCCCATTACAACCCTCTATCCATGTGCCAGATATAAAAAGTGTAGCTTGAACCATGTTGGAGTGAGGGGTGGTAACATAAAATAGAGTAAAAAGCTTAAAAAACACAACAAAAATGGCCGCCATGCCGCCATCTTGGATTTTGAAAAAAAAAAAATTGAACGTGCATCATCCCCTCCCAACCACCTATCCATGTGCCAAATATGCAAAGTGTAGCTTGAACCATGTTGGTGGGAGGGCTGGTAACATGAAAATAGAGAAAACAAGCCAAGACCAATACCGGGTCTGGACCTGCGTCGCTGCATGCAATTGAATCGGCAAACAGGAAGTGGCTGCATGGCAGATCTGAAAATTGCTTACACGATACAACTGATCATTTAAGGCTCCAGATGAAATATAAAATCAATCCCTTGCATAGAAACCGAGAAAAGTTTGACGAAAAATTTCAATGTTCAGTGGGTACAGTAAAATTTCAAAGTATCGGCAAACAGGAAGTGGCTGCAGGGCAGATCTGAAAATTGCTTACACGATACAACTCATCATTATGAAGCAGCAGACCGAATATAAAATCAATCCCTTGCATAGAAGCCGAGAAAACCTTGACGGAAAATTTCAATGTTCAGTGGGTACAGTAAAATTTCAAAGTATCGGCAAACAGGAAGTGGCTGCATGGCAGATCTGAAAATTGCTTACATGATACAACTCATCATTATGAAGCAGCAGACCAAATATAAAATCATTCTCTTTCATAGAAGCCAAGAAAACTTTGACGGAAAAAGTGTTTCGGACGGACGGACTGACTGACAGATGGAGTCGAGCGGTTACTAGACCTGCTCGGCCACTGGCAACGCAGGTAAAAAGCTTAAAAACACAACAAAAATGGCCGCCATTCCGCCATCTTGGATTTTTAAAAAAAAATTTGAGCTTGCATCATCCCCTCAGAACCATTTATCCATGTACCAAATATGAAAGGTGTAGCTTAAAGCATGTTGGAGGGAGAGGTGGTAACATAAAAGACAGACAGACAGATGGACAGACGGACTGATGAATTTTGGAAAAAAAATATTGAACGTGCAACATCCCATTACAACCCTTTATCCATGTGCCAGATATAAAAAGTGTAGCTTGAACCATGTTGGAGTGAGGGGTGGTAACATAAAGTAGAGAAAAAAGCTTAAAAAACACAACAAAAATGGCCACCATGCCGCCATCTTGGATTTTGAAAAAAAAATATTGAACGTGCGTCATCCCCTCCCAACCCTCTATCCATGTGCCAAATATGCAAGGTGTAGCTTGAACCATGTTGGTGGGAGGGGTGGTAACATGAATATAGAGAAAAAAAGCTTAAAAAACACAACAAAAATGGCCGCCATTCCACTATCTTGGATTTAAAAAAAAAAATTTTGAGCGTGCATCATCCCCTCAGAACCATTTATCCATGTACCAAATATGAAAGGTGTAGCTTAAAGCATGTTGGAGGGAGAGGTGGTAACATAAAAAACAGACAGACAGACAGACAGACAGACAGACAGACAGACAGACAGACAGACAGACGGATGGATGGATGGATGGACAGACAGACAGACGGACGGAGTGCAATCCTATAGTCCCCTTACGGTTCCCGTAGGGGACTAAAAACACTCATGCGCAATCGTACACTCGTGTTTGAACAACGTTCCTCACCTCTCATGAATTATTTCACGTAACCAGTTCAGTCAAGCGATTACTCTCTATTTTAGTACTTTTCATGGAGGGTGGTGAAAATTAAGTGCTTTTCAAGGATAGAAACAAATTCAAGCACTTTTGAAGGAAGGGTCCAAAATTCAAGCACTTCATTTGAGTAGGAACCCTGTGTTAACCCTTTACCTAACGTAACGGCCAAAACCGGCCAACGCTATTCTAAAAAATCGCCAATTAATTTACATTATTTTTTTCATTTCCTGTCTCAAAAACATAGGTTATGACCCCTCGTTGGAACAAGCTTGTTCCAATGAGGGGTCATGACCTATGTTTTTGAGACAGGAAATGAAAAAAATTAGTTATTCAGGAATTATTTTTGCAAATGTCATCTGCTTTTCAGGTTAGGTAAAGGGTTAAGTGCCAGGAATTTGGATCTATCTAAATACTTGTTGTTGCTTAATGGTACACTTTCTTGTAGGCTGTACTGTATTTTCATTAAAAACCAACAAGTTTTCAGCCAAACAAAAAAATAATTTGGTTCTCTGGCACTTAATTTTTCAAATCACTGAGGATAGAAGGTTTTTATTTTGTTTTTTTTTTATATTTATGCACCTTTTTCAAACAATAAATACCGTCCTCATAGGGCCCCTCAAAGTAGATCTTGTTTCTCAGGGCATTTTTTTGTAAAACTGCATGTGGGTGGATGTTTTTTTATTTAATTTTTAATTTTTGTAATTATTTCTTTGCCATCAAAAGTTCATGTTCTTGGTTTCTTTTATATGTTTTAGGCCTCATAATCTACAGAATAGCATGGGTGATGGTGTATTTCGTCCATTGAGTGCAAGAAGGCATTGCAATGCTTTAGCCATGTTGCAATCAAGAAACAAATTGATTAATTTTATTACCTTGGTAAAATATCAGACATAAACCATTTAATTTTTATTTTTTTAAACAGATTTTTTTACTTTTTAGGCCTCATATTTGAATTATTTTCAAACTGAATGTTTGGAAAACAAATATAAAAAATAGGTACTTGTTTGCATACAAGTGCAAATAAATATACACCAATCAGAAAATGTAAAATTGTAACGTGTCATCATCACATATTAGTTTTGGAAGACACTGAAAGTCAATAAAAATGTTCAATGAGGGAGTTTAATTTTAGTGAGGGATTGCCCAAGAACCAAAACCCTTTCTTTTTTCTGGCTTTAATGTCTACAGTTAAAACTAGAAGTACTGTCACGAATAGTGCGCTTATCTAGGCTTAATTGCGCGTTGGAATTGCGCGCAATTGCCATATCGAATGGCATCCAAAGCACGGCAGGTTCTCTTGGTTACTCACAGCAAACACATGCAATGTTTCTGCCAATGGACCTCCTGGTTACCCGGAGAAACATAGCTTGTGCACAGGCCATATGGACAGAATTTGATAGCTTTACTATGGCCATAATGCAGATCAACATGCTATTTGTGCGCATTTCATGACAGGACTTCCAGTTTTAACTGTAAGTGCATTTTATCTTGAACTCTGTTTAATTCATTTTAATTTGTTGGACAGAACTCCTTTCAAGACTGGTTAGAAATAGAAGATCTTTAATGAGCTGCGATTTCACATGAAATTTCTGTATAGAGTTCACTGAAATAGATAAGGCCACACAAAGTAGATCTTCTGTTTCTCAGGTCATTATTTGTGAAATTGCATGCGGGCGAGCGGTTTTTTATTTTACTTTTTATTTCAGTAATTACTTCTTAGCCATCAAAAATTCATGTTCTTGGTTCAAGTTTTAGGCCTCATAATCTATAGAATAGCATGGGTGGTGGTGTATTTCATCCCTTGAGTGCAAGAAAGCATTGCAAAGCCTTCTTGCACTCAAAGGACAAATTCATCAATTTTTTAACTTGGGTAAAATATCAGACATAAACCGTTTAATTTTAATTTTTTTTAAGTTTAAATTGGTTATAAAAAGAGAGCATGCGGCAGCTAAAGGACCATGTGGGAGGGCCTGAGAAACAGATATTTTATTTTTTTAGGCCTAAGAGTCGAGATTTACCATGGCTCAGATCGATTTCAGTGAATGAGGTTCAAAAATGTCATGTCAAATTGTGAGGAATAAGAAATTCTTTTTATCACATAATGTGTAATTTAAACTTTTACCTGAAAAAATATGACTCAAATCTGGTCAGTGCTGTTCACAAATATTGCCAACCAAATTTTGTTATTTTTTAAAATTTTTGCCTCAAAAAAGTAGCTGGTGACCCATCAATGGAATGGTAAGCTGTGTTTTTGAGACAGAAAATGAAATTATTTAGTTATTCAGTAAATGTTTTTAACAAATGTTGTCAACAAGCCTGGAAACAATCTGTCATTTGCAGAATGAGGTCCTCAGAAGGGGAATTTGCTGACTACCTCTTTCTGTTTAGACTTGAGACCTTGCTTCAGACTGATGCTCACTGATGGTAAATTTAGTGATGCTACCCTGCTGTGCAGGGTAGCAACACCAAATTCACCCTCTGGGAACCTCATTCTGCAGTTGACAGTCTGCATATTTCCAGGCTTGGTTTTCTACTTGTCTACTTTGTATTAGGTTTAGAGTTAATGAAAAATAAAAGAAGATTAACCCTTTACCTAACCTGAAAAGCAGAAAACCTCAACGAGCTCGTTCCAACGAGGGGTCATAACCTATGTTTTTGAGACAAAAAATGAAAACAATAATGAAAATTAATTGGCGATTTTTGAGAATAGCGCTGGCCGGTTTTGGCCGTTACGTTAGGTAAAGGGTTAAATCATTTCTATTTCCGAAACCAACTTATTCACAACGCTACTACGTCAACTTTGACATCTGACGTCATTCCCATATTAGATATTTTGTGAACAATAATTTCTGAAATGAGCTATTTGATGGTGATTATGTGATAAAAAGAAATCTTGAAGCTTTAAAAGCCAGCATAAAATAAAGGAAATACATGCATAAGCATTACTCAAAGATCTGAAAGCAGACCTAGCCATACCATCATTGGTTCATCCGTACAAAATGTATCAAAACAAAAACCCATTGGGGGTTGATACAGATTATAGTTTACACCTGTGAATAAATTACTTATATCACCTGAAAAATATAATGTAGTAAAAAGTTTAGAAAGCTAATTAAAAAAAATTAATAAAAGCAACTAAAAGTTGAGACCTTGAACTCCTAGCACTCTGGCAGTATTTCAAATTTTTTTACATTCACCCTATATTGCCCACGCAGCATGAAAAAATTAACAAATTATATCTCAATGAGCTCTGTCAAACAAGATAAAATTTATTAAATTCTCAGTTGCAAAAAATTGAAAAAATTTGTTGGACAGAACTCCTTTCAAGACTGGTTGGAAATAGAAGATCTTTAGTGAGTTGCGATTTCACATGAAATTTCTGTATAGAGTTCACTGAAATAGATAAGAGTCGAGATTTACCATGGCTCAGATCGATTTCAGTAAATGAGGTTCAAAAATGTCATGTCAAATTGTGAGGAATATGCAATTCTTTTTATCACATAATGTGTAATTTAAACTTTTAGCTGAAATAATATAGCCATAAAAATTTTTTTTTACATTCACCCTATATTGCCCACGCAGCATGAAAAAATTAACAAATTATATCTCAATGAGCTCTGTCAAACAAGATAAAATTTGTTAAATTCTCAGTTGCACTGTAGGAAAAGCTTACTGCTGAAAACTTTGGTATTTTGACATCAGTGTGCAGAGAGTTAAAATCATATGGATGTACGTTTTAACCCTTATGGCCTGGGGATTGTTACAGCTTATTGCTACAGTATGACAGTGCTCACATCCTGTGACTTTGAGGTTTTTGCGAGGCAAGTTTTGGCTGTCTACACAGGCAGCCATGCAAGACTTGACTAGAAACAACTCCCATGGCACTTTGAATGTACAGTTAAAACTAAAAGTCCTGTCATGAAAAGCGCACAAATAGCACGTTGATCTGCACATTAATCAACGCGTTATGACCATAGTGAGGCTATCAAATTCTGCACATATGGCCTGTGGACAAGCAATGTTTATGCCAATGGACCTCCAAGTAACCCGGAGGTCCATTGGCAGAAACATTGTCTGTGTTTGCTATGAGTAACCAGGAGAACCTGACGTGCTTTTGATGCCATTCAATATGACAATTGCACAATTCCTACATGCAATTAAGCCTAGATAAGGGCACAGTTTGTGACAGGACTTCTAGTTTTAACTGTAGCCTGCACAAAAACCCTAAGATCGCATGATGGGGCACCTGGTTTGTTAGAAAAAAGTGATTCAAGACAAAATTAGACCCTTAACCCTTAAAGGCCTATTTTTGACTTCTACGACCTCAGAACAGGTGCCCTTAACATGAGTAGGTCCTAGTGACAATAGACAAATTACATAGACAATTAGTGTTCAACCGATTACCAAAAAATGGTCGCTGACCGATTACCGGTTGTGCTCACAATCAGACGATTCTTATGCCGATTCCGAAATGTAATACTGTGCACTACTAGACAAGTTGAGGCTCAAAAGAACTACATTAAACTGAACATTTTCATACAGTTAAACTTTGTTGACTGGGGTTGCAATAAAATTACCACTCGCGCAAACATGGACGATAAGTGTGGCTCCCAGAGTCAAGTTTACCACCCAAGTGCATGTGACTGGTAATTTTACTGTGACCTGAGTAAATGGAGTGCGACCTTCACTTTTCTTGAATGAACTGGCGATTGCTGCAAATACTCTCAACTGTACGCTTTACATGTCGGTTGACATGTATATCCCGTAAATGGGGCTTCTAGAGAGATTACGAATGCACACTGTGGTTGTTTCTCAACTTTATTGAATGGTATCACTGACATCATTTTACATTAACAATTGGACAATTGCAGAAGTTAATAAAATATGGTTAATGATTCGTCACAAAATGATCGGCAACAATCGGTTGAACCGATGTTCCAGGAGCCATTGCCATTCACATCCGATTGCCCACAATCGGCCGATTGTGGTGGCCGGTTCTGATCATTGGTCGAACACTATAGGCAATGGTTTCTAGTCATGTCTTGGCTGCCTATTAAGGCAGTGAAGACTTCACTAGAAATCACTGTTGAGACACTGCATGTATACAAGCTGTGGTTGGGGGCGAATTCATGACAAATATCCAGGCCCTTAAAGGTTAAAGCATAAGGATCCAGTGATGAGTTCACATCCAGTTTGGGGGCCACTCCAATGTAAGTCTATAGTGCAGAAGTCCATGTTGCTGACTGAATGTGCTTGTTCATTAAAGTGCCAGCCTACAGTTTCATCATGTTGTTTTTTAACACCCCTGATGGGTTTCAAAATGCAAACATAAAATGCCCTCTTGGTTTCCAGTACCTACTGCATTTTTCAAATGTTGTATGTAAATAGGTCAAATTCCTGTTCCAGCAGTTTAACCCTTTACCCAACGCAGACGATATCAAAATTTATTATTTTAAATATCATTTTTTAAATTTTTCAAAAAAATTTCAACAAAACCATATCATGTAACTCCTCTTTGGAACGAGCTCATCGAGCTCGTTCCAAAGAGGGGTCACATGATATGATTTTGTTGAAATTTTTCGAAAAATAATATTTAGTCAAATGCTGAATTTGCATATTACGCGGCCGGATGCTGGATGGGTAAAGGGTTAAAATAACATGCTGTACTTTTTGGCCTATACCGAGTTTTAATAGTTTAGTAATAACAGAATTCATGCATTCTAGTTAATAAACCTTCACCCAACACACACAATATCAAAATTTATTACTTGAAATATTATTTTTTCGAATTTTCAAAAAATTACAACAAAACCATTTCATGTAATCCCTTCCTGGCACAAGCTTAACAAGCTTGTTGCAGCAAGGGGTTACATGATATTGGTTTTGTTGAAAATGCTTTAAAAAATATTTTTTTTATCCTAACTGTTCAATTTATGAATTACATGGACGGATTCCCAAATTCATTGGATAAAGGGTTAACTACCTGAACACTGATGTAAAAAAAATAAATTTCATGCAACATATTTTCCCCATTATGCAACTATAAATTTAACCCTTTACCCCTCGAAGACGATATCAAAATTTATTATTTTAAATATCATTTTTCACATTTGTCAAAATAATTCAACAAAACCATATCATGTGACCCCCCCCGTTGGAACGAGCTTGATGAGCTCGTTCCAACGAGGGGTCACATGATATGGTTTTGTTGAAATTATTTGAAAAATAATATTTTTTCAACTGCTGAATTTGCATATTATGTGGGCAGACACGGGCGATTCATTAGGTAAAGGGTTAACCAATTCAGTCTTGTTTGACAATAATTTTGAACTGGTTAACTTCCTACAGTACAGTGATGTCCACGCATAGTTTACCAGGTAATAAAAATCAGGGCTTATATTTCGACGAGAATCGATTCGCACAAAGATTCTCGCAATAAAACCGACGAGAATCCATGTAGATTCTCGCTGCACCTCTGCTAGGATTCGCGTGAAAAAGATTGAGTCAATTTAACCCTTTAACTAACACAGCGGCAACAAATTAACCAATAGAAGGCTAACATGACCTGAAACATCCTGACACTTTGTTAATAAAACCTTACAAATATGGCTGTCATTGGAACCGGCTCATTCTCGCAACCATTTTCACGAGAATCTCACAAATTTAGACGGAATATAAGCCCTGAAAATCACTATCAGCAAAATTTTAATTAATGAAGCACCGGGTTGAACCCTATAATTAATGTTTGGAATCTAATATTATTACATCCATGAAAATATTGCCCACCTGTGGAAAGTGACCAGTCCATGGCAGCCATACTGTAACTGTTTTACGGGAACAATGTACAGTAGGTTCAGAGAAAATCTAATTACCTTTTTCTTAATGTATTAAACAAATATACCTAAGAGTCATCATTGTAATTTTGTGATTTTATTAATTTTTTGCTTCCCAAACATGGCTTAGGACTCCTTGTTGGATCAAACACATCAAACTTGTTCCAATGAGGAAAATCGGCCTAGTTTGGGGTTAAAAAATATTAACCCTTTATTGAATGGGGACAATATCAAAATTTAGCATTTTAAATATTATTTTTTCGAATTTAAAAAGAAATTTCAACAAAACCACACCATGTGACTCCTCACTGGAACAAGCTTGATAGAGTCACATTGTATGGTTTTGTTGAAATTATTTTTTCAGGAATGGTTTAAGAAAAGGATAAAAGATAATAAAAGTTTTAATACCCATAATTAATAGTTTTAAACAGGTATAGGCTTTACATCAAGGTTGAAAAACATACAAGGCCATACCATGATTGGTTCATCAGTACAAAATGTATCAAAACAGAAGCCAAATGGGGGCATATACCGGTTGTAGTTTGCACCTGTAAACAAATCACTTGCATCACCTGAAACATATAATACAGTCAGTTGTTTACTTAGAACAGAATTCTAGCCATGTTAGATTCAGCATGAGAGAGTTAACCCTTTTCCTAATGTATTGGGAAAACTGGATCTGAGCTCAGTAGCGTAGCCACAAGAGGGGTTCGAGGGGACACACACACTTTTCCTTAACCCTTTACCCAACGAATCGGCCACATCCGCCCGCGTAATATGCAAATTCAGCAGCTGAAAAAATAATATTTTTCAAAACATTTCAGCAAAACTATATCATGTGACCCCTCTTTGGAATGAGCTCGTCGAGCTCGTTCCAAAGAGGTGTCACATGATATGGTTTTGCTGAAATTTTTGGAAAAATGTAAAAAACTGATATTTAAAATAATAAATTTTGATATCGTCTGCGTTGGGTAAAGGGTTAAATATGTCAACCTCATATAAATTCATGTCATGTACATTCATATCCAATATCCCAAAACAGGTTCATGTACTCTCACTCTGATACTTCTTGAATGATTTTGCTAAGATTGTACCTTCACTTTCTGGTTAACCCTTTACCTAATATGAAAAGCAGAAGACACTTGCAAACAAAATTCTTGAATAACTAATTGTTTTCATTTTTTGTCTCAAAAACATAGGTTATGACCCCTCATTGGAACGAGCTCGTCCAAAGAGGGGTCATAACCTATGTTTTTGAGACAAATGAAAGTGTTAATGACACTGTAGCTCAACTTGTGTAAGACATGTACATGCATAGTATGTGAGACAGCAATGACACACATCTAGGTAACGACCAGATAACAAACGTCTGTACATAAATACTGACCATACGTAGCCTGTAACCTGTGGGTGACACTTAGATGCCTCTACCTAGAGCCATATTGAAATGTGCACTTACTGTGTATAAGTAGCACGGAATAAATCAAAGATTGTCTAATTGGCCTCTGCTGGCCATCTTGAAATTTTGGACCACACTCAAAAACACTCGTTCTCGTCCCAAGGTGATAACAAAGGTACCTAAGAAGTTTCGTGAAGATTGGTTCATAAATACAGTCTTCAGCCCAAGTCATATTGACATGTGTATTAACTGTGTAGAAGTAGCACTGAATAAATCAAAGTTCATCTAATTTGCATAATTTATGCACGAGAAAAAATACCTTATTATATGTGATGTATTTCATGTTACTAAACATTCAAACAAAAATTTATTCAAATCGGAAACCTTCATATGGAAGTTCTGTCCAAAAAAATGATTGTACCTAATTTCGGTATAAAATGGCTGCTGGCAGCCATCTTGAAATTTGGACAGCACCCCAAAACACTCGTTCTTGACCCTCGGTGATAAGAAAGGTACCCAAGAAGTTTTGTAAAGATTGGTTCATAAATACGGCCTCTAGCCCGAGATGTATTGAACTGTTGAGAGACAGACGACGGGCCATGACTAAGTAAAATTTGAGCTAATAATAATAACAATAATAATAATTGATTTTCTAGAGGGTAAAACCACAAATAGTGCTCTAAATGTTTCACAGAAATAAATACACATTTTTGAAATAAAAAGTCATATATGTTTCGGTTGCCTCTTAGAGAGGTGCAGGAGAATGCTTCAGTAAATAGGAAAGTTTTAAGATTTCTTTTGAAGATATCAAGAGTTTCTGAATTTCTGACATTTATAGGCAGGGAATTACACAATCTGGGACCCATGGTGGAGAACACTTGAACATTAGCCAGGTTAGATCTGCTAAAAGATACAACTAGTTGAATTTGGTTTTCAGATGTGAGACTGCACGATGGTGTATATACAGTGAGGAGCTCTTGCAGGTAAACTGGAGCCAGTTTGTGGATACATTTGAATACTAAGATCAATATTTTGAAATCAGTTCTCTGTTTAACTGAAAGTCAATGTAGTTGTCTTAAAACAGGTGTTATGCATTCGGAGCATTTGCTACTAGTAATTATCCTAGCAGCAGTATTCTGAATGTTTTGAAGCTTCTGAATCAGGTACTGGGACAGCCTCACTAACACTGAATTACAGTCTAGTTCGATGAAGTCATGCTTTGATGAAGTAGTTGGATTATTTTATCAGTTGGGGTTTGAATCATCACAGTCAGAACTATCAGGTTTGTAGTACCCAAACCCCCACTGGTCATCTTCAGGTTGCCACTGTTTCGATTTGAGGTTCAATTTGATTTTGAATAATGAATGTGATTTGATTTGAGATTCGATATGAATTGAAAATGTATGATTCACAGTGTGCATACTATTAGTTGTCATTAACATGAAATGGTTTATCTTTGATAATCATGACTAAATCGGTCAATTGGCCATTCAATTTGAATCTTGATTTTTTTTTCGATTTAGTCTCCATTCTGCTCGGTTTCTTTAGATGAAATTGTGATTCTCAGTCATAATTTATTTATTTATTTATTTATTTATTTATTTATTTATTTATTAGGGTTTAATGACAATTTAACAGTCAAGGTCATATCGTGTGTGACAGTTTTATGGGTGGAGGAAGATGGAATACCCGGAGAGAACCACCGAGCAGAAGCTGCCAGCTCCCCAACATCATACCTCTGTACAGCACCACAGGCAGGTTAGACTGATTGTAGGCATGCGCACTGTCGATGTGCACGCCTTGGTGTACGGTGTCATCATGTCCCCATGTGGACATTCAGGGTTAAGTGCCTTGCCCAAGGACACAACGTGGGGAGTCTGAATCGATGGCTCAGATGGCCACTCATCTGAGGACTAACCAGGCTCGACATTGCTTAACTCCGGTGAACTGACGAGAACCGGTTAACGCAATGCCCCCTCCCCCCATCCCGATTCTCAATCGTAACCTCTTTCAAATTTTGTTTCAAACAGTTAAAAGATGGCTTTCGTGATCACAGCATGGTACAACTTTAAGTGGCTTCAACCTATATATATAGTATGTAAAGAGTGGATTATCAATGCAATTTGTTAGTGGTTTTCTGTATTTTTTTTTACAGATTGATGGAGTACAGCAAACTCTCAGGCTACCAGTAAAATTTTGTATAGAGCTCAATGCTTATTTGCCTACTTTCTGGGGGAGTGTGGTAGCTCAGTGGTTAGGGCATTGGACAACAAAATGACTGCTTTTGTAATAATGCGATTTCTCTTTGCTCATGAAATACATATATTGTTTAGGGCACTGGACTACAAAATGAAAGGACCACTGGCTGACAAAAGTGTTGTTAACCCCAATAAATAAATACCTACTTTTCATCGAGTTTGCGCAGAGTCTGCGCACAGACTAGTTTTGAAATAATGCGATTTCTCTTTGCTCGTGAAATACATATATTCTTTTGTGCATCAGTTATAGATCTTTCAATAAATAAATAAATATTTACTTCATCTTGAAAACCTCAAGATATGAACACTACGACAATGTAATAGAACTATGGAGTGCAATCATAAAACTACAGCTGTGGTGAGTCTTTATTCATAATGTCTAGTGAAAAAATTGTCATCTAAGGATCACTCAAATCTAGAGCTCAAACGGTTCAAGGGTTTTCTTGATTGATTAATCACATGAATAAACCTTGGTTAACCAATTAATCACTTGCCCTTATAGGTAGCTGAATAACTGCCGCATCGTTGATGATTTATAGCATTAACCCTTTACCCAACGTAAAGGACAAAATCGGCCAGCTCTACATACAAAAATCTCCATTCAGATTTTATTATGTTTTCAATTTTTGTTTCAAAAACATAGCTTATGATCCCTCATTAGAACGAGCTCATTGAGCTCGCTCCAATGAGAGATCATAAGCTATGTTTTTGAGACAAAAATTGAAAATTTTTAGTAATTCAAGAATCTATTTTGTGTCGCCTACTACCCGCATTAGGTAAAGGTTAACTTAAGAATGACCTGTTCCAGCTACTGATACAGCATGATGATCATGCAAGTAAACAAGTATGTCAGCAAGTAACTTGCATGCTGTACTCTCTCTCATATAATTGATGTGAGCCAGTGTGACAATGTTTGCCTGTTTTTGAGCAAGTTTGTTCCTTTGTTAACCCAGAAAATACAGTAGTTCAAATGTAACGGTTAATCAATCAATTACTTTTTTGATCGATCAAGATGTTGGTCATTGGTTAATCGATTAATCAGTTAACCGTTTCAACTCTACTCAAATTAAGTGAAGAATAATGTGATAATTCCAAGAAAATGAATGTTTTCAGTATTTTTAGATTCAATTGAAAGGAATATTCAGGTTGTTGGAAAAGCACACCATTAAAGTTCACTTATCTGGCCTGATATATTGCACCTGATTGAATCTAAAAATAGATGATGGACTATTTAACCCATGAAGGCCTATTTCCGACTCTTATGACCTCAGAACTGGAGCCCTTAACATGCCATTATGAGGATGTCCTGTTGACAACAGACAAATTAGGTTGGTAGTGGTCTCTACTCAAGTCTTGGCTGCCTGTTGTCACTGCAATTATTCTATCATACCTTGTTTGACAGAGCTCATGAAGCTCTGTCAAACCAGTTATGGTAGATTACATGCCTTTGTTGTATGTACTGACTCCAAATAAGTCTACAGACAAAGTGTAGACAAACGGAATTTTGTAACTGTCAGGGCAATTTCTCGACATATTACAAGATTTTTTAGTCAATTAACCGGTTGAGTGTGAAAAATTTTTTTTCAAAGATACAAGGCAACCAGCAAGAGCAGCCTTAGTTTAGCAAGATTTTTTTCATAAATAATTGTTTATTTTATAATTTATTGGAGAGTGCCCACAGTCACTCTTCAATAATTACATTGTTAATGTAGCTATACGTTTTGGGTCCAAATACTCAATTCCCATAGGTCAGCTGGATGAAAACGTCATGACCAAATGTAATTCATTTTCCAATGAATACAATTGGTGGAACTTTGATCTGCATTTACGGTAGAGCGCAGTTGACAGAATGTAATTCAGGTAGTGTTTGGGCGGATTTTTAACTTTTAGCGCCTCTTGCAGTGATCAACTCCGCTGCTGTTTCTCTGGTGACATTTCCCAACTGTGGCATGAAGCCTGTTACTAAAATACTTGTTTCCTTTTCTAAAGTTGTGAAAGTTAAAAAATTTATAGTAATTTATATATTTTTTATACTTACCAATGACCCAGACATAGCTGGTGCTAACTCTTAAAATATAGGGCCAAACACAAATTTTGCCCCCCAATCCCCAAAATTTGCATCTAAAACCAAAGAAAACATGTCCTGAAAGGCCCTCCACACTTCGCCCCTACTGCGCATGCGCAGTGTCAAGGACGTTCCGAAATTGGCGCCATTAATCATTCTAATAACCAGTGCCTGGTAAGCGCTATGTACTCAGCGGGGAGGCAAGAGTTCCCAACTCCTGGGAGGGCCATCCCCGTCTGGGTCATTGGTAAGTATAAAAAATATATAAATTACTATAAATTTTTTAACATTTTTATACTGTACCAATGACCCAGACATAGCTGAATAGTAAAAAGGCTGGAGGGTCAAGGACATAGAGCAAAATGGAATACGCTCAATAAAATAAAATAGAGTCATCCCCTGTAGGGAAAAAGAAGTAATAGGCCTTACATGTATCTTTCTTATTTATGATAAATTAGAAAGATACAACACCTTCCAAAATTGAGCTTAATACATCCATGTACTCTATTAATATGCAATATAATCCTTATACTAATAATTTTTAAAGTAAGCCAATAAATAAAGTAAGTCTATAGAATAGAGACTCTTATACTCCTAAAAGTGTCTGAGGATTGCATAATCATGTCCGTTGACATATGCAATATTCAAAAGCTATACTTTAAAAACTAAGACTTGAATGAATTTTAAAAACCTAAACTTCTCACTAAACAACCATCCCAATAACAGCTCAGAATAACTAACTCCGGAGGAGGTATCCCCTTGTTTTCATAGTAAAACAGGTGACCCAAGGGAACACCCTCCCCTCTCCCCCTTTTTCTTGCCCTGGGTCAAATAGCCCAGAGCGAAGAGGGCAGCAGAACGGAGACACTGCCGAAACAGACAGCCTACCTAGCTATAGTAGCAACTGTTAAGTGAATGACATTCTGAGCAGTAGATAATAGACCTAACAATAGAGGCCTCCAGAAATGGACTCGATATTTCTGAGATAAAATTCATGAATGTGGATGGCTGAGCGCAATGAGCGGCCTTCAAAAATCTATAATAGCGACACTATTAATGTAAGCCCAAGAAGTAGAAGAGCTCTTACTTCATGAGCCGAAATCTTAAGCACAACTGCTAAGTCAATGATATACCATAAGCAGTACCGATAGTAAATAGAATCCATTAACAATAAAATGGAGCGTAACGTCCTTCTACTAGGCATCAAAGACAGAAGAAGCTTACGCCCATAGTAATAAACAGATATCTGTTTATAAATACATAAACTGTACCCGGAAAGAGTAAAGGCCTATGCCCATACGAAGACGGAAGGACCTTAAATCAATAGGTTCCGGATAATAGGAGCCTAACTCTTATACAAAAATCCAACCTAAATAGTAACGGAAGTAGTGATTCCGAAACTACGAAAGTGAAAATCATCCTTCGATAGTGCATGAAACTCACTGACTCTACAGTAAAAGAGAAACCAACAGAATTACTGTCTAAAAGGTCAGAATTTGAAAACTACTGTTTCCAGAGGCTCAAATGATTACTTAGCTAAATAAGAACCGAAGTTAAAATCCATATAGGAATTTAATCTAAAGATTCTAAGTCTATTTATCAAAAAGTTACTAACTGACTTAGATAAAGAGACAAAAGACTCAATTGTAAACTATCGTAGAGTGCATAGGTATGAGGTAACATAAACCTATAACCTAAATAATAACAGGCTGCAGTAGATCTTGTGAAACAAGTATACTAACAAATTGCAATGAGTAGTATGGAGGGATCAACAATATGAACATAAAGATCCCTACACCACGACGGAAGAGCCTCCACTTTAGCCGCATAGAATAGCGAAGAAGAGGATCTCCTATAATAAGAAATCGCGTCCAAAGCTCGTCCAGTACAGTGCATACAATGCAATACGGACCACACAACGGAATACATGAAGGTTGCGACCTTGCGGGTTGTGATAAAGATGACACGATTTACCCAGTGAAAAAAGATCCTCACATAGAGGAAGATTTCACGTTAAGACCCACAGTAGACAAGAGAGTAAATTACCCATGATCTCTGTGAAGATAGAGATGCTATCAACAGAAATGTATTGTGGTTGTTTATCTTAGCAATACCTGCTGAAACAACAGTGCCGGAGGATACGCGTATCCTATCATTCCGTCCTATAGATCAATAGAGCGTTAACAACATTAGCTCAGAGATCTGGACAAGCTAACACATACGTCTGCAATTGATTAGCAAACTGTGTCGTAAATAAATCATCATTGGGCGCTCCCATAGATAGCAAATCTGATTGAATACTTGTTTGTTGAGAGTCCATTCTGACAGCAACAAGCGACCCGTAAGAGAACGGGAGTCCGGTAAAACAATCAGACTACCCGGAATATGACGGACCAAAACAGAACTTGGTGTACTATAACCAACAGACGGATTCTTTCCATTAAATTGAATAACGGAAACGAAAGAGTGCCTCCCTGGTTCCGTAGATACGCCACTACTGTCGAATTAAAGGACAGGATTTGGGCATGCGTTTCTGAATAATGTTCATGCAATGACATAAAGCAAGCCTAAAAAACATTATTCCGCGGAAGAAAACTGACTGCTAAGAGACTGCGGAACCCAAAGACCCTGGCACTTCGAATCCGTAGGGATCAGTATTATATCCCAATCTGTTTGACTGGCAACCGTCATAACAGCCACACTCGGGTCCGGCAACTGCGGTGGCACTCTCTGAGTCAACCACCGAATGTTTGCCCCAGTCTGAATCTCTTGTAACACTAGATAGACAAGAGAACGTGTAAATCGAGCAAATCATGGATTGCCGAAAAGTTGCCGTCGAAGAGAAGCTCCTCCGAGAACGAAGCGACTCTGAGAGAGTTCTTAACCTTACTATCCACGCGTGTGGATGTAGCTAGGGCTGCGTCACGTCTAACCAACTCCAATCAGCCACTGAAGGGCGGAGTTATACGTGAACAAACTACTGCCCTCAAAAGAAATTACATTGAGAATAATATCCCGTAAATCTTTTCTTGAAGACGTAATGATAACGCCTCAGTAAGGCGGATTACGAATGATAAAGCGTCTAAGGTAAGTCTACTATACATCATGTCGTTTCCAACATTGAAATTGGAAAAGACATAAACGGCGAAAAAGAATATATGCAGTCTTTAACCACACCGTCTAGACGCATAAGAACTCTCGGTATGCCCTGCTCTGCCAAAATAAACTATTCGTATAAAAGATAAAATGGCAGAAATGAGCAACGCGGACAAGAAACTAAACTATCATGCTTGGTAGCAGGCTTGTATATATATATATATATATATATATATAGCGTCGAAAAATAAAACACATGTTGTAATGACAATATTGGACTGCGTCGGTAAGTCAGGGACAATGTCCCTGAACCGATCGAAAAATCCGAGTCCAATGACGCTATAAGTCTCTTATCCAAGATCGCAGCAATGAAGTCCGAAATAACAATCACTGGAAGATAATGCCAGAAGATATGAAAGGCAGCTTCCGATACTACTAAAGGGAAAACTCGAAATCTTTCGAATCCCTTTCACCATCCTGTCGGACCCTATAAAGCGTTCGGTCGTCCGTAGCTGATGCAACCGCGGACCGCACCGACCCAGCGCCGTCGGATAATTCCTGATTCGACCGAGAAACTGTCAATTGCTGGGATGCTGCAAAACAACTGTGCTAACTGGGATAGCACGTCCGTCACTGAGGCCTGAGGAGAAGCGGTCTTACGATGCATTGCCGCTGAAAGCTCCGTGATCGTTACCCCGTGCATACTACCAATATGTGAGCGAACGGAGTGTATAGGCCTCGTGTCCCTTGGCTACCGGATGGCGCGACCTATTCGCCGTGGAATCACTGAATGACGAAACTGATCGGATACTCGAGGTCACGTAGCCAATGTGCGGTCGTGTGCCCTGCTGTGAGGATGAGGAAGCATTAAGGACAGTCTCTCGGACTGTCAATATAACGGAGCGTCCCGACCGACGGACATATGCTCCGAATGTAAAATATCTGAACCACAACATGCGGTCCCCTATGTTGTTGGACGAGAGAGGGACCTCTCTCGCTCACAGCCCGGACGGACCTGGACAAGCCAGGAACCGGACTAACAGGCTTCCTCCGATCTGTCCTCAATCTGCCGTCACTGGGTGAGTACTAAAGTAATTAAAGTGCTCGCATCATCCAAATCTCCTTCCTAGACCGCAACGGACGAACCCGGCAGCCGAACCATTCGATGAATGTACGCTACACCGGGTGAGCTAGCGAATGTCACTTCGTAGGCGATAGACATATTCCATGAGCACTTATTGCCGCTAGCTCTTCATTAACTATGACGACAGAGGCACACTTATGAAAGACATCTCCATAACTCTGCGAACAAGAAACCAGAAATGCTTGGTTATAGCAAGCATAAAATAATAATATATATAGCATCGTGCAATAATTCGAAAGTTTGTGTGACATTATTGGACTATGTCGGAACTGAGGGACGATGTCCCTGAACCGAACCAAAAATTTCTAAGTCCACCGACGCTATCAGTTTCTTATCCGGCATCGCAGCATTCTGGTCCGACGAAAGAAGCTGTAGAAGACCAAGTCAGATGACATACACAACAGCATATGTTGTTCCAAAAGGGAAAGCTCGAAATCCTCCAAATCCCTTTCGGTATCCCGATGAAACTTTCGGACGTCCGTACCCGCTTCCGCGGAGCGTCCCGCCCCAGCATCGTCGGATAAAATATATGCGACAGATTCAGTTGATGCTGGGATGCTGCGATAAACTGTGCTATTAAGGAAAGCATGTCCGTTCCCGAGGCCTGTGCAGTAGCGGTCTTACGATGCATTGCCGCCGGAAGCTCCGTGAACGTTGACTCCCGCACACTTCCTATGCGAACGTCCGGAGTCTGCAGGCCTCGTGTCCCTGGCTACCGGATGGTGTGACCTGGTCGCCGAAGAATCCTTGATCGGCGAAGCTGGTAATATATCGGCGGTCACGCAGCCAAGGTGCGGTCGTGTGCGCTGACGAGAAGAGGAAGCCTTAGCAGTCTCCGCGGACTGCCTATACAACGGAGCGTCCCGAGCGACGGACGTATGCTCCGCTTGCGACACATTTTGTACCACAACATCTGGGGCCAGATGTTGTTGAACGAGAGAGGGGCCTCTCTCGCTTGCCGTCCGGATGGACCGGAACGAGCTATGAACCGGACTAAAAGGCTTCCTCCGTTCTCCCTCCGATCCGCCGTCACTGGGTGTGCATTAGGTTAATTTATAGTGCTCGCATCACCCCAAAATTCCTTCTAGACCACAACGGACGAACCCGGCTGCCGAACCATTCGGTGAATGGACGCTACACCGGGCGAGCTAGCGGACGTCAAAGGCCGTCGAACCTACTAGGGTCCTCTTAGGCAATTGGCGTATTTACATGAGCACTTTTCCGCTAGCCCTTCATTAATTGTGACGACGGAGGCACACTGTTGGAAGACATCACAGATACATCACCCTAATCTTGATCGTCTGAAATAGAAACTGATAAAGTAGAGTGACCCTGCAGGGAAAGGACCGGAGTGTCCAAATCCCCAATAACATACCGTGACATACGCTTCCCATATTGTCATCGAAATCATACGATACAGAACAGGAGTTAATGCGAGTACACTGACCACATATAGAATGATTATAAAGTCAGAGGAAGACTTCCTCTTAATACAACTGATCAATATCCTTTCAATGTGAAAAGAAAACAAGTCCTGGTACTCGCATTAACCCCTGGCAATCAAAATACATAATAATAATATGATCCATTAATATAGAAAAAATAATTGAAATCAAAATATTTTGAAAAAATATTTTTTCAGAACAGCCCAAGTTTCTGAAAAGTAACGTTGAGCCCCAATGGATCCCAAGCCTAAGTGTGGACAAAAATTTTAAAAATATTTTAAACAATTTATTCAACACTTACGAACAATAATAATGTATCTAGTTAGGATTAAAATAACATCAAGATATTATTTTTCAGAAATCCCCCCCTCACACAGAGGGCTGTTGTAAATGTAAACAATGACTGTAAAAACACTAAAATAAGACTCCAGGCACCCAGGCCCGAAATCAGTTACCAAAAATACACTATCTGATGCAAAACAGAGACTTCCAGGGAAGAAACTGCAGAACATCAGATGGTAGATGCAGAACACAACGCCTAACCACCTGTAGGTGAAGACGTAAACATGGGGAAAAGAACAGAATTCATTCTGTTATTCAGCTAAAACTCCCAAGAAAATTTAGTAATAATAATTACAAAAACTATGCCAAAAGCATGGGAGAATAGCAAGGGGGGACTTAAAGGACAGGGAGAGAGGAAAACACTTAAAAAACAGTGTAACTAAACAATCAGAATGACAACAAAATGGCTGCTGCCTCGAAAATAGGTAACTTAACATAATTTCATTAAAAAATTTTAAGTTACAGCCCTGATAATATTCTGTCACACATTTTTTTCCTCTCCTCCTTCTCTATCCTCCTTAGAATCACCATTTCACTAATATTTATGTGTCTGGCATCATTTAAACTGAGATTTATAAGCACAAAGATCAGTCAGATGTTAACTGATGAAGGGCCAAACTTAGAATGATTAATGGCGCCAATTTCGGAACGTCCTTGACACTGCGCATGCGCAGTAGGGGCGAAGTGTGGAGGGCCTTTCAGGACATGTTTTCTTTGGTTTTAGATGCAAATTTTGGGGATTGGGGGGCAAAATTTGTGTTTGGCCCTATATTTTAAGAGTTAGCACCAGCTATGTCTGGGTCATTGGTACAGTATAAAAATATTAAAAATCAGAGTTGTGCGCTTTGTGTTTTGTATGAGGGTGGTTTTTTGCCTCGTTCGTTCGTACATGTTTTATTTCGTCTTTCTGCTTTGTTGTTTGGTAAAAAGTAGCATTCAATTCTTAAATAAATTGTTACCATACAAAATCTTTTTACTTCTACTGCTGAGAAAACAAATGAAAGTGTCAATGACACTGTAGCTTAACTTGTGTGTTGTGTTTGATGAAAAGGATAATGTTCAATGTTTATGAAAGGATTATGAAATAAGACAAGAATTGTGATAATTGGGAATATGTTCATTTCTGTTCCCTGTATGCTATGTTTATGATAAAAATAATATGAGGTGTACACTGTACTAAAGATCTGAGGGGTGGGTTAATATGACCTCACAGTTAATATATGTGGCCCTCACAGTTAACATATATCAACAAAATTACAATGAAATTATTCCAAAATGAGTCATCCTATCAAGGTACATTAAAATCCCTTCATAAATATGGCCTGTAGACTGTGCTAAAGGTTTTCGGGCTTCGGGCCCTTGTAGCCGTCAGTTTCCCAATTGCGTCCAAAGGGGACGTTCTCATCTAGACATTATATGAAGTCAACCTACCAAGTTACAATGAAATCCCTCCATAAATACGACCTGTAGACTGTGCTAAAGGTTTTCGGGCTTCAGGCACCTGTAGACATCACAGTTGACCAACCACGGCCAAAAGGGGATGTCATCATCTAGGCATTATATGGAGTCAACCTAACAAGTTACAATGAAATCCTTCCATAAATATGACCTACAGACATGCTAAAGGTTTTTGGGCTCGGGCAGCCATCAAGGCTGAATGATCATGAGCAAAAGGGGACGTTCTCATCTGGACACTATTTGGAGTCATCCTACCAAGCTACAATAAAATCCCTTCATAATTATGACCTGTGGACTGTTCTAAAGGTTTTCGGGCTTTGGGCCCCTGAAGCCGTCACAGTTGCCCACTCGTGTCCAAAAGGGGACGTTCTCATCTAGACATTATATGAAGGCAACCTACCAAGTTACAATGAAATCCCTTCATAAATATGACCTTAGACTGTGCTTAAGGTTTTCGGGCTTCGGGCTCGAGCAGGCATCATGGTTGAATGATCGCAACCAAAGGGAACAATCTCATCTGGGCATCATCTGGAGTGATCCTGCAAAGTTACAATGAAATCCCTTCATAAATATGACCTGTAGACTGTGTTCAAGGTTTTCGGGCTTCGAGCACCTGTAGCCATCACAGTTGACCAATCACGACCAAAAGGGGATGTCATCATCTAGGCATTATATGGAGTCAACCTAACAATGTTACAATGAAATCCTTCTATAAATATAACCTTTTGCCTATGCTAAAGGTTTTTGGGCTCGGGCACCCATCAAGGCTGAATGATCACGGCCAAAATGGGACGTTCTCATCTTGACCTTATTTGGAGTCAACCTACCAAGTTACAATGAAATCCCTTCATAAATATGACCTGTAGACAGTGCTAAAGGTTTTTGGGCTTCGGGCACCTTTAGCCGTCAAAGTTGCCCAAACATGTCCAAAAGGGGACGTTCTCATCTAGGCATTATATGAAGTCAACCTACCAAGTTACAATGAAATCCCTTCACAAATATGACTTGTAGACTGTGCTTAAGGTTTTCGGGCTTCGGGTTCGGGCAGCCACCATGGTTGAATAATCGCAACCAAAGGGGGACAATCTCATCTGGGCATCATCTGGAATGATCCTATGAAGTTACAATGAAATCCCTTCATAAATATGGCCTGTAGACTGTGCTCAAGATTTTTGGGCTTCGGGCACTGGTAGCCAACACAGCTGACCAATTACGACCAAATGGGGATGTCATCATCTAGGCATTATATGGAGTCAACCTAATAGGTTACAATGAAATCCTTCCATAAATATGACCTTTTACCTATGCTAAAGGTTTTTGGGCTCGGGCACCCATCAAGGCTGAATGATCGCGATCAAAAGGGGACGTTCTCATCTAAACATTATTTGGAGTCATCCTACCAAGTTACAATGAAATCCCCTCATAAATATGACCTGTAGACTGTACTAAAGGTTTTCGGGCTTCGGGCACCTTTAGCCATCACAGTTGCCCAATCATGCCCAAAAGGGGACGTTCTCATCTAGACATTATATGAAGTTAACCTACCAAGTTACAATGAAATCCCTTCATAAATATGACCTGTAGACTGTGCTAAAGGTTTTCGGGCTTCGGGCTCGGGCAGCCATCATGGGTGAATGATCGCACGTTCTCATCTAGACATTATATGAAGTTAACCTACCAAGTTACAATGAAATCCCTTCATAAATATGACCTGTAGACTGTGCTAAAGGTTTTCAGGCTTTGGGCTCGGGCAGCCATCATGGGTGAATGATCGCAACCATAGGGGACAATCTCATCTGAGCATCATCTGGAGTGATCCTAAGAAGTTACAATGAAATCCCTTCATAAATATGACCTGTAGACTGTGCTCAAGGTTTTCGGGCTTCGGGCACTTGTAGCCATCACAACTGACCAATCACGACCGAAAGGGGATGTCATCATCTAGGTATTATATGGAGTTAACCTAACAGGTTACAATGAAATCCTTCCATAAATATGACCTTTTGCCTTTTATTTACTAAACCTGTGATCATTAAAAGTTGCCTTGAACAAGGCAACTTTTTAACAATCACAAGTTTAGTAAATAAGCCTCTCGTGTTTCACAATGAAGGTTTTGGGCTATGGGTAGTGTCTTATTGGAACATATACATTATTGTGATGAATTGACGGCAACATGGTTTGAGACTCGGAGCGTGTGTTCAACCACAATGCTTCATGACGCGGTTGAACACAAGCTCCAAGCCACAAACCTCAGGCCATGCTACCACCAATTCATCACAATAACTTATAATATTTGATTCCAAACGCTAACTATAGCAATAATCATCAATGAAAAGGATAAGGTTCAATTTTTATGAAACGATTATGAAATCTGACAAGAACTGTGATAATTGAGAATATGTTAATTTCTGTACCCTACATGGTATGTTTTCAACAATAATAATTTGAGATGTTGACTGTACTAAAGAATTGATGTCTGGGTTGATGTAGCCCTCACAGTTAATGTATGTCAACCAAAGTTACCAAATTACAGTAAAATCATTCCAAAATAAGTCATCCTACCAGTAGGCACATAGAACACATTGGAACTCAGTGGACAACTCGTCTGTTTGGGCAAATCAATGAAAAATGCAGAATATTCCTGAACAGAACAAAAGCAATGCAAAGCATGGCAAATGCCCCCCAACAGTGTCTTGAAAGGGTAGGTAAGTTTTAAGACTAGATACCAAGAAGCATTATCAAACAAGAGCAACGCAAAGCGTGGCATATGCCCCCTCCTGCTATATCATGGATAGAATTACAAAAAAAAAAACAAGATCAGTATTGCAGAACTTTAGTTATAGAGTGAAACAAATTTCAAGTGTATTTAACATTGGAGGTCACTGTGTCCTTGACCTTTGGCACACCATGGTCAAAATAAATAGGCGTCTTCCACTCATCATCCAAACCCACATATGAAGTTTGGTAAAGATCCGCTTGGAAGAACTTTAGTTAATCGACGGAATGCGAAAAGTTAACAGATGGACAATAACAGACATGGTGATAACATAATGCCCTCTTCTCAAAGAGGCCGGGGGCATAAAAAAATAAAAGTGATTCAAGTCAACATTAGTTATTGGATGGGAATCAAATTCAAGATGACCACCCTGGAGACCATAATGGTGGCCATCTTAGTTAAGCTGATTGGTCCAACATTGATTTGAGTCAGTTGGACAGATGCCAAATTCAATATGACTACTATGGCAGTCATATTGATTTGGCAAGCTGGACCAAAATTGAAAGAAAACATTGTCTAGTCATCCACAAGTAAAACTTAAAATTATGATTTGATCAAATAAGCAGTTCTTAAGATATTGGATGGAAACCAAAAGTTAACGGATGGACGATGGATAGACATGGTGAAAACATAATGCCTCCGAGAGGGCTGGACGCATAGTAAAATTATTTTCAGAAGTGGAACCTCCTTGTCCTCTTCTTCTATTATCAGGTCTCCTCTACAGAAAAGTATTTTTGTGTAAAGTTTATTATGCAATATTTTTCCAGTGTAATTTCTTTTGTAATAGTGGTCTATTAGCTGAAATTGTGCTCCTGTTCCAGAAATTTTCTCAATGTATCACATTCTGTTTTCTATTTTCTTCTCATTTCCGACTTGCATTTTATGGTGTGTGTGTTTTGGAGGGAGGGGAGAATTATTGTTCAGCATTCATTTTATGCAAATTCTTTCCAGTCTAATTTTTATTAGTATTAGCTGAAACTGTCACATATTGCAGGAATGCTCCCAATATTTATTGTATATATTTTTATCACACATTTAAAAAAAAATGATGGGGGGTGGAAGAGGAGAATGATTGTTTTTGACTTGTATGAAAAATTGTCAAATGAAAATCTCACTATTTGGGGTTTTTCCCCCAAACTTCTTCATATTGTTTCTCAACTAATATAGAAATAAAAATCACAACCCACCCAATATATTATATTTTAAGCAGCTCAGAAGCATTGGCAAACACAATATATCACAGATAATTCACCTTCAACACCAAACATAAACAAGAGAGCAGAACAGAAAATAAGTAAACAACAAAGAGGGGTAATCTGGATAGGAGAACTAAACTCTTCAGCTGAAATATATAGACTACAATTTGCAATTAAATGTAACATAATTTGCTAACAATAAGCTAGTAACAATTAAATCAGCTAATCTATCTGGCAATAAGGGATAAAACTATACATGCACAGAAATGCTGTACTATACCATAATGGGCTGATCTGAACAAATAGTGTCCCAACAAAATCCTGGGGGTGGATTGTAGTTACCATAAAAAAAAGCACCTGTAAACAAAGTGCTCTGATCACCTAAAAAGAGAGTTATAAAACTCACATTATTTTCAAGATCCAAATAGAAGCAGTTGGCTGCATACAACTACATGCTGGGCAATCTCTTTAATTTATTTAAAAGTACAGGTGGAATAACAAGAGACGCCATGAGGTGCCCACATGACAATAGTTGTTTAACCCTTTGCCTAACATGAAAAGCAGACGACACATGCCAAAAAAATTCTTGAATAACTAATTTTTTTCATTTTTTGTCTCAAAAACATAGGTTATGATCCCTCATTGGAACGAGCTCATTGAAAATGCGGCTAAAACTGTGGAAATAGTTTGCTCCACTAGTTTACATGTAAAAAAAATCTAATACGGCCACAAGTCGGTTATCTTGAAACTGAGTGGGAAACAAATTATGTCACGCACTTCCCCTTATCATGTTGATCAATTTTGTGAAGTTTCATGAAAATGCAGCTAAAACTGTGGAAGTAGTTCTCTCCACAAGTTTACATGTACAACGAACCGATGACAATGACAGACCGACTGACAGACAACTTGACTCCTATATACCCTCTAAACTTTGTTTTGTTGGGGTATAATTATATTACAGACTTTGGTTCCAAGTTTGATCTTATAGGGTGGTATCCCTTAAATGAAGACAATAGACTGGGTGTTTGACACTACAGAAAGGTCAATGAAGCTTGGAACAAATAGCCCCCCCACCCCCACACCAAGCCCCCACACCCCCACCCCCACACCACCCAGCCCCTCATGGTTGAACACCTATGCATCTTATAATGTCATCCTCAGTTTTCAATTCCTACTGTTGTCGGCCTTTTATGCAATTACAGTTAAAACTAGAAGTCCTGTCACGAAATGTGCGCTTATCTAGGCTTAATAGCACGTTGGAATTGTGTGCAATTGCCATATCGAATGGCACCTAAGGCCCGACTGGTTCTCCTGGTTACTCATAGCAAACGCAAGCAATAAGGCTATCAAATTCTGTACATATGGCCTGTGCACAAGCAATGTTTCTGCCAATGGACCTCCGGGTTAACCGGAGGTCCATTGGCTGAAACATTGCTTGTGCACAGGCCATATGTACAGAATTTGATAGCCTTATTATGGTCATAATGCGTGGATTAACGTGCAAATTGACGTGCTGTTTGTGCGCATTTCATGACAGGACTTCTAGTTTTAACTGTAGGATGTTTTAGAAGAGGAGGGACAGCAAGCCATGTATAGAAATGTGAGTGTGATTCAAGCAAGCTCAAAGAGCTTGTTCTAATTAACAGTCACATTTCTATCATTTTAATTGACAAAATAGCATCTCATAGATTTGCTATGAATAATTTTAGTGCTAAGCTATTTGCTTTTTGAAAGGAAATTATTAAAAGAACTGTGTGAAATTTTGCAGCCTTTTAAGCATGTCACTAATTTGGTAGAACAGGAGAATAATTTGAGCACAAGTTTAGCAACCCCAGTTACTCAAGGCTTAAGACGCAAGCTGAATAATTTATCAACAACATACATTAATAAGATAATTTCAGTGCTGAGGGACTCTACTAGAAAGAGATTATCTCATTATGAAAGTGAACTTGAGTATAAATTAGCTGCAACTTTAGACCCTAGGTTTAAACTTCATTTGTGTAACAATGGAGAAACAAAAAAAATGAAACAACAAATTATCACAGAAATGAACCAGTATGAGAATGACTTTAACCCTTTACCCAACGTAATGACCAGCACTCTTCATAAAAATCACAAATTAATTTTCAGTTTTTTTTTCATTTTTTGTCTCAAAAACATAGGTTATGACCCCTCTTAGGAATGGGACAAACAATTTTACAAATTAGTTATTCAAAAATTGTGTTTGTATGTGTCATCTGCTTTTTGTGTTAGGTAAAGGGTTAAACCCACCAAAAAGGTTAACCTTGCCAAGAAATATAAAAATGACAGGGATGACTCCACAAATGACATTTTCAATTTTATGGAAAAATCAGACACTGCAGTTATTGACTCATCTTCAGATAAGGCGTTAAATTATTATCTGTATAGTCCATGCATAGAAATGACATCAAACCCCTTAACATTTTAGAAGCTTCACTCAGAATCTCAGCCACTTTTATCCAATCTGGCATTTAAATATTTCACAATGCCTGTATCATCAGCACCTGTGGAAAAACTTTTTAATATTGCTGGTTAAGAGTTTGAACCTGATAGATGTGCTCTAAGAGACGATACATTTAAAAAACTAATGACAGTAAAATGCAATAGACACATACCCCAGTGAGGTGCAAACACCAAAAATGTGTCATACAGTTAAAACTAGAAGTCCTGTCATGAAATGTGCACAAATAGCACGTCCATTTGCACGTTAATATACACATTACGATCATAGCAAGGCTATCAAATTCTGTACATATGGCCTGTGCACAAGCAATGTTTCAGCCAATGGACCTCCGGGTAACCCGGAGGTCCACTGGCAGAAACATTGCCTATGTTTGCTATGAGTAACCAGGAGAACCTGCCGTGCTTTGGATGCCATTCGATATGGCAATAGTGCGCAACTCCTACGCGCAATTAAGCCTAGATAAGCGCACAATTCGTGACAGGACTTCTAGTTTTAACTGTAACATGTGGTAATGTGAAAAGATATACCATATAAACATGTTTTAATTGTTTGTTTGAAAAATGTGTAATAACATGTGCTAATGTAAAAAAAAAGGTGTATGTACGTTTTATTTCTGTTAGAAATATGTTTAATAACATGTGCTAATGTAAAAACGGGTATATGAATGTTTTAATTGTTTTTGTTAGAATTCGAAATTGAAAGTAATAACATATGGATCTTTACTAATTGTTTCTTGTTATTTTATATTGCAAAAGCCTATACAGTACATTGAGGGTGGATTATGACCAAATCACCAGGCGGTTGTATTTTCCACCCATCTAAAAATTCATAATTTCTGAGAAAGGCCATAAAAAGCACAGCAAATTTTCTGTTGATAGACGACCAGGTTAACCTGATGGTCCACCAACAGATAATTTGTCAATGATTTCTCGAAAAACTAATGTTATGATGGATGGAAATTACACCTGCTGGGTGATTTGGTCATAATCCACCATCATGTGTTACAGTTGTGAAAAGTAAATGAAAGTAATTAAGTACTTTTCAAAAAGTAATTGTAACTGAATACTTTTATTAAACAAGTAATTTTAATTGCATTTTCCCCAAGTAATTGTACTTGATATTAATTACTTTATTAATTGATCCCAGCCCTGGGGAACACTAAAACTAAATCGGCCTCCAAGAATAATGGATAACCATTTACTGACAAAAGTAGAATCACCTAATGATATAAGCATCCTACACTGAAGTATATCTAAAATAATATAACGACCAAACAATTCCCCAAATTCTATAATTAGATTTAAGGAAAGAGGATATATATACAGAACACGATGTGTGTTTGAATCGGTGGGTGTTTTACATAACGAGTTGGAATGGCATAGTTATATTTTGTTAACCATGGTGCCCCCCCCCCCCCCCAAGTTCTGGGCCCTGGGTTAGTAACACTGGGCCGAGAACTTGAGGGTGGGGGGGGGGGGGGGGGAGTCGCCATGGTTCTGATTCCTATGTCAACACTTAAAAAGGGTAGGTGGGAGGTGTATCATGAATGGGGATCCACTGACCAACAGTTGTCACCTCCCTCCCCACTCCCACCCCAAGTTCCGAGCCCCAATGTTACAATCCTGCTACTATCAAAGATTGAATTTAACTTGGATATCTTGACAAAGTGGCATGTTCTGTTTAATTTTATAAATGGGTCAATTACAAGTTTTTATTTGAAGCAAATTTATATACTACAAAATAATCAATAATCAAGTGTATGCATTGTTATTTTTATACAACGAAAACCGAAACTGTAAACCAAGGTTTTTAAAAAAAAAAATGAACCGAAACCAACCTGACTTTTCAAAATTGCACAGCTCTAATTGGAATGATCTCAACAAGCTCTTTGACAGCTCACATGATATTTTTTTTAATTTTTTGCTGAACATTTTTTTCAACAGCTCAATTTATAAATACTTGTAACTGACCCATTTATAAAATTAAAAAGAACATGCCACACTGGGGCCCAGATCTTTGGGGGAGGGGGGGGGGGTGGGGGGAGACACGCTGGTCATCCAATTACCACCTTTGCGGTGCAGTACCTCGTTTGCGGTGTAAAAAAAGATGGAGATTGTTGCTCATACAAGTTAGAAAATTGATAAGTACACACATTTTAACAAGCCTACTTGTGTTGCAAACTCTTTCAGGCTAGATATTAATCACCAATACTTTCATCCAAGAAATATTTTCATGAGAGAAATAAAAAACAAATTTTTGAAGTATTTTAAAGTGAAAATATGGAAATAAAAATTCCAGTTGTTGGGTTTGAACTGCGAATTATATTTAAAATATGCTATTGTGAGTCCTTGGAGCAGCATCCGTGTAGAGAATTGTCTTATTTTAGCCAAATGTGTAAGTTACATTTGTGAGCCTTTTGTGAAAACATGTTTAAACTGAATTTATCGAAGGGGACAATTGATTTTTATGAATACCTTATTTGCAGTGTAAAGTACCACCTTCTGCAGTTTCGGTGTCTACTGGGTGTACCACAATTGTGTTGCGAAACATTTAATGGGCTCACTCTTTTACTAAAATGTTGCCTTATCTGGACACCTTTATTCTCTCTGATCTGTATACAATTAATTCTAAAGCATTTGTTTGATAAGTCCAAGCATTTATGATATGTTTAGCCCAATAGTTGGACACTGACTCGCTAGTATTGTCTTTGAAGCTTTGAAACAAGCATCATATATTGGACCAATTCACATTTGTTGATTATCCAGATCGCAAGTTGTTGTTTTTCGCGTGCAGCTCCAGTGGCAAGCAGGTCTAGTAAGCGTGCAAATCTGTCCGTCCAAGAGTCAGTCCGAAATACTTTGGGTTGAAATTTCTAGTCAAAGTTTTCTTGGCTGGTAACAAGGGAATGATTTTATATTTGGCCTGGTGCTTGATAACGTTTCACTGTACCGTGTAATCAGTTTTCAGATCTTCCGTGTAGCCACTTCCTGCTTGCCAGTTGTTTGAAATTGTACTGTACCCACTGAATATAAAAATTTCGGTTGAAGATTTCTTGGCTTGTGTGAAAGGGATTGATTTTATATTTGGTCTGGCACTTGATATTTTGAGTTGTACCGTGGAAGCAATTTCCAGATCTGCCGAACAGGCGGTTCCTGTTTGCTGAAAATTTGAAATTGTACTATACCCACTGAAAAATTGCATGCAGGGACGCAGTTTCAGACTGGTACTAGTCTTGTTTTTTTTTTAGAAACAGCCCTTTGATAATTGATCACTTACAAAACAAAGACATTTTTCAAATTATGGTATGTTTTATCACATAATCATCGTAACTTACAAATCACCGAGAAACTCTATCAGAGAACTTTTTTATGAATTGTAAATAGCAACGATTAAGAAAGAAAAATGTCATTTGCAACACAGATATCGGTCGGTCGGTCGGTCGGTCGGTCGGTCGGTCGGTCAGTCAATAATTTGACTTGAAAATTAAAGAAAATTTTCAGGAGCAATTACTATAATTAATTCAGTGTGTAACCAAATATTTACTCATTACTTTCGTTTAAAAAAGCCAATTTTCCCAAACAAACAAGTGAAAACATATTAACATTTTCATCCTTAACAATTAAAAAAATTATCACTTTGCATCAAAAACAGCATTTTGACCCGTGGTATTCCAAAATCGGCAATGGTGTTGTAATGAAGGAACAGACAGAATAACCTGGGGGACCGGTTACTGTCGAACATACATGTTAACTCTCCCGGAATGACCGGGATTCTCCCGGAATTAGCTATCCCCTCCCGGCCGGGAGTCAATTTGGACCAAAAATCTCCCAGAAAGTCGACATACCAGACAAAAACTGAATCCACCAGCTTTTGTTTACAAATACAAAAGCATGTGCTCTACTCTCAATGGCAAGGTCATTAAGTTTGTGTGAAACGTCACCACTTACGTAAGAACTGATGACCAATTCTCATTTCTGTCAATGGACGTGTTGTGATTATTGCAACATGTTTGACAGGCGGATTAAATGAATTTGAGATGCAGGATAATTGCTGAAATTGATTATATATTAAGGGCACACCTTTGCTTGTATACAGGTAGCAGTCAAATCGAAAAATAAATTCCATACGTATAAAATCTTGTCCAATCGAAAAATGCGCAAAAATATGCACAAATTTATTGTGCATTTTGGATTTCACTTTCAGATAATTATAGCCAATTTTGGAGACAAACGGCTCAAACATATGAGTTGCTGTAATTTTCAATATACTGGGAAAAATTTCCGATTCGCAATTTTATAAAGCAGGCTGTGAAAAAAATTATGTTTTTGGTGAAAAAAATCTCTAAAAAGTTGGTAATTTACGGCACTTGCACGTTTTTTCATTCGTAGTGATAAATGGACAACAAAATATCCCCGAGATGTTTCGTCCTGGGCTGGCTGTGGCATAATTTTCACGTTTCACTGAAAAATGATCACCCCATTCCAAATCCCTTTCGTAAATGACCAACTACTTCCAGTGAGTAACCGGTGTGGTTAGGTGGGGCGCTGGGCTTTGGAAGATCGAATTACCACAACAACCAGGCTCTGGGGTGTGCCTAAACACCACAGATCGTCGCAGGTTACCGCAGGTCGCCGCAAGTACCCATAATTACCCAAATGGATCCAAAACTTTCAACACAGCACCATAACTGATATAGTGCTGAAAAGGTCGAAAATATCTCCAAACATTTTGTACATAAAACCACTGAAATATGGATGTCATTGGAACAAGCTCAGATATTGGCACATGACCACATCCATATTTCTGATTTCTGTTTTTCTCTATATTTCTATGGTTTGGCTTTTGAAAGGACAAATTGTTCAAATAAAACACATTAGGGTGGAATGTTTAATGTATGTGTGTGTGTGTGTGGGGGGGGGGGGGGGGGGGGGGGGGGGGGGGGGGGGGTAACATGGAAATCTAAATTTTATAGTAAATTTCCTTTCTTATTATACCTACCACAATTGTTTACTACAGGCTTGCACTACAGTGGAAGTCCCTAACTCGGATAAAATACTCTCTATTTTTGTCTTTCCCAAGCAAGTTGGGAAAGAAAAGAGGTGCAAAAGCACCAATAAAAATAAGCCAAAACTGGGTCGAGTGCAACCGGCGCAGACCCAGTACGGGACGCTCTCTCCCAAGTACAACTCCACGACTTCCGTTGCCAGTGCGCATATACCGTCTCTAAAGACTCATTCTTTTTGAATCCGTAAACGTTAGAGTTATGCGATCAGCGGGGAGGAAAGATTCTTTACCCGTAAAGAAGACGGGAGGGCCTCCATGTAAACAATTGTGGTAGGTATAATAAGAAAGGAAATTTACTATAAAATTTAGATTTCTTATCAACCTACTCACAATTGTTTACTACAGGCTGAATAGACAAAAGGCTGGAGGGAATCGCATAACCAACCCCCACATAACCCTAGTGCACTGGAACCGTGAAGTAGAAGGAAGAGGTCCCGAGGCTTATCAACCATAATGTCGCAATCATTGGTAAAGGACAATGAAAAGAGACATATGAGCCTGTGTGACACACAGAGAGAAAAAGGGCAGTAACAGCACAAGGCTGAAACTGACCTTCAAGAAGCCTAATGGCTATGGCAGACAACAGCCTGAGCAGAAAAAAGAGGACCCAGGGCAAAAAGGTCCTCCGACTGCTCCTGCAACTGGCGTAAAAAAAAGGTGGAGAAAGTAGAAGCATTTCTCCAGTAGGCTGCCTGCATAACATCCGACAACTTGACGGAGTTAGAATAAGCCCAAGAGGTAGACAGTGCCCGCACCTCGTGGGCAGAAATACGATTGGTAATACAATCGCCAGTTGCTAAACGACTATAAGCCGTACGAATAGCAAGACAAATCCATCGAGAAATGGATTGAGGAGAGATCTTCTGTCGACCCGGAATGAGAGACAGAAAAAAACGTTTTCTGCCCTTCCGTATGAAGCGTGTCCGATCAAGATAAATGCGAATAGCACGTACCGGACAGAGCAAAGGGCGAGTACCCTCAACAGAGGGAAGAGCCCTGATACAGATAGGAGGAGGAGTAGTATCTGGTAACTGATTCTTAGCCAAAAAGGAGCAATCAGTGGTAAAAGTAACACTGTTGGGAGAGCTCCTAAAAAAGGCCGGGTCAACCGAGAGAGAGTGAAGCTCACTAACCCGTCTGGCCGAAGCAAATGCCATCAGAAAAGCCGTCTTATATGTGAGAAATTGCATATCCACCTGGGATAAAGGTTCGAACGGCGCCCCCCCCCCCCCCCCCCCCCCCCCCCCCCCAAGCAAAGCAGCACCCACGAAAGATTCCATCGTGAAGTAAGCTGCAAAGTCCGAGGCCTTTTCAAAGAAAAGTGCCGAACAAGCTTGGAGAGGTAAGGATTAGTGCCGATACGACGCTTCCCCACATAAGAAAAAGTCTCTGAAAGCATAGACCTGTAACCCTTGATGGTAACAGGCTGGAGACCCCGAGAATCAAACAGATATACCAGAAACTCCGCAATCTGTGAAATCGAAGGATTGGCATAATCAACAGAGTGATCAGCACACCATCGACAGAAGACCTTCCATTTAGCTGCATAAGCTAAACCAGTGGAGTGCCTCCTTGAAGAAGAAATGCACTCCACTGCTCGTCTCGAAAAACCTCTACGGAGGAGACAGGACCTGACAAAAGATATGCGTGAAGGCACAATGAAGTCGGGTCGACGTGAAACCTCCTCGGGCGACCTTGACAAAGAAGGTCGCGACGTAGTGGGAGACGTGCCGGAACCGCCGCCATCAGCGAGCGGAGCTGATTGATCCACACCCGCTGAGGCGACAGGGGAGCGGGGGAGCGATCAGAATGATTCGACAACTGCAGGTTCGAATTTTGGCGAGAACCTGAGGAAGAATCGGAACCGGCGGGAAGGCGTAGCCGACTAGACCGTTCCAATCGAGTGACAGAGCGTCCACGGCAAAAGCCAGAGGATCTGGACACGGGGACACGAAAGTGTCCACCTGATGGTTCCAACGAGTCGCAAAGAGGTCGATGTGGGGACGTCCCCAGAGATCGCAAAGCGACTGGAACACTGCCCTGTGAAGCATCCACTCGGTGGAAATAACCCTGCCCTGTCGGGGCAGGGAGTCGGAAAGGACGTTCAGACGACCGGGAATGTGACGAACAACCACTCCGGCGTGAACATCCTGAGCGAGCAGTAAAAGATCCCGAGCTAACTCGTACATCGGAAGCGAGTGCGTGCCTCCCTGGTTCCGAATGTAAGCAACCACTGTCGAATAGTAGAAGGACCTGGCGATTCGACAGGTGAGGGATCCACTGCCTGAAACTCAGAAGAAGAGCAAGAAGCTCCTTCTGGTTGATGTGTACAGCTGCTTGATCCTGGTCCCACATCCCGTGTAGGGAAAGACCGAGAGGATCCAACGTCGCACCCCATCCGAGATCGCTGGCATCTGCCGTCAGAACGCGATCGGACGTGGGTAAGTCCAGCGGAACACCCTGCGTAATCCACTGAACATCTGTCCAGGGAAGAAGGTGAGGATACAGAGAGTCTGGAAACGGAAGCACCTGATCCAGAGAATCTACATTCGGTCTCCAACGACTGAGCAGAAAGTGTTGGAGAGGTCTGACACGCAGCCGACCTAGAGGAATGAGATCCGTCACCGAACCGCAGAGACGGATCAGCCGGAGAAAACTCCGAGCGGTCGCGGACCTGGACTGGGACAGAGTCAGAGCAAAAGCTGAGAGAATCACAGCCTTGGCCTGGGGAACAGCCACCAAATTGAATTTGGTTTGGAAAGACATCCCCAGATGACAAAACGACTGACCAGGTCCGACTTCTCCTCGTTGACTCTGAATCCTAGCGACGTGAGCAAGCTCAACAGAGTGGCGACATCCGATTCCAGTAAGGCAGCATTGGAATGCCTCTGGAGGATATCGTCCAGATATGCCGAAGTAGTCACCCTGGACTGTGTGCGATGGAACGCTATCACATGCGACATCAGTCTGGTGAACGCCCAAGGAGCCAGGTTGAGGCCGAAAGGCATGGCCTTGAACCGGTAAACTCGCCCCAG
This sequence comes from Pictodentalium vernedei, assembly GCA_031216915.1. Taxonomy (NCBI): domain Eukaryota; kingdom Metazoa; phylum Mollusca; class Scaphopoda; order Dentaliida; family Dentaliidae; genus Pictodentalium; species Pictodentalium vernedei. The sequence continues at coordinate 162,564,557 of CM062297.1, forward strand.
AAAAGCGAACCTGAGATACTTCCGTGACGCCCGATGCATCGGAACGTGGAAGTAAGCGTCTCGCAGGTCGATGCTGGCTGCGAAATCTCCCTGGTGAATTGATTGGCGGACCGACCTGAAAGTCTCCATGCTGAACTTGGGAGCAATGATAGACTGGTTCAGGATACTCAGATCGATAACCGGTCGGAGTCGGCCGTCCTTCTTCGGCACCAAGAACAGGCGGGAATAGAAACCCACTGACTGAACGTTCTTGACGACCTCGATCGACCCCTTTGCCAGGAGATTGGCAATCTCCGTGGACAAAAGTTCCCGACGTAAAACGTCTGAAGGAACTGTGGTTGGAAGAGGCACCCTTGACAGAGTGGGGTGCCGTCGGAAGGATATGCGCAGCCCGGACCGAACAACATCTAACACCCATGGATCGGATGTGATGGTGGTCCAATGGTCTGCGAACTCTGCTATCCTTCCTCCAACCTGGGACGAGTCGAGGTGAGGACCTTCATTTCGAGCCCCGACGAGGCCCGCGAGAGGAGAAACCACCTCCTCTGCTAAATGAAGAATCCTGAGACTTCCCTCGATTCTGCCGACCCCTACCTTTACCCCGTGAGTAAGAAGTAGAGGCGGCGGCAGAAGGACCAGCCTTTTGCTTCACAGAGGAAGCAGAAGGGTACTTGTTAGGCTTGGAACGGCCCTTGCCTCCCCGAGAAGGCTGATCAAGCTGACGAAACAGCAGCTGATCTTTGGAATGACGTAGGACGTCATCCCAGACCGTCGACACGGAACCATGGAAAAGTTGCGGACCTGCCAAAGAAGCAGATCGAAGAGTAGCACGCTGCTCCTCGGGAAGGGATCGTCCTGTGTCCAGCACAGCGTCCCTTCGAACTAATTCCAAATTGGCCGTGTTACAGGCATGCGTGTGAGTAAGGTGCATAAGCGCCTTGGACAGCACACGCAAAGGAGCCTGTACCTCGTCAAACTTATCTGGAGGCAGATAAGCAGCCAAAGCTGAGACGACGTGATCTGAGAGAGAAAGCATGCCAAGCATCTCTCTAGATAAGCCCAACGTGGACTCCAGAGTCGTCATTGGAATGACGGCAGACTTGGGCTTGGAAAGCCCGAAGGAAGTGGAATCCTGATCCAGAACCGTCAAAGCCTGGCAGACTGACGGATTGGCGGAATCGTAGGAACGATAACGCACAGGAGGCAAAAAGGTGTCAACCCTGGTGAAGAACGAAGTCTTCAAAGCCTTGGAATTCAGCTTAGCATCCAATGCTGAAAAAGCCTCAACCACCTGTACCGACTGGCACGGTCGAAGGCGCCCAGAAGCAGGTTGCTCCATAGGCTGTTGGCGCGCGACCGATGATCGCGGCCAGGCTGACACTGTCGGCTGGTTAGCAGGTTTGAGCTCAGGCAGAAACCCAAACACAAAGTCAAGAGCCGCCCCCAAGTCCGAAGACTGCTGGCCCTCGACCTCAAGCATGTCGGACTCCTCCCCAGAGTCGGAAGACACATAGCCCATCGTGGGCAAACCAGCCGACGCCTCCCATGGTGTCGGGACACCAGAGGAATCGGAAACCGGCCTGTTTCCAATCCCGGGAGGCAGCGCCATAGGAGGCGCCTGGAAACCACCCATAGCCTCGCTGGAAGCAACAGGAAGGCTCTTAGAAAGAACCTGAGTGAGTAAGGAGAGAGCCTCCCTAAGCTCACTGCCTGTACCGACCGGTTCGACAGGGGAGCGAACCGGCAAAGTGGCTTCACCTCTGACCCTCTTAACCAGCAAAGGGTCACGATCCTCCAAAACACCCGACGCAGGACGACGGGCGGCAGCCGAAACATCTGAAGGCAGACGTGTATAGGGGTACGATGCACCCCGAGGATCAATATTGCGAGAACTCATGAGAGTCACCGCGGACCTCTGCGGGGCAGAAGGTCCAGGCTGCACAAAAGGCGTTGGTCCCCCAAAACTGGTCGTGTGACCAGAGTGAGTAGACGGAAACGCCACGGAGTTCATAGTGTTTCCACTACGAACATCCGAATCCAAAGACACAACTGTGGTGCTCGACGGCGAAGAGACCACAGCGATGGGCTCGGCCGGCAGCCCCTTCCGACTTCGCCGAGTTGAAGTCAGGGAAGGCTGAGGCCGATATCCCACGTCTACAGTATCGGACAGTCCTGCAGTCCCCTGCAGCGAAAAGCCGAGGCCGACTGAAACAGATAACAAAGCAGACGGGCCAGCAGCAGTAGTAGATACGTCGAGAGTCGTTGAGGCTGGTGAAATAGTGGAGAGAGCACACCGGCTCGGCTCCGAAGGAGGAGTCACAACCCTAGTGACAGCCTCAGATGTCGACTGGAGGGGGACCGTAGTCCCGGAACCAGGCATCTCTACACCAGAACACTCAACGGCTCCCGCAGTATCCACCACAGGAAAAGACTGCACATCCCCCACGGAGGAGGAATAACGCTCACCAGACAAAGTCGGCTCGGGAGGCCCCAAACGACCACGTTCTCCTTTCCCACGGGAGCGGGAGGCACGGCTACGAGAACGAACGACACGGTTTACTGACGCCCAGAAGGTGGAAGACCATGTTCCACAGACACCACACGGCCGCTCGGCCGAACACCCATTACAGGAGGAACAAGACGAATGTACATCATCCACATGCTTTGGCAGCAGACATTGCCCACAGGGAATTGTCCTGGGCATGATAGAGGTGAGAGGAGCAGAGAAGGTGAGATGAGAAAACAGAACACCCCCAAAGAAGAGAGAAAGGTGACAGAAACAAAGACCCCAGAAGGTCGACCGGGAACCACCCAACAGGAAGACTACTCTCAAAAGAAAGAAGAAACACTGCAGGAGTGGTACCCCACTGACACCTAACTCTAACACAATTAGAAAATTTTGCAAAAAAAGCATTAACAATAATTGTGAAAAAAACTAAGTCTGAACCGCGTGACATGCGAAATTCACGCGCGACTCGAGAGAGAGCAAATAAATATACATTATGGACATATAATAGAAAAGAGAATATATAAAACACTGTTCCTGAGAATACAAAGGATACACTGTGGTATAATGAATCAGGAATCATCAAACATCGAGCTGGTGGAACACTGATAAGCGTGCAAAAACATCTCGACACGAAGCGGATTTTAAAAAGAATGAGTCTTTAGAGACGGTATATGCGCACTGGCAATGGAAGTCGTGGAGTTGTACTTGGGAGAGAGCGTCCCGTACTGGGTCTGCACCGGTTGCACTCGACCCAGTTTTGGCTTATTTTTATTGGTGCTTTTGCACCTCTTTTCTTTCCCAACTTGCTTGGGAAAGACAAAAATAGAGAGTATTTTATCCGAGTTAGGGACTTCCACTGTAGTGTAAGCCTGTAGTAAACAATTGTGAGTAGGTTGATAAGAAATTATTGATGTGCTGCCCACGTGCAAAAATCTCACTGACAAGCATCCGAGTCTCACTGGGAGCTCATCAAAATCTCACTGACAGTCACCTCCAGAGGTTAACAGGTCTGGGTCACTCACCACCAGTTAGTAGAATGTTGCCGTATGTTCCTTTGATGTATTGTTGTTGGGCTGTTTCCTGTTATGTGTGTGTGTGGGGGGGGGGTGGGGGGGACGGGGTATTTGGTATTAATTTATATTTAAAATTGATCGATCCACACATGGTTTCTACGCGCAAAAAAAAATCTCCCTGAAAATCATGTCATCTCCCTGAAAATTTTCTTCAATCTCCCTGAAAAAAATTTTGGGAGGTTAACATGTCTGCTGTCGAAGCCTTTCCTATAATCTTAGTCGTAGTTCGACTAAAATTCTAGGAAAGGCTTCTGAAAGTTAAAGTTTGTAATTTAGTGCGCAAGCAAAACATTTCGGTTTTGAGAATGCACATACATAGTGTTAGTTTTGGAAACCTTGCCCGGCATTATAGGAGGCCCGCCGATTTTTTCTCATTTCCGCTAATTACCTCAAGCCAGGATTCTCTTAGGCAGGACTGACTTGCAGTGAAGGCCTTGCTGTCCTCACAGGTAAGACTGTAAGGGAATCCTGCTCTAAAGCAATTATGGAAAATCGGCGGGCCCCCATAATGCCGGACTCCAGTGTTACTACACCGCTCCCATCTCGACGGTTTTGCGCAGATTTATTTTAGGTGCGATATCAGTTATGGAAGTCAGGTTACTCCGAATTTGCGAGGCCTGATATTCCATATATAAATTACAAAATATAAATTTGCATTAAAATATACATCAAAATGGAGGTTATGGTGGATAGAACACGGGAAACTGATTCGTTTACCCCACAAGTTTTGATTGTGGGCACCTGTGGTTCATGAAAGTCTGCGATCGTATTCGTAAGGAAACAGACAACCAAACAATATTTCTCGAGAACATCTCAGGGCTACATATGCTTCATACATCCATGAACAATGCTAGGCAATCAAACCACCTCACAATGCAGCGACAGAACTTATTCTGCAAAAATGCCAACACTGCTTCAAACCACCTCACAATGCAGCGACAGAACTTATTCTGCAAAAATGCCAACACTGCTTGCATTTTTTGAAGACCTTGTCCATGGGTAACAGAAGTATTTTATGTGTGGTAACTGTGCAATCTCCACATCATGACAGTAGGTAGGGCGAGGACGATCAGTCCCATTATTTCATTTTGAACGATATTGTTTATCGGTGTATTTTGGTCCCGTTGACCTGAACCTCCACATTGTGATGAATGTAAACAAACGAAATGGTTTGACATTCATCTTAAAGCAGCTCTGTCACTACATTTTGAAGTGTTTCGATTTCACAGATTTGTTCTTGAATATTTGAAGCATATTTGGCCACGAGTTGTTCTCACAAGATATTCTCCCGAAATTTCATTTGATAGTCACTTCTCGTATGAATAGGATCGTAGACTTCCAGAAATCACTGATGCCTGCATCATTGTTGTGTGTTGGACGAATATATTTTTCTAGTTCTATGCATCATAACCTTTATTCGTTTATTATTTGTGTACATGTCATTCATATATTAACGGAATATCAGACTCAGTGTAAACCGATTTCCACTACTTCCATTACTTATATGGCGTAAAATACATCCTGCGCACCACTCTTATCACCTCAATACATCACAAGTGTTTCAAATTCCTCGGACCTTTCATTTAATTTGATTGCAAACGCTAAATTTATTTCGCAGCACCCAATGTTGTCTGTATCTATGTACTATTATAAAAAAAAAGTACTAAACTTGGTCCAAACAACGGTCCATCCAGCCCCCAAAGGTAATACTGTTTTCAATCAACACACGGAGAGTCAATAAATGAAACACGGGTTATTCCTCCCAGTTCTCACCAGGCACGGTTGACAAACCATTTGACAGAATGCTAATTAGATCATTGGTTTTGATTGATTAGTGTGGGTGTTTATACTACGCCCGTCGAAATAATTCAAGACGTCTGTACATATAAAACTGAAGGGCCAGGGTCATGTTTCATTAGTAATCTTGAAAGAATGACACCGCAAAATGAGGTACTGTGAACCGCAAATGAAGGTGCTCATTAAAAGGACAACACCGCAAATCAGGTATTCTAAAAGTTTAACGCCTCTCGTCGAAGTGCCAAATAAGGCGAATGCAGGACTTTTTATGAAAGCTGAAGCTGACCTAAACTCAAAGACAAAAGTCTGAAGCAACAATGGAGCGAAGGTTTGACCTTCTGTGTCCTTGATATTCGCAGAGAGAACAAATTTTGAACGCTAATGTATTTTCAATAACACAGCTCAATTACTTCATAAAACACACCGACACTATGTACACGAATGCTATAATATTCCATAGATTGCCAGATTACATTTTTTCAGTGATATACGCAAGTTAATAGCAGTTATATCATATTTTATGACGCCTACCTTCAACCGTTTCCGTCTTTTTTAAACCGCAAACGAGGTACTGCAACACAAAGGTGGTAATCGGATGACCAGCGTGGGAGAGGGGCACTGTGGTTCTGACCTCTTTGTCAACAGTACACTTAAAAAAAGAGGGTGTGTCGAGAATGGAGGTCTGACCAACAGTTGTAATTTTGGACTGCATGATTCTTGAAGTACAGTAGAATCCTCTTAATTGAATATCCATTTTGCCAGTGAAAATTATTCAATTAACAGGAGTATACAATTAACAGGAATTTGGTCAGTTTCCTGTGCTCTGGAGGTAAACTGAGCATTTATTCTATTATATCTTGTTTGACAGAGCTCATAGAGCTCTGTCAAACAAGATATAATAGAATAAATGTCTGTATTGGATGTAGTGAGGCCAAAAAGGTTGATACATAAGGGGAATTTGGTGTGTGTCACAGTAATTTTTTCAACATATTACAAAAATTTATATACAATTAACAGGAGTTTACTTTACAACCCATATGCAATTAACAGATCAAATTTGTACTGAAGGTATGGTAAATGTTTTTGTGTTTGAAAATTATATTCATTTAACAGGGATATACAATTAAGAGATATCCAATTAAGTGGGCTCCACTGTAATAACTTTATTAAATCAACTTGACATACTAAAGTTATCACTTCAAGAATTGTGCAGTCAAACGCTATAATTCTTGGTCACTGGATACACACTGAAGTTTGAAATTTTCAACATGCTGCTAAAAAACGTAATTTTGACGGCCAAAAAATAATGTGATTCTTTTATCCCAAAAGACGCCAGAAGTCTCTGTTTAATAACTGATTTAAAAATTTTCTTAGAGGTTCTCCCCCTCACTATCATCATTTGTGCTTTAATCAGCAATAGTGAGTGTGGTGGCTCAGTTGGTAGAGGTGCAGGCTGCAAGCCGAGGGGTCCTCGGTTCGAATCCCACCTGCGGCAACCGCGTTGTGTCCTTAGGCAAGACACTTCATCTCCACTGCCCGCGTGGGGGCCAGGTGGCGTTGTGTACTAAGGCATACTGCACATCAATGGTAACCCTGCTTGTGTGGAGTTAGTATGTTGGGGAGCTGACAGTTGCTCAGCGTTGCTTGGTGGTTCTCTCTGGGTACTCCAGCTTCCTCCACCCGTAAAACTGTCATGGTCATGATTAGCCATTGTGCATAAATATGTGACTTTAAACACCAATAAATAATCAGCAGTATCTCAACACTTTTAAAAGATGTGGGGGGGGGGGGGAGGAATTGTTGAGGGGGGCACATCATAGATTATAAGCACTCTCTGCCTAACTGTAATTTATTCAACTCAACTGATAGAACTACAGTAAGTGGATACAGGATGGTGATTTATTGTTAAATTGCAGCCGGAAACATTAATTTAATCCCAAAGAGTCCCGACTCTTCAGTAAACTGGGAGTACAGCGCAACAGGTGTTAATTTATGTGCACATCATTATCGGTAGGGGGACTCCATTTCCCTGGCAAAGCCTGTGTGAAAAACACTCCGAAATCCTAAGGGCAATGCATTTGTGTAAATTATCCAAAGAGTTTCAAGTTTAAGAAAATGCTTTCTAGCCTTAAGTCTGTTGTCAAATTATATGTGCGTCGTAGTAAAACATTGTCTCTAACACTGTTAATGACTTTACTCAAATCAAGTAAAAACCTGATGCGTGAGAAGTCAATTTTGTCCATGGATGTTCATCTGAACTATGGAGCTTCCATTAGTAACGCAAGAAACACTGAACAAAGTGAAGTCTCCCCTTGCTACCATCCAAGTGTGCAAGGGAATAATTCACTTGACAGTGGAATTTGAGACGAAAACAGAACCGACAGCCTTGGAAAGGTGTAGCACCTTTTGTGGGGGGGATTTCCTCCCACACTGGTCACCCACCATGTGACTCAGACAAGCTGGTTGGAGACCACCGGAGCAGTACAGCCACCACTAAGAAGAGGAAGAAGGGACCCTCCGCTAGATGACGATGCCCACCGAATGATGCCGTTTCTGGAGAAAAAGGAGAAGGAAGAGAAGGAAGCAAGTTAGGGTGTCAAAGGGTCAACACCTGTCAACCCTGTCTGACCTCTGACCAGCCTGTTCCCACCCTTGTAGGAGGAGGGTCCAGAGGACTACGGGTCATCAGGAGACAGACCAATCTCTAACCCATCAGATTCTTCATCTGAAGAGGAGTGGGAGGAGGGATATCTGTCTATGGTGCAGGAGGCAGTCCCGAATGACGCACCTTCCACCCCTCCAGACCTTGTTCCCCCAGCTTCTTCAGAGCAGAGCTGCAACCAGGAAGTGAGCAACACGGAATCTGTGGAGGCATTCCAGGGCCTGGTGATTGAGGAAGAAGTGAAACAACAGCTACAGGGGAAATTCAACCATTACCAGCAGCATGGAAAAAACCCAGGAACAACACACAAATGGCTACTGGAGGATCTTTAATTTTCAAGAACCATATCACTCACAAACAGAAAAACATCTTTGCCATCAACCTCAGCAAGGACTAGATCATACGAACCAGGCCAGCCACCTAGTCCCCCCACACCAACTACACCAACAACGCCAACATCCTCAATCTATCCATCACGGCCACCTCCTCCAAAGAAGAACAGCCAGAAACACCAATGCCACTGAATACCTCAACTCCTTCCTCCTTTGCTGCGCCTAGACATGAAAGAAAACGTTTAAATACAGTGAATGTCAAAGGTTGAAAGGGGTTGCCCCACACCGTGCCTGTGTGCCTTCGGTGCACTAAAACCATTCGATTTACTCACTACGGGGTATTGATCTGGACGGGTCAAAGGACGGAACATGCTCTTAAGATTGACCCTTAAGTGGTTTTTGTTTTGTTGCAAACCAAACCCCCTATAATTTAAGACAAAGTAAGTACCACTTAAGGAAACAATAGCTAGTACTTAGACAATGGAAAACTTTTGTGTTAGGCCACACCTCCTACCGCAGGCAGGCAGGCAGGCAGGCAGATGGACAGACAGACATACAGACAGACAGATGGACAGACAGACAGATGGATGCATGCAATCCAGTATACTCCCAAATCTCTTTTGAGAATGGAGGTATAATAATAAATGTTGATATTGTGTGTTGGGTAAAGGGTTAACCCTTTACCCAATGAATCAGCCACATCCGCTTGCAAAATATGCAAATTCAGTATTTTCCCAAAAATGTCAACAAAATCATATCAAGTGACCCCCTTTTGGAACGAGCTCGTTCTAATGAGGGGTCACATGATATGGTTTTGTTGAATGTTTTTTGAAAAATTAAAGAAACTGATATTTAAAATGATAAATTTTGATATCATCTACGTTGGGTAAAGGGTTAAAAGGAACATTTTCCTTCAAAAGTGATGGTCTGTTTTTCTTGAGTTGATATGAAGAGTGAAAATAAATCAGTTTCAAGGGGAATAATCTTTGAAACAGTTCAGGTGCATACCTAAGTTGTTTGGACTTCCTTTCCACATCATTTCCATTGTTTTATTGCCCAGTCTTTGAATTTTGTCTTGTTCATCTAGTCTCCCAAAGAACAAACCATCAAAGCCCATCTGAAAAATAAATAAAACATATTGCTTGCAAATACATGTGTGTTGTGCAAGTAGGAAATCAACATTGTCACAGAATAGGGGGTTAATAACTTTCAGGAGGTGGGAACAATCAATGCCCAGTGGCTGTTGTCTGAACCCCAGACCATAAATATTTCTTGTGTTAAACCCATTTACACTGTTTGGCCTTTGTTTTTTGGGGGTTCATAACTCAAGAATTGGACAGAAACAAACGATCTTTCCTTATAATTAAATCTGAGGGGCACTAAATTTAAACACTCTCTGCTTTGCGGAGTTAAAATAAAAACAATGTCACTTCATGCTTCCTACTGAGAACTGAATGAAAAAGGCATAGTTTCTGTTTGAAATAACAATACATTTCACTGAAACATGTTCTTTTGCAATTAACAATTTTACTGACCAATAAATTGCATAAGTTAAAAGGAATGTCACAGGCCACATGGTCCACACCTACAAAAAAAATTAATCTCCTTTTTCACCTGACGGGAGGGTGCTGTCACCCAAAAGCAACACTGAGTTAAATTTAATTCTGATTTTGACTATTTCCTTAGAAAGTGAAAACCCAGTCTGTAAATGTGGAGTATGACTTAAACCAAGATGACAATGAAGTTGGATGAACTTTGTCTCAGAAAGAGTTCATTCAGGCTATTTGGAAATTGGAAAGGTTTGTTCGTGTGAGTTGCATTTGTGGTTTATTATGGCCAGCCATTGTTTACATTTGATTTGGATAAAACGATGAATGCAGATGATCATCTATTGCAAATTGAAGATGGAATAACAATCATGATATGGATTTCATCGTTTCTTAAATTTTATTTTGAAAGTCTTTTTAACCCTTTACCCAATGAATCGGCCGCATCCGCCCGCGTAATATGCAAATTCAGCAGTTGAAAAAATATTATTTTTCAAAAATATTTCAAGAAAACCATATCATGTGACCCCTCAATGGAACGAGCTCATCGAGCTTGTTCCAACGAGGGGTCACATGATATGGTTTTGTTAAAAGTTTTTGAAAAATTTGAAAAAATTATATTTAAACTATTAAATTTTGATATCGTCTGCATTGGGTAAAGGGTTAATATGATGAGATAAATATTAATTACTTTTTATGTTGAAACAATATGAGCGTGCAAGGGTTCTTTTCCATTCACCCTGTGCAACATAATCTTTAAGACAGAAATTAGGGGAGTGGTTTAGGTTGGGCCTAAATGTGTTTCCTTCGGTTCATTGTGTTATAAAAAAAAGAAATACTTAAGCCAATCATTTTGCCTGAAAATGCATGAACAGAAAAAAGGTATAATTATACACAAGTGCAGCTCACACTATTTGTAGTGATTAAGAGATAATGATTTGCGACTGTCATCTGCTGCCAATTAGCTGAGCACACAATCCGCTGATTGTGAGTGCCGATGTCAGATAGTAACAACTAAAAGGAGTAGTATGTTTAAGAATGCACAGAACAGGGTTAATTTTTACAGTACAGTCAGGTTGATTGGTCTGTTGACTTCAAGAGTATGTCAGTGTGTGTATTAAAATAAAAATATGATACCAGTGGAAACAAGTTAACAGCACAGCATCTTTGATCAACGATTAACTTGTTTCTGCTGATGTCGCATTTCATTCAGCCATCACACAACATGTGGCATGTGTGTCATGAGCAATCAAGGGGAAGATCAGACCAGTCAATGAGGTTAGGTCAATCTTGATTCCTGCCAATCATTGTGGCAACTTATTATTAAGTTTGTTACTGCTTGTATGAGATTGTTAATCAAGTGTACATACAATTTTGAATCAGTGGTGTTCCATGTAACCATCGGCATCGACCGATGTTCAAACACCTCTATCCATAGTCAACCAATGGCTTAAAATCGGCCGATGTCAGATACGACTGCCAAACATCAGTTAATCACTAACTATTAGGGCCCACTTCATTTTCCACAGCTTGGTGTGTAGTCCAGGTTAAACAAACATCTCTTGCTTCAGACACCAACTCCACACAATTTTGGTCCTAGTGTTTATAATAGTATTTATGCATGTTTTTGCCGATACTTCTTCTGCAGGGTTAAATCCACAGTCACCTGACCTGGACTCACTTTGCTTAGCCCTTTCTTTCAACACTGGTGGTATCTTCCATGCCAGTTAAATGGCAAAATTGGAAGAGTCCATATCCATTATTTGGGGATGAGCAATTAATATTTTCAAGGTGCAGCCTGAAGGCTGCATGTTGAAAACATTAATTGTTCTACCACCGATGTTCACTTAGTAGCCATCCTACTTAATGAAATTATGACGTATTGTGTTCCTGGCCTGGGAAAGGGGCCTCTCGTGTTGAAAGAGTTAAAGTACTTCATGTGGTATACCATTGACAACATCTTTACACTCTTGCTACTATCACTGCCACAGTTCAGTTATAAATTCACTTGCCTTGCCCTCACAGGGTTAACTTGGTCTTCACTATCAAGCAAGAACTTATTCAAAATTCACATATAAAGTACTCACAATATATTATCAACAGCTCTTTCTCACAAATTCCTGTTCCTCAAATATATACAGTTTTGGAAAAAACAATTTTTGTAATAATTACCTTCTTTGAAATCAGAGATACCAAGCTAGCTTAATGCATTTTAAACTAGACTTTTGTTAAAGTTCTCAGTCTTCGACATTACAGGACATAATGGACGACATGTGGTTTTTGTACTGCGCTGGAAAGGGCATAACACTCATTAAATCTTCACCTGCTTAGTATTTTTATAATATTTTTCATCATATCTAGTCATATTTTGCTGTGAAGCAGTCATGACTAGATCTAATGACAAACAAAAAATCACTGGTCAAAAGTCTATGCATTTTTACAGAAGGTATGTTTTTGGTTAACAGTGCCCAAATATACCTAGTGTCATGGCAAGAGGCTCGCTGTCCTTGACAGAAATATCTGTCAGCATCATACAAGGAGTTAAAGCTTATTTCCATTGTTTGAGATGGACTTGACAATTGTATTCAGTGAGCAATTTTTTTCTGTCATCATCAAGACTTGAAATTGTCATAAGAAGATCAGGGGAAACCACTCTTCTGGATATCTTGATTTCTTATAAACTGAGATGCAAAAAGTACCCCCAAATCCTTACACTTTTCAACACCAGATAGAATTTGCTACAAAATCAATTTGTATATTTATTGGTGTTTAAGGTCACATATTTCTGTACAAATGGCTGATCGTGACTGCAACAAGCATATAACGTATAGCCAATTGTTTATACCCCTGATGCCCATTTTAGAGGACTCCTACCCCCCCCCCCCTCCCCCAGGCTTTGGAAAGGCCAAAAAAAAATTAAAAATCTGTTTCTCAGGCCCTCCCACATGGTCCATTTCGCTGCCACAAGCTCTCTTTTCATAACCAATGTAAACTTGAAAAAAAGAAAAATTAAATGGTTATTGCAAAGCTTTCTTGCTCTCAAGGGCAAAATACACCACAACCCAAGCTATTCCATAGATTATGAGGCCTAAAACATAAACCAAGAACATGAACTTTTGATGGCAAAGAAATAATTACAGAAATAAAAAATAAAATAAAAAACTGCTCGCCTGCATGCAATTTTACAAATAATGGCCTGAGAAAACTACTTGTGTGGTCTAACTGGGACCTATTTTACCATTACAGTAACATAAACAAGAGCAACACTCCACAAAGACAGTGGCAATGCAGGGTATAGGTAATAATATCTGTAGCAGCCAGGACAGATTGGATTGAAATCCATCAAACAAGCCTGCATGTAAATGGAGAATATGTAAGTAGTTTGCAGGTCTTAATATACTCATGAAATTTCCATCTTACCTCACCTCAGAGGTTCTGGAAATGGAGAGTTCAACACTAATTTCATTCGTAGCAATGACATGAAAAGAAATTCATTCTTTTGACACATGATGTACCATTTACTTGTTAGTTAGAATTCCTTGAACAAAACTGTTGAAGTTTATTTTTGCAGTCAATGTCTTCTGGCTTATATCATAAGTTTCCTTACGGTTCTCACTTGTAAAAGATTATTTTGTTATTTTTCAAAGTTCTACAAGTGCCATAGCTCTACAAGTACCACAGCTCTACAAGTACCATAGCTCTGGTAGAAATGTTTAGACAAAAACCCGATATGTGGATACTATGCCCCTCATGCTGGTCTATCAGCACACCAAAGTCGAACAACTGAAGCCAGTGTTACAATGCAAAATGTTCATTTTCATATTTTTCTAAGATCTACATGGGCCATACAGTTAAAACTAGAAGTCCCGCCATGAAATGCACACGAATAGCATGTTGATCTGTGCATTAATCTACACGTTATGACCATAGTAAGGCTATCAAATTCTGTACATATGGCCTGTGCACAGGCAATGTTTCAGACAATGGACCTCCGGATAACCCGGAGGTCCACTGGCAGAAACATTGCCTGTGTTTGCTGTGAGTAACCCAGACAACCTGCCAGCTTTGGATGCCATTTGATATGGCAATTGCACACAATTCCTACATGCAATTAATCCAAGATAAGCACACAATTCGTGACGGGACTTCTGGTTTTATCTGTAACTCGGGTATGTGTGGACAAAACCTGCGATTTGTGTATATATCATTTCCCACATGTCTGTCTATCATAATACCAAAGGACATTAAAATCCAATGCCAGAGTTATAATACTATAGCCCTTACTGTAAACAGTCGAGCTAAAAATGAAGAAAAAAATATGATCTGTTGCAGGCAACAAGTGGATTTTATCAGCAATATATTTGTCTCAAAAATGTAATGTATTCAATTTTAAAAACAACTTGCAGTATGATACAAACTCATTAACTCAAATGCTTTGCTTCAGAAAACAACCAGGCCTGTCATTTTCAAAAGTGAAGGAGTGCCATAGCCACTCTCCATTATTAGGCCCAGGAGGGCTGTTTTAGATCTTCTTCATATATCTCACTTTTATCAAATATCCCCTACTTTTTTTAATAGTATATGTGAATATGAAAGCTTTTGGAGCAGTGGTTTGGGAGAAGAAGATTCTTTAATGTGTTTCCCCATTACCCATGACGTGTTAAAAAATGATGACTCACCACATTTTCAAAGACCCGGAAAAGTACCCTATGATAAAACCGATGACAATTTTTTTTACCATTCCTTCTGCTGGTCCTAAGGAAGCTTCACACCAAATAAAAATTCTCTGTGCCGTGTAGTTTTGGAGATGTGGGCATTTTAATTTTTTTTCTATTTTTTGCTCCTGAGGTTCCCATGGGGCGACGAGAAAATTTGTTTGGAAATAAATTAAGTATTTATCACCCAATAAGCTGCACACTAAATATCAAGTCTCTGCTACTGCTGGTTCACGAGAAGAAGATTTTTTAAGATTTAGGCACACTTTTTAGGCCTGGCGGCGGCAACTTGATTTTAACAAAATCAAAATGCGATGTCATAACAAACTATAGTCTCAAATTTCACTTAAATCAGTTCAGCAGTTTTGGAGGAGAAGTTGCAAACACCATGTTCATGAACAACGGATGATGAGTGATCACTAAAGCTCATCCTGACTTTCAGTCAGGTGAGCTAAAAAAAAAACAAAAAAAAAACAATATAAGGCTAAAAAAAATAATGTTTTGATTCTCAGGCCCTCCCTCGTAGGATTTGAACCTCCTCATTAGACATTTTTATTATGTCATGTTTTTTAAAAAATTTGTGAAAACCTGGAATGGTCATTTTTTTACATTTCTCGACATAATTATTTAGCTGTGTTAGCAGTAAATTGTTTTTTCTTGTTGCAGTTTATGGGAGAGTGCCCAGGGGCACTCTCCCATAAACTGTAACAAAGAAAATTCTGATATACTCGATCATGATTTAATTATTTATTTATTTGCTGGTGTTTAAGGTCATATATTTCTGCACAATGGCTAATAATGGCTGCAACACCAATATAAACTCAAGTTTAACCAATCATTTAGAGCCGTGTTTCCCATTTTAAAGGACTCCTACCCCATGGTTAGTGGGGCGTATTCCAATGGATCATGATGCTTGACAGATCTATACCATTAAAAAGAACAATAAAATTCAAATCCTTTTAGCTGTTGTTACGGCAGTTAGTTATAAAAGGTATACTATATTTACACTAAAATACAACCTTTTCTCTTTTTAAAGTGGAAAGACAGCAAAAAAATTTACTGAGTATACTCAACACTTTTACACGAAAAAAAAAATTTTAAAAAAAGTAAAAATAAAATCCTCCCTCCCTCACTGATTTGAAAAAAAAATTGCCTGAGAATCAATTCATTTTTTTTATTTGGCCTAAATGAAGTTGCACTTGAAGAAAAAAACTATGGTTTCTGTACTGCGCTGGAAAGGGCATAACACTCATTAAATCTTCACCTGCTTAGTATTTTTATAATATTTTTCATCATATCTAGTCATATTTTGCTGTGAAGCTGCCATGACCAGATCTAATGACAAACAAAAAATCAATGGTCAAAAGTCGATGCATTTTTACAGAAGGAAATATGGTTAACAGTGCCCCAATATACCTAGACTCGTGGCAAAAGGCTTGCTGTCCTTGACAGAAATATCTGTCAGCAGCATACAAGGAGTTAAAGCTTATTTCCATTGTTTGAGATGAACTTGACAATTGTATTCAGTGAGCAATTTTTGTCTGTCATCAACAAGACTTGAAATTGTCATAAGAAGATCAAGGGAGACCACTCTTCTGGATATCTTGATTTCTTATAAACTGAGATGCAAAAAGTACCCCAAATCCTTACACTTTTCAGCACCACAGATAGAATTTGCTACAAAATTAATTGTATATTTATTGGTGTTTCAGTCAGGTGAGCTAAAAAAAACAAACAATATAATTCACAAATTTTAAACACTTTCAAGACCCTAAAAACACATATTTTTCAGTTTAACCACAGTGAACAGACATTGCGTCTGGGGTTCCTGCGGGGAATATGGATTGAATGTACAGAGCAGATCTCAAGGCACCATCGAGACATGAATAAGTGAACGAATTGCTGTACTTACCCAGACGGGATAACTGATATACAGAATTCAGCTCTTGGGATCAACCAATCAGTGTGGATAAATGGTGGCGGCCTATGAAGACCTATCAGGCTGTTGATGACATCATCGGTGGCCTCCCTATGAAATCAATATTTGGTTTGTGTCCACCTTATTGTTTTCAGAAAAAAAATACATCCAAAAATGGCAATCTTACACCAAAAGTTCTGAAACGTCTGTTGGTATCAACCAATCAACGTGCATAAATGGTGGCAGCCTATGAAGCCATATCAGGTCGATGACGACATCATCGGTGATCCCACATGAAATCAATTATTATTATTATTAGGCCTAAAAAAATAAAAAATCTGTTTCTCAGGCCCTCCCGCATGGTCCTTTGGGCTGCTGCATGCTCTCTTTTTAAAACTAATTTAAACTTTAAAAAAATAAAAATTAAATGGTGTATGTCTGATATTTTACCCAAGTTAAAAAAATTGATGAATTTGTCCCTTGAGTGCAAGAAGGCTTTGCAATGCTTTAGCATTGCAAAGCCTTCTTGCACTCAAGGGATGAAATACACCACCACCCATGCTATTCTGTAGATTATGAGGCCTAAAACTTGAACCAAGTACATGAACTTTTGATGGCAAAGAAGAAATAGCTGAAATAAAAAATAAAATAAAAAACCGCTCGCCCGCATGCAATTTCACAAATAATGGCCTGAGAAACAGAAGATCTACTTTGTGTGGCCTTATAAAAGCATTTTTATAGCGCCTTTTTTACTATACAGTATTCAAAGGCGCTTGGTATGGTGAATACAGATTATAGTGAAAATTTATAGACATTTACCTATTAAAGGCTTGTTTAAATAAATGAGTTTTAATTGCTTTTCGAAATTTATATAAATCGTTTTCTTTGCGGACATCAATGGGAAGAGAATTCCACAGTTTTGGACCTGCGACGGAAAATGCTCTGTCTGCGAAGGTTTTACAATTACTTCTCGGTACAAAAAGTTCACAAGTGTTCTTTGATCTTAGATTTTGCGTGTGTCGAATTGTGTGGATCATGTTTTTCAAATAGTCTGGGGCGCCTCCATAGATACATTTGTGAACAAATGTCAAAATTTTAAACTGAATTCTTTTCGCTACTGGCAACCAATGTAATAATTTCAATGCCGCTGTACTGCTATCATATCTTGATTTTCCCAGAATAAGTTTAGCTGACATATTTTGAATTTTTTGAAGTTTTGACAGATTTTGTGAAATGCCAAATAGAAGTGCATTCCCATAGTCCAGATGAGAAATTACCAATGCCTGAACTATGAGTCTGCAGGAATCAATATTAGGTATGTGTCCACCATATTGCTAACGTTTGCCTGATCTCCATTTGCCTTATACCATACCCAACCACTAAACATACTGTAACTTATAATATGAGCAGACAGATACAGTGGAGGCCACTTAATTGGATATCTCTTAATTGTATATCCCTGTTAATTGAATATAATTTTCAAACACAAAACCATTTACCATACCTTCAGTACAAATTTCATCTGTTAATTGCATATGGATTGTAGAGTAAACTCCTGTTAATTGTATATAAATTTTTGTAATATGTCGAAAAAATTACTGTGACACGCACCAAACTCCCCCTATTTATCAACCTTTTTGGCCTCACTACACCCAATACAGGCATTTATTCTATTATATCTTGTTTGACAGAGCTCTATGAGCTCTGTCAAACAAGATATAATAGAATAAATGCTCAGTTTACTTCCAGAAAACAGGAAACTGACCAAATCCATGTTAATTGTATACTCCTGTTAATTGAATAATTTTCACTGGCAAAATGGATATTCAATTAAGAGGATTCTACTGTATATAGATAGATAGTAGGGCTGGGCAGTTTATTGGTTTTTCGGTTCAATTCAGGGTTTTTTTTAAAACCGAAACCAAACAGACGCCGTAACAAAACAAGTGGCCCCAAGGGGCCTTAATCGCTCTCCGGCCAAAGTGGTTCAAAGAAGTATCTGGGGTCACATTCAGTTTGACATGGTTCATCAACACTACAAAGGAATGAAGTCATGAGAGGCAAATTTTATGGAAAAACACTAAGGAATGGATTTGAACAAACCTGAATGTAAAATGACCCCCCCCCCCCCCCCCCTTGCCCATAGAGCCCAAATATTAAGCGAAGGACTCAAATTGAACAAACTTGAATCTGATCCCCCTTGAGATGTCATATACCAAATAGGAAAGAATTCTGACTGGTGGAAATGAAGAAGGTTTTTAAAGAAATCACCTCACAATGCACTAAGTTAAACTTTGGGCTCAAATAGGGAGTCAAAATATTAACCCAGGGTACCGATTTGAACAAACTTGAATCTGACCCACCTAGAGATGTTGTATACCAAATATGAAAGGATTCTGATTGGTGGATCTGAAGAAGATTTTAAAAGAAATTCCCTCATATTGCACTTAGTTAAAATTCAGGCTCCCATAGGTAGTCCAATTTAATAACCCTGGGACCAGGTTTGAACAAACTTGAGTCTTACCCTCCAAGAGATGTTGTATACCAAATATGAAAGGATTCTGACTGGTGGATCTGAAGAAGATTTTTAAAGAAATTTTCTTATATTGTACTAAGTTAAAATTCAGGCTCCCATAGGGAATCCAAATATTAAACGAGAAACTCTATTTGAACAAACTTGAATCTGCCCCCCCTATAGATGTTGTATATCAAACATGAAAGGATTCTGAGTGGTCGATCTGAAGAAGATTTTTAAAGAAATTTCCTCAGATTTCACAAAGTTAAAATTTGGGCTCCAATAGAGAGCCCAAATATTAACTCACGGACTCGGTTTGAACAAACTTGAATCTGACCCCCCCCCCCCCCCCCCCCTAGGCTAGGGATGTTGTATACCAAGTATGAAAGCATTCTGACAGGTGGATCTGAAGAGGAAAATTTTTTTGAATTTTTGAAAAAATTTATGGTTGCTATCAGAGTTATGCCCCTTCTGGTGCCCCCTGTGGGCACATTGGGCGCAGCAAATTTATATGTATAAACTTGAATTGACATATGATAAGGAACACGCACACAAAATTTGGTTCAATTTGGTCAAGTAGTTTGTGAGGAGAAGTCGTTAATGTAAAGTTCCCGACGGACGACGACGACGATGGATGGCAAGTGATAAGTTAAGCTCCCTTCGGTGAGCTAAAAAACGAGACTTTCAGTTCCAACAAATTTCCCAGAATTGGTAAGTTTATGACCTATCAATCACATGCTTTTTGCATGCCAAAGGCTAAAATGTCGGACAAAGGAAAACGCGGTGACGTATATGCTTACTTCAAGAGGACTGGCAACAAATACCCCCCAAATAGTGGTAGCAAATTTCCGATATCTTAAACGATATCTACAGAACCACCACCAGAAGGAATGTGAAAAATTAAAAAGTTTTACGTAAGAATCCACACAAGTAATTCAAGAATCGTTAAGTAAATTTAATAAACTCAGGCTCACTCATATTCGACCAAACAGGTATTGAAAAGTTACCTGATAATATATGGTGTAGAAGTAATATAAATTATCTTTGACCCAAAATCATCTGCGTACGGCGCATAACAAATTAGACTGGAGGTAAACAAAAAAATTTATTACTGAGTTTTAAAACATCAAAGTTTATGTGGGAAAAATGTTATGTTAATTAACCGACCTCTGGCACGTTCTCTGAAGTCACATGCTCAGAGATAACACTGCGCACTGGCAGTTCTGTTTTTTGTCAGCAATAAAATGGTTAAATTAAAAAACAGAACATATCCTGTTAGGTAACACTGAAAGTATTTATAAACTTATTGCCAACTGTTTGTATACTATTTGAACTCACTTTAAGGAATCATGCAGTACTGCCGGTCTGTCAAGTGTAAACTATCAAGTGTCAAGTTAACGCTGCATTCCCAATATGAAGTTGTTATAATCAACACTAGTTTTCCCATGTGTGTTTTGTGTACACAATGAATCCCATGATGCAATATTGAAAACTTTCAAATCCCATGATGCAGCCGTCTCCCTTCAAAAACATCAATCACCTGTCTTGACTGATATGAAAACAACGTAGGGAGCAGCCAAGGGGACAAAGTGAAGTTGGCAATATTTTCACCTTGGCACCACTCACTTTGCCCAATTTCTATGTTTGGGCAAAATCAAGGTCAAAAACAAACCTCTACTCACAACTTACTTCAATAATAGTTATCAAAATCACAAGAAATATGATTTATGTTCCTTTTATTCCACTGTCATTTGAAGCAGGAACTATTAAGAAACACAGGGCAGTCTATTTTGAAGTGATGTAATAATTACCGAAATAAGCACAACAATTGCATATTATCCATCAAAACAAGGGTGAGAGCTTAGCGACTCCTTAAAAAATAAGGAAATGTTGATTTTTGCTAAAATGTAGCTTTTCTTGTAAATTTTTGCATCTTGATAAGGCCCTAAATCTCACTGACAGAACAAAGCAGATCCCACCAGTGCCATGGTTTGAAATCCCGGAGGGCCATGCTGGTGAAGAGTTTGGTGGAGGGAATCTCAGGACTGAGGGTACTGTACTTGTACTGAGGGCAGGAAATCAAAAATAATCAAATGTGGGGACGGGAGGAACAAGTGGGATTTTGGGAGGGGGGGGGGGGGGAGGGTGGAGACTGGTCTCCACCACTGTAGCCCACTGCAGAAGCCCACCATAATATGTCCATTAGCTGAGAAGAGTGGTGAATACTGAGTAACCCGGGTGACTCATGAGCCTCATGACTTGGATGACAAATACAGACACATTTTATGTGTACATTACCCTCTAAAATGTGGATTTCTACAATACAGTTAAAACTAGAAGTCCTGTCATGAAATGCGCGCAAATAGCACGTCGATCTGCGCGTTAATCTATGCATTATGATCATAGTAAGGCTATCAAATTCAGTACATATGGCCTGTGCAGAAGCAATGTTTCAGCCAATGGACCTCCGGGTAACCCGGAGGTCCATTGGCAGAAACATTGCCTGTGTTTGCTATGTGTATCCAGGAGAACCTGTTGTGCTTTGGATACCATTCGATATGGCAATTGCGCGCAATTCCTACGCGCAATTAAGCCTAGATAAGCGCACAATTCGTAGCAGGACTTCTAGTTTTAACTGTATATTTTGAAAAACCGATAACCGAACCAAAAACCAAGTTTTTGTACAAAACCGAAAGCGAACTGAAAGCCTTACTAGATAGACAATGAGAAAACATAACACACTCTTTTTCCATGGGCATGGACAAAAATAATAAACAACATTTATTTTCAATATTTACCCTTGCAAATAGTGAGGCATGTTCTCTCGAATGTCCAAAGGGATCAATTTGCCAGGCTACTCTTGGTCTTCCACATTCACCAAAATTCTGTCGTAAAAATTCAAATCCGATAGTATGCTGGTCAATAATGGCATTGTAGTGAGTGGACGCTTCATCGTTCATGCACCAGCCTCCAAGTATAAACTCTAAACGCCCTGAAAAAATGTATAAAAAAAAAAAAACCCTAAAGAACAGAGATTATCAGTTTACTGAGGTTACAGAGCTCGAGGTAAGATGTTGGTACAGAACAGTAATTACAAAACCCGATCAAGAAATATGATTGGATGACGATGGAGGTCATAATCTGGAGAAAATTCTCCTTCCCACAAGACTGTAAAATCTCACCAGTCAACAGAAAAATATGTGTCTGTCGTTTTGAAAATCAAAAGAGGGAAATTAATACTCTCTATGTACTGGTAATAGGTTCAGAAGGGCAACTGTCCTTAGTTCTGTGGTCATTTCATTATGATGGGAAACCCCTTCACATACAACATGTGGAGAGTGTACTATAACTAAATCACCCATAGTGTGGCGAGTCCACCAAAGGAATAATTGCAAATTTGTTGCAAAGCATAACAAGCACAAGCAAAGTTCCAGACTACAGACCTCCAGGTTAACCCCGGAGGTCCATTGGCTGAAACATTCCTTTGTGTTTTTTGTCCTTATGTACAGAATTTGAAAGTGATACTTTGGGTACACATTGATGGCATAATAACAAAATGTCAAGAAAAAAAAATTCCCATCATGCAACTGCAAACTTAACCAATTCAAACTTGTTTGACAGAGCTCAATGAGCTCTATCAAACAAGACTGAATTGGTTAAATTCCTAATAGCATTATTGGGAAAACTGTTCAGATTCAAATTTTGATATTACGACATCGGTGTGCAGAGGGTTAAAATCTCTTTGGAGATGTTAACCTTTCACCCTTTCGCCGGAGAAGGTCCATACTGAAGATAGGCCTAACTTTTGATGCCTTGTGATATATGTCCATAATGAGTATGGAGATACTGCATACTGGGAATGAAAACACACATTGCCACAAATCCATTTGAATCCACCATTTTTCACTTTTTACGGAAATTAAAATTCTATTCCAAGTTTCATTTCTTAATATTCTTACCAAAGTAAAATAAGTGCCATTACCTCATATTTATGTCCTATTAGAAAATGAGCAGCCTAGTGTTTCTCCAACAGAAAATCCCTCAGAGAACAACAATGTTTTGACCAAACCGAACCGACTGAAACTGAAAATGCATGGCGCACAGCCTTGTACACAGTAGTACTTTTCAGAACAGTAACTATTGCCCAACTTCTGCCAGACATGTGCAATTAAATTTCTAAATTTTAAATATTACACGCATGTATATTTCTGAAATGGTGAGGTGGCTCATATAAACAGAATATTATATGCAGGGTGGGCAATATTTTGTGTTACATTAGTAAGTATATTAAGAAATAAAATTTGGTATAAAATTTTAATTTCTTCGCAACTAACCAAAGTAACACAAGTGCCAAATAAACAATAGGTGGTGGGTATTGAGAAATATATATGTATCTTAGAAAGAAATACATCTAAAACCTTGAGGTCTTGCATGTCTGAATTTAACTTTTTGGAGTTTAATTGGATCAATAATCAGCATTTTTGGAAAATAAATGAAACTGATGATAAATAATAATGAGAATAACACACCATATCATAAAAAAATAATAATGCAGTGGGGAGGTATGAGTGCCCACTCATGGAAGGGGATGTCAGGCCCATTGGTAAGTATAAAAAAAATCGCGACATCGACGCCGCAGCTGCGACGGGTGGTGCAATCTCACAAAATTCTAAGTTCATCAAGGGCCATAACTCCAAGAAAAATACGTGGAACAACACATGCATTGAACAGTGGCTAGACATCAATAAGATACACTTACATGCCAAATATAAAGTCATTCCATCAAGAATTTCAAAAGTTATTGAGTTTTGAAACTCATTGCTCACAGACAGACAGACCGACTGACAGACCGACATTGCCACTTATAGAGCTGCTAGTCGCAGCTAAAAATATACAAATTACTTTAAATTTATCATATTTTTATACTAATATCCAATAGCCCAGACTTAGCTGAATCATAAAAAGTCAGAGGGCCTAGGACTTAAGAATAAGCAGACCAAATACAGCTCCTAAGCCTGCATTCCAAGGTGAAAAGGAGATTAAATTTAAAAGGAATTACATGTATGTCTCTCTATACAATAATAGAGAAAACATATCATAAATAAGAAGCCATATCCAAGTAATTCTGTAATCTTAGCATGAATGATTATGCTAACTGGGTGTAACGAGCCCCCAATTTTAAGGCTAGTTCGGACTAAGCCCCTTAAATTAGGATGGCGTATTCAAGAGTGAGAGACTAACCCCCACAAACACACACCATATATAAAATTAATAATCTACAGACAAAACAGCTTCACTCATAGTTGCACACTTATCAAGCTGGAAGAGATGAAGAAAAATCCCCCCCCCCTTTTTTTTGAAGGAATATTCTTCAAAACAAAGAGGGAAGTGCTCAGCTATTAATTATAATTAATTATTGGTGCTTAACACCACTTCAGAAGCTAAGGCCATCGCGGCGATCCCAGTTATTAACAACTCACTCTTCTAACGTAGAGCAGAGTTGGAATACATAGATAGGTCAAAACCGGTGATATAAAGAGTACAACTATACACTTATCCAATTGAATCCCAATGGAAAGTATCTGTTAGAGCAAACACGCTTCTAAGACAACCAACAGGCGACTTCAATCAGGTGTACAATTAATTCCAATAATTGAACTCCAATTGAACCGTGCGAATATATGAGAATGTGAATTCTCCTGTGTACAGTCTCTTGGTAGAAACCTGGATTTAGAACATGGAATGAGCTATGATTAACAGACTCGCAACGAACCGTCCCCGAAATAATTCATTGTTTCCTAGGTCCATAACAGCCAATGACTGTTCAAAGAAAGAATATACTACTCCGAATAATGATGGCAAAAAAGAACATAGATGGCGTGTCGGAAGTTCCATAACTGATCCAAATAGCCCCAAAATTCTCATGAGCTCTATAAAGCAGAGCAAGAATTTATATAATCTGTTCAATAATGCATCTGCCTAATAAATATACATATTATGCATGCGAGCAATGAAATCCTGCATGTACTCATCTGAATACAGCCTGTATCCTCGGTATGACCAAGTGATACAAGTGTAACCAGGAAACTGAATGAATAATACTACCGGTATGTTATTATGCAGTTAACTGAGTAATAAACTCATACGTCGTATGCTCATATATGACTTATAAACTAACAATCACAGAAAACAAACCAAATAGTGAATGTGCCCATGAGGTCGCCGTTGGAACACGACTCGGCCGCCAATCAAGGAGCCATGAAAGGCATGCATATACTTGAATGCATTCGAGGCTCACAGGAAGAAAACTACGTCCTGCCCTGTAATCGCCTCTTAACACATTGCCGGGAAAGGGGGTGGGGGGGGGGGGGGGGGGGGAGGGGGGGTTGACAAATCATTTCTATCGAATCCCCCTCACCCACATTACTTGAACCGCTCTTGTGTTAGTTATCAAATAGTATAGGAACCGCAGGAACTCCCTCACATCTGACCGACTCCATAATGCCACTAAGGATGGAGGGGGACGTGATGAACAAATAATATACAATATTGACATAATATCCAGTCTCTAAGGCGGAAATATAATCCACAGCAATAGATTGGATAAAAATGAAAAGGGAGACGAAAACAATGTTCCGACACCCGATCATAAAAACAAAGATGAACTCCTTACGTTCGATCCGATATCAGGAAAAATATTCCTGAGAAGGAGTTAAGTATAGGCGTTGGAAGAAATGCTCATTAATCACACTAGGTAAATATGGCATCATCAATAGGACTTATCGCCTCAAATAACTAACACCAAACCATACCGGTAGGAAGAGAATAACCTCCTCTAACATAACAGTATCATGTCCGATAGGACAATGAACTCAGCCTAGCTGAAGCAGCTAAAGGTATTCCTATACGTGAAGACAATAAAAAGGCTGATAACTGCGGCCTTAGAAGCTCACTAAGCAGACTTACAATGCCAGCCATAGCTTAGAAGTCTTCATTTCTGTGAATACATATATACATATTGGAGTAAGTTACGACCGTGGAAGCTCACTGAACGGAGACTTACAACTATTGTTGCCCAAGGCAGGGAATGAAGAGCCGCTATTTTAACAGCCCTAAATTCCCAAAGAGATAGTAGTCTCAAAAGATAATTATTTCAGTTATGTCATTGTATAATTACTGAAAAACATTGCTCATGATTCTAGCTAGGCTACTATGGTGTAAGCAATAAGACTCAAGTCTATGACACCTAGGAAAACAAACCGAAAAGCACTCTTCCTTCATCGGTTTTATTCCCAAAAGACAGTGGTCAGAGGCTAGCTAACATAGCTTAGAAGTCTTCATCTCTGTGAAGACAGATATCTCAGTGTAACTTGTAACCTTGAAAGCTTACAACGCAAGGTAGGGAATGACGAGCCGCTATTCTAACAGCCGGAATTCCCAGAGACAGTAGTCTCAAGGTAGCTACGCAGTTATGAGTCTTCATCTGTGTGAAGACATATCTGTGTCACTTGCAGCCTTTGAAAGTTCACTAAAAGGAGACTAACAACACTAGCTGCTACTAATTTATAAGAAAAGACCGCTGTAACAGTACATAAGGCTACTATAGTGTCCACAATGGTCTTAAATGTCTTGACGCCAAGGAATACAACATTGTGAGGGAAAAGATGTACTTATTCCCTCTAACGGCTCTATTCCAAACAAGACAGCTGTCGCAGCCTATCTATTCACTATCCGTCTGGCTTCGGGACGAGAAACAGGTGACATGTAAAAACCTGGAGAATTTTGATTCTCGCCGACCTCTATTGCTTCTTCGATAGGAGAGTCTTTCTTGAAAGAATCCACTGGAAGATTTGTCCAATGCGTACTCCTTGTAAGTGGAGCTTTGCTCGGATGGTAGCCGAGACTACATTCTCATCCACTGATCTTCCGTAATTTTCATCCAGGTTTTTGCGAGGTTGATAACCTTCCGTTAACTAGAAAGCAACTGAGGTCTAGACCATCACCTGTACAACTTGCGAGGTTTGCAGGAGGCGAAATTCTGTCCTTCCAGCAAACAACCTCGTCCCGTCGACCTAGGGGCATCTGACTTATATTCTTTATAAGACTTGTGCCCCTTTCCCAAGTCGCTATACTGACAACCTCCAGAGTAACTGTAAGAGGGCTTCCTAGACCCTCGCGAGGAGCTCCCTTCTATGATTGGGAACTGTAATGACCTCGCCTACTCCGACCAGCTGATGCACGTTGTTGAGACACTGCTCACAGTATCAGTGCGCTGGAAGCTTTTTGGTAGCCTGTTCATAGACTAAAGAAAGCGTGTTGTCAAACAGTGTATATCCGGAGACCGCAGCGACTCGGGGAGAGCTTTTCACCCTGTCATCGATAATTGATGACGGTGCAAGGGCTGCATCATGTCTAACCAACTCCAATTTGCCGCTGAAAGGGCAGAGTGGTATGTGGCATACATGACTGCCCTGGAAAGAACTCTTAGCAAGGAACTAACATCCTCAATTCCTTTTCCAGAGCCCTGATGATATGATCTGCATTTAACTTGGCACCCAGAATCGCTCTATTAGATGAAATATAAAATTCCATCCCATCCAAATGTAAATTGAATGATGTAGGCAAGGATATGCAAATCCCCAGATGTAGAGTAGCTCTCTGAACATCTTCTCCAACCGTTTTAAAATGCTAGGTTGAAAATGGCATCGTTAATGTGGCCGAAGGCCTCCGACACTTGCCAAGATCATCCCGGAAAGGAAAGAACATTATCTTTTCTTCGCACAGCATCTTTGTCTAGAGAAGACAGCGTTTTTTTCCTAGCAGATGCAGCTTGCCGATCTGGTGAAACAAAGTCAGGATAGTATTGATGAATGAAATTTATAGCTACCATATGTTGTTCCGAAAGGTAAAGGTAATCCTCCTCCTTCTCCTTTTCACCATCCGACTGATTCTGCCGAGAATTTCGGTCCATAGCATCTGAATGTTCAAATGACCGGTACGACCCAGCACCACCCGACAGCTCACCACTGAAGTCTGCAGAAGTCTGTGCTTGCACTTGCTGGGAAGCTGTGCAATCTGCGACAGCAAGTCCGTTACAGAGGGTTGAGGGGTAGCAGTCTTCTGTATTTATGCCGCTTTCTGCTCCTGGGATGGAGATCTCTTCTCCGAACGTCCCAATGAATGAAGCCTCAGATCACTAGCTGCCCGGATGGGCCGACTTCATGGGCAAAGACTGGGTACGTCTTCGGGCAGCTGCATGGATATCGGAAGTTGGGTAGCTAGTGTGCGGTCGTGTGTGCTATATCTGTCTGAGGCAGAAGCTGTAACTGCAGCAGACCCTGGCTGCTGTTTAGACGAAGCACCCCGAGTGGTGAGTGTGGACGTTAGCTCCTGCTCAAGCAAGTTTCACAAAACAACATTTGGCCCCAAATGTTGCTGGATTAGAGAGGGCTCTCCCACTCGGGGTCTATCACACCTCGCCGAGCTTCCCTAGGAGAAGCTTGCAGGTTTCTTCCCTTTTGCCATCATCGCTGGGTGAGCTTTAGTTTTTGAGGTGCTCGATCTACCTAATTTTACACTTCCCTCAACCGCAACGGACTTACCTGGTTTCCTGGCCCCCACTTATGGGGTACCACTTCACCGGTCAAGCTGGCTGCTTGCCAAGGATTAAGAGCACTAACTGGAGGCCTTATCCCGTGCTTAACATTCCTGAGCACCTTTGCAGCTAGCTCTGTTTGCTCATCAGAGCATGACAGCGGTAGCACATTATGGATGGGTGTCACAATACAATCACCATGTTCTTGTTCCTCTGAAAAACTTGAATTATTCTGCGATGAGTGCTCCGACATAGAAACCTCACCGCCAATGACGTACCTCGACACCCGTCTCCAGCATCTGTCATACCAATGAACACATGTAGGACGAGAATCCATAGGAGTGCATCGACTACAGGCAAGGCAATAAGCATGTAAATCCGAGGAAGACTTCCTCGCCTTGCATTTAGAGCAGTAAGCTTTCATAATTACAATCAAAAGACAAAGTCGATAGCACTCCTACAAACTCCACAACAAAAATACATGATAAGGATACATGAATAATAGCAATTAAATTAAATTCGAAACATTTATAGGGAAGGAACACTCAACATTAATCATTAGCAAGAATGATGACATCAGGCGTTATGTCCCGAAAATGGGAAACATTAAATAATTTTTATAATTATTATAAAGTTACAGCTCTGAAAGTTTGAAACCACCATTGTTCACTTCCATCATCCATTTACAGCCTTGAACTCACCAATTCTTTAATTGATTTGTGTCTGGCATCCTCAAAAAAGGAGATTTAAAGCACAGATGTCAGATCATTGTTACTGACTTTAGGGCCAAACAAAGTATGATGTTGGCGCCAATTCCAGTCTCTTCCTGAGTGTTGCGCATGCGCAGATAATAAAATAATGGAGGGCCAGATAGGACTTTTAATTTTCGGTATTGTACGCAAATTTTGGGGATTCAAAATTTGTGTTTGGGCCTTGATAATATTGAGTTTGCACCAGCTAAGACTGAGCCACTGGTTCTAGAAACAGTGAAAAAGCGGTACCGAATAATACATATGTATATATAATCGTCTAAAAGATACCCAGCTATTAATTCTTATTAATTTATTATTAATTTATTGGTGCTTAATGTCACATCAGCAGCTAAGGTTATATTGTGGCGATCCCGGTTATTAAAATCGCAAGATTCAAAACGTATTCCACATCTGGAATTGGTTGAAAACTGGTGATATAAAAATGTACAACCTTAAAACTTGTCCAATTGAATACTAATGGAAAGTTATCTAATAGGACAAGTTTCTTAGCCAACACACTGGCGAGCACGTTCAGGTGTACAATTCCAAAAAAGAACCACCCAATTGTAACCGTACAATTACATGAGTGTAGGAATAAGCCTGATGTACCACTTTAAGGTTGAAAAACTAGATTCTGAATATGGAACGGGATACGATTAAGAAACCTGTCAAGGACCGTTCCTAATAATTCACTGTTCCCTAGGTCAGTTAAAACCAATGACTTTTCGGAAAAAGAATTTATCACTCCCAATAATGAAGTCAAATTTGGAGAACGTATGAAGAATTTTTATTGCAAGAGTCCTCTGTTTTTCATGTTAGGTAAAGGGTTAACAAAACAAAAAACAAAAAACAATGAAGTCCCCATTACACCCACAGTGTTTTCGTTCACGCGCACAGATACATGAACAAATTGTTGATTGCATAATTCACTTGTGAAGTTATCGTTTATTATCAAACCTGGAAATCCCAGTAAATCACACTTTTGAAAGTAATAAAACAAGATACTGTACCTATCAGTTCATGAGAAGATCACGGACAACAGATGGACAATGGATGGATGGAAAACAGATGGAGTGATCACTATAGCTCACCCTTACTTCTAGTCATTTGAGCTAATAAAAGTTAGTGCTCATGACACTTAAAGAGTGAGTCTTGATGCAATCTTTCCAAAGATCAAGAACTTTCATTGATTATATACTACTCAAAGTTTGCTAAGCACCAAATATTTAACACATCATTGTGAAATTTGCTCGTGACATATTTGCGATATTTTTGGTGGATATGATTGAGGAATGTATTGAGATGATCCCCAACGTTTTCATTAGCTCTCTTGACAGGCAGACTTTTCGTGACAGTCATGGAAAGCATGTACCTCTTGATTTTCATGATGTTTTCGTGTACTGTCTACATGTACCTGACATGTGTAGGGTATTCAATCTTCATTTCAACACAAACCCTCGTGATTTAATTATTGAATATGGCAAATGCAAATGTAAGAAGACATTTGTCTGAAGCAGAAATGTGGTGGCTGTAGGGATGGTGGAACAAGGGGCTACCCATCGTCAGGTTGGTGAAGCCCTTGGTGTGTACCATACGCTGATCACCAGAGCCTGAGTAAGATTTCAGCAGTGTGGCATACCAGTAAGACAACATGGTAGTGGCAGAGACAGGGCAACATCTGCAGTTAAAGACCATTTTTTGATCATTCAGGCCCGTAGGAACCGCTTTGCCACAGCAACCCAGTGACCTTCAGAATGCATCCGGGGTAGATGTTTCAATGCAGACAATCCGGGCAAGGTTGCACAAATGTGGTCTCCAATCGCGAAGACCATGTATTCGCATTCCACTGTCCCAGAACCACTGCCAGGCATGATATGAAGGGCCATGGACCACGTTGGATGGACCAGAGAAGATTGGCGACCTGTCCTTTTTACAGATGAGTCAAGGTACTGCCTAGACCACACAGATAGGTGTTCTAGGGTATGGAGAAGACCAGGAGAGCGATCCCATGCTGCCAACATTGCTGAGCATGACCGCTATGGTGGAGGGTCAATCATAGTCTGGGGCGGCATCAGCTGGGATGGATGTACAGAGCTCTGTGTCCTTGAACGTGGTACATTGCCTGCACAATGGTATATTGATGAGATCCTGGATGTCCACATCAGATTGTATGCAGGTGCAGTGGGTGATCTATTCATTCCGATGGACGATAATGCCCATCCTCATGTTGCCCATGCTGTCGGGGAGTACCGACAGAGGGAAGGGATTGAGCGTATGGACTGGCCAGCAAGATCCCTTGACCTCAATCCAATCGAACATGTCTGGAATGAGTTGCAGCTTGCAATTTGAGCCTGTCCAGTCCAGCCAAGAAGTGTCTAGGAGCTTGGTGCCAAGCTGGCCCAAGAATGAGACAACATCCCAGAAAGGACCACCAGGAACCTGATTGGGAGCATGAGAAGGCATTGTCAAGCTGTAATTAACAATAATGGGTCTCATACTTGATATTGAACCCATACCAGTTCGCTCCGTCAACTTTTTGGCAAATTGAAAAATTTCCTCTTTTACCAATATTATCCATTTGCCATGGTTATCATATTCAAAAGCTAAAAAATAATGTCAAACACAAATAAAATCTTAAATCATTAAAGATATAATTAAATAGAAAATATACACATTTCATTACAATATTTCAACTAAAATGTAAATCAGGTAGTTGGATATACTTGGTGCTTAGAAAACTTTGAGTAGTACATATTTAAGGACTAGTGCATAGCTTGGTGTTGACTATGCCCATATAGTGCCCTGTGAGGTGGTGTAGTTCCCGCCGCGAAGCGGGCGTAGCCAACGACAAGACATGCACTAATCCTTATATTATATCGAACACCCATCAAGAAAAACATCTGTCCGATTTGTTAATCTATTACCAAGGTAGGAGCCCTACCAACCAGCGTCATATAGAAAATGAAAGTGTCAATGACACTGTAGCTTAACTTGTGTGTTGTAATTGATGAAAAGGATAATGTTCAATGTTTATGAAAGGACTATGAAATAAGACAAGAATTGTGATAATTGGGAATATGTTCATTTTTGGTCCCTGTATGCTATGAGGTGTACACTGTACTCAAGAGCTGAGGGGTGGGTTAATATGACCTCACAGTTAATGTATGTGGCCCTCACAGTTAACGTATATTAACGAAAGTTACCAAGTTACAGTGAAATTATTCCAAAACGAGTCATCCCATCAAGTTACATTGAAATCCCTTCATAAATATGGCCTGTAGACTGTGCTAAAGGTTTTCGGGCTTCAGGCCCCTGTAGCCGTCAGTTTCCCAATTGCGTCCAAAGGGGACGTTCTCATCTAGACATTATATGAAGTCAACCTACCAAGTTACAATGAAATCCCTTTATAAATATGACCTGTAGACTGTGCTAAAGGTTTTTGGGCTTTGGGCTCGGGCAGCCATCATGGTTGAATGACCGCAACCAAAAGGGGACATTCTCATCTGGGCATCATCTGGAGTGATCCTACGAAGTTACAATGAAATTCCTTCACAAATATGACCTGTAGACTGTGCTCAAGGTTTTTGGGCTTCGGTCCACTGAAGCCGTCACAGTTGACCAAACACGACCAAAAGTGGATGTCATCATCTAGGCATTATATGGAGTCAAACTAACAGGTTACAATGAAATCCTTCCATAAATATGACCTATAGACTATGCTAAATGTTTTGGGGTCTTGGGCTCGGGCAGCCATCAAGGCTGAATGAACGCGACCAAAAGGGGACGTTTTCATCTAGACATTATTTGGAGTCATCCTACCAAGTTACAATGAAATCCCTTCATAATTATGACCAGTAGACTGTTCTAAAGGTTTTCGGGCTTCGGGCCCCTGTAGCCGTCACTGTTGCCCAATCGTGTCCAAAAGGGGACGTTTTCATCTAGACATTATATGAAGTCAACCTACCAAGTTACAATGAAATCCTTTCATAAATATGACCTGTAGACTGTGCTAAAGGTATTCGGCTTCGGGCTCGGGCAGCCATAATGGTTGAATGATCACAACCAAAAGTGGACATTCTCATCTGGAGTGATCCTACAAAGTTACACAATGAAATCCCTTCATAAATATGACCTGTAGACGGTGCTCAAGATTTTCGGGCACCTGTAGCCATCACAGTTGGCCAATCACGACCAAAAGGGGATGTCATCATCTAGGCATTCTATGGCGTCAACCTAACAGGTTACAATGAAATCCTTCCATAAATATGACCTATAGACTATGCTAAAGGTCTTTGGGCTCGGGCAGCCATAAAGGCTGAATGATCACGACCAAAAGGGGACGTTCTCATCTAGACATTATTTGGAGTCATCCTACCAAGCTACAATGAAATCCCTTCATAATTATGACCTGTAGAATGTTCTAAAGGTTTTCGGGCTTCGGGCCACTGTAGCCGTCACAGTTGCCCAATCGTATCCAAAAGAGGACGTTCTCATCTAGACATGATATGAAGTCAACCTACCAAGTTACAATGAAATCCCTTCATAAATATGACCTGTAGACTGTGCTAAAGGTTTTCGGGCTTTGGGCTCCGGCAGCCCTCCTGGTTGAATGATCGCAACCAAAGGGGACAATCTCATCTGGGCATTATCTGGTGTGATCCTACGAAGTTACAATGGAATCCCTTCATAAATATGACCTGTAGACTGTGCTCAAGGTTTTTGGGCTTCGGGAACCTGTAGCCATCACAGTTGACCAATCGCGACCAAAAGGGGAGTCATCATCTAGGCATTATATGGAGTCAACCTAACAGGTTACAATGAAATCCTTCCATAAATATGACCTATAGACTATGCTAAAGGTTTTTGGGCTCGGCACCCCTCTAGGCTGAATGATCGCTATCAAAATTGGGACGTTCTCATCTAGACATTATTTGAACTCATCCTACCAAGATACAATGAAATCCCTTCATAAATATGACCTGTAGACTGTGCTAAAGGTTTTCGGGCTTTGGGTCCCTGTAGCCGTCACAGTTGCCCAATCACGTCCAAAAGGGAACCTTCTCATCCAGACAATATATGAAGTCAACCCAACAAGTTACAATGAAATTCCTCAATAAATATGACCTGTAGACTGTGCTAAAGGTTTTCGGGTTTTGGGCTTGGGCAGTCGTCACGGTTGGCAGATCATGCCCAAATGGGGAAATTCTCATCTAGACATCATAAGGAGTCATCCTACCAAGTTACAATGAAATCCCTCCATACTAAACATGACCTGCAGACTGTGCTAAAAGTTTTTGGGTTTTGGGCTTGGGCAGCCATCACGGTTGATGGATGATGCCCAAAAGGGGACGTTCTCATCTAGGCATTATACAGAGGCATCCTACCAAGTTACAATGAAATCCCTTCATAAATACGACCTGTAGTATGTGCTAATGGTTTTCTGGTTTTGGGCTCGGGCAGCCATACTGGTTGCCCAATCGCGACCAAAAGGGGACATTCTCATCTAGACATGACCCCAAACCTGCATATGAAATTTCATGGCAATCAGACAAGAACTGCAGGGTGTAGCCCGTGCTAAAGGAAAATGTGAACAGACTAACAGACTTCCGCACGCGTGATGGCAATAGCTGATCTTGACTATGTCCAATTAAGCTAAAAATACCATGTAGTTTTTAAAAAACATTTTCTTCTTCCAAAACACGGCTAACTTGGATTATTGATTTGAGAGATTTTGAATCGGTCGGCAAGGGTAAACAAAACATTTCCCCAAAACGGAACTGTGTATTCTAGAATCGCGCAACTCGCGAATGAAAACAAAAATTTACGAAATTTGACAATGCAGTTTGATAATTTCCACACATTTGTCACACATATACATTACCGAATGGGTCAGCATGGGATACAAACTCCGAAGATTCAACTGAATTCCATTATTTATTTGTTTACTGCCCAAAACATACAATTAAATAGCGAAATAATATGAGCAGCGAAACAAACGATTTTTCATATCCGGACGCGTTCTCATGAACATTGGACCCAGCTATGGATCATTCTCTTCAAACAAGATATGGATAATCTTCTCAAGGAATAAAATGAATGCCTCGGAAAATGTGACTTCAACAATGGAAAATCGATACATTTTTCCACAAAGATTTCTTTCCGGGTCGTTTTGTGGATGTTGTGCCTCTGTGAATCGATTTTTAAATTTAGCCTGATTAGTTTTATTCGCCCAGTATGAAAAGAAAACTGATATAGTAGTGTGCTAAAAATAGAAAACGTGTAGTGCCTGGGTGTAGTGCCTGGTCAGTTCTGTGGATGCAAACTACACGAAATAGGGGTGCAGCATTCGTCCAATCTAGAAGGTCACATGAGATATAATATATGTCAATAAACATCAACCAAACAAACTATAAATTCATTAATCATAGAAAAACCTTTCAGAGCTACATATAACTAGCCTGAGTGCTTTGCCTACAAAATAGGACACAAACAAGTAGTTTTCTTGTCTTAATGTAAAACAAACAAGTTCTCTTTTAGCCTTAATGTAAAACAAGTTTTTTTTTTGAGTGTTAATGTAAAACAAGTTTTTTTCTAGTGTTAATGTAAAACAAGTTTTTTTCTAGCTTTAATGTAAAACATACCATTATTAACTAAAGATTGAACAACATGGCGCATAGAATCACTTTGCTCATTCCACCATCTCTCAAAAAATGCAATTTCTACATATATAAATCTCTTGGTAGGGTCATTCATAAGTTGAGGTATTACAGAATCCAAAATATACTGTACTCCAGCATTCTGGATATTATCTTTATCTGTAATAAATGGAAATATAAATTTAGGCCTATAAAAAATAAAAATCTGTTTCTCAGGACCTCACGCATGGTCCTTTTCACTATGTTTCATCTGCTTAATTTGCAAATTACGTGGGTGGATGCAGCTGATACCCCTCTTGCCTATTTGTACATTACTGTGTCAAGAAAAGTAGCAGTGCTTAGCCCTTTCCCCAACGCAAACGATATCAAAATTTATTTTAAATAACATTTTTTTTAAATTTTCAAAGAATTTCAACAAAACCATAACATGTGACCCCTCAATGGAATGAGCTCATTCCAACTAAGGGGTCACATGATATGGTTTTGTTGAATATATTTTTGAAAATAGTATTTTTTCAGCTGCTGTGGCTGATTTGTTTGGTAAAGGGTTAGAGTCTGGCACATGCGATGACACCTGCACACCAACCTGTATTGTATGCCTCACTCAATCACAAAGAGTGTGAAAATTAGCATACAGTTAAAACTAAAAGTCCTGTCATGAAATGCGCACAAATAGCACGTTGATATGCGCGTTAATGTACGCGTTATGGCCCAAGTAAAGCTATCAAATTCTGTATATATGGCCTGTGCACAAGCAATGTTTCAGCCAATGGACCTCCGGGTAACCCGGAGGTCCATTGGCAGAAACATTGCATGCGTTTGCTATGAATAACCAGGCGAACCTGCCGTGCTTTGCATGCCGTTCAATATGGCAATTGCGCGCAATTAAGCCTAGATAAGCGCACTATTGGTGACAGGACTTCTAGTTTCAACTGTACCTCCACACCTTCTGAATCACATCTCTCTACACTAGCACTATGGTTGATCACTTTGCCAATTAAATTCCTACTCCTCAACTGTCACTATTCATTACTCTGGATTCATAATTGTTTATTGGCATTCAAGGTAGGGAACATGGTGACTCAGTGCTTACAGCATTGGACTTCAAACGGGAAAGCCCATGGTTTAATCCTCATCTGGGGTAACTGCACTGTGTGCTTGGGCAAGGCACCTCATCCCGATTGCCCACATGGGGCATGGTGGCACTCTGTATTAAGGCGTAGCACATGTGAATGGTACACTTGTTTTCAACCAATGCTAACCCTGCCTGTGCAGAGTTAGTACATTGGGGAGTCTGACAGTTGCTTGCTGGTTCTCTCCAGGTACTACGACTTCCTCCAGGAAGAGACCCTGGCTGTCAAAAGTGTTGCTAAACCCCAATAAATAAATAATAAATTATTTTAATTATTGTTTTTTTCAAACTTTTCAAAAAATTTCAACAAAACCATATCATGTGACACCCCCCTCCCCTCATGAAACAAACTCTTTCCAATGAGGGGACCACATATGGTTTTGTTGAAATTTTGTGTCTTCACATTTGAAAATTACGTGAGTGGGAACAGCCAATTCGTTGGGTAAATGGTCAATGCAAATGTACAAAATAAGCATGCCTCACTCTTCTGAATCACACCGCACTACACTAGCATTACGGTTGATCACTTTGCCCATAAAATGTCTCCTCATCAACTGGCACTAAGCATGGCTCCCGATTCATATTTATTATTTATTGACATTTAAGGTAGAGAGTGCACTGACTCAATGGTTAGGGCATTGTACTTAAAACCAAAAGGTCCATGGTTTGATCCCTGCCAGAGGCAGCTGCGATGAGTCCTTGGGCAAGACACTTAATCCCGATTGCTCATGTGGGGGCATGGTGGAGCCGTGTACTAAGGCACACTGCACATCAATGGTGCACTTGTCTTCAACCAATGCTAAACCTGCTTGCATGGAGTTAGTATGTTTGGGAGTCTGACAGTTGCTTGCCATTGCTCAGTGGTTCTATCTGTGTACTCCGGCTTCCTCCACCCATACAACTGTCTGACACGAGGTGAACCTGGTTGTCGAAAGTGTGTAAATAAATAAAAAAAAATAAATAAATTGACATTTACGGTCACATTTATTTTGCACATGGATATAAAGCCAAGTCCAGCCAGCCATTTATACCCCTCTTGCCTATTTGATGAGGCCTTCCACCCCAGGCACTGGTTATCCAAGCCAGAAAATAAGCGGACTATCATCTGCAAAATGAGGTCTTCAGAGGGTGAATTTGGTGATGCTACCCTGCTTAGCATCACTAAATTTACCCTCTGTGAACCTCAATCTGAATCAGGGTCTCAAACCTAAACAGAAAGAGGTACCCAGAGGATAAATTGGCCCACTGTATGGGATAGCATCAGCAAATTCACACTCTGGGGACCTCATTCTGCAAATGACAGATTGCTTATTTTCAGGATTGTGGTTATCAGGTCCTATTTTACCAGCAAAACACAAACTGTTTACCATAGTAAACAAGAGCAATGCTAACGCATGTGCTGATGCCCCCGAAGGTAGCAAAGTTGGACTTGCATGTAAATACAGCTAAAACTAGAAGTCCTGTCACGAACTGTGTGCTTATCTAGGCTTAATTACGCGTAGAGATTGCACGCAATTGCCATATCGAATATATCCAAAGCACGGTAGGTTCTCCTGGTTACTCATAGCAAACACAGGCAATGTTTCTGCAAATGGACCTCCGGGTTACCCAGAAGTCCATTGGCTGAAACACTGCTTATGCAGAGGCCATATTTACAGAATTTGAATGCCTTACTATGGTCATAACGCGCAGATCGACATGCTATTTGTGCGCATTTCATGACAGGACTTCTAGTTTTAACTGTAAATAACTTCTGAATGTTTGAAGAGAATTGGTTCATCCGAACAACTTTGAATGAACGGAATTAAAAAACACTATGATTCTTGTGTCATCCACACTTATATGAATATATTGATATGTAGTAGGTTAAAATGACATGCACACCTGCCCTGCACACACTGGGCAGTACAGAAATAGTGGACTAGAAAAAATTGGGATAGTGGATTAAAAAAAAATTGGGAAGCACTTCCCCTATAAGACACTGGCCAGTAAGAATAAAGCTGAAATTGGCATCCATGTATATGGTTATATCGATATGTAGTAGTTTAAAATGACATGCAACCTCCCCATCAAGCACTGGGCAGCACAGAAATAGTGGACTAAAAAAATCGGGCAGCACTTTCCCCATAGGCACTAGCCAGTAAGAATGAAGCTGAAACTGGCATCCATATTTATATCGTTATATTGATATGTAGTTTTAAAATGGCATGCAAACTCCCCTGCAAGCACTGGGCAGTATAGAAATAGTGCACTAAAAAAAAAATCAGGCAGCACTTCCCCAATAGGCAGTGGACAGTAAAAATAAAGCTGAAATTGGGACATTTGTGATTTTTTAATTAAAACAAGAGGCCCCAAGGGGCCTGAGGGCGCCTGAGGGCGCTCACCTGACATGGTAGCCTAAATATCAACCCAGAGAATTGATTTCAACAAGTTGCATCTGCTCCTCCTAAGAAAAGCTTATACCAAATATCCAAAGATTCTGACCAGTGGATCGAAAAAAAAAGAAGATTTTTAAAGAATATTCCTCATATTGAACTAAGTTATAATTCGGGCTCCCACAGGGAGCCCATATATGAACCTAGGGACTTGGCTTAAACAAACTTGAATCTTACCCCCCCCCCAAGGATGCTGCACACCAAATATCAAAACATTCCGACTGCTGAATCTGAAGAAGATGATTTTTAAAGAAAATTCCTCATTTTGAACTAAGTTACAATTCGAGCTCCCACAGTGAGTCCAAATATGGACCTAGAGACATGGCTTGAACAAACTTGAATCTCACCCCCCTAAGGATGCTGCATACCAAATATCAAAACATTCTGACTGCTGGATCTGAAGAGGATTTTTAAAGAAAATTCCTCATATTGAACTAAGTTATAATTCAAGCTCCCACAGTGAGCCCAAATATGAACCCAGGGACTTGGCTTGAACAAACTTGAATCTCACCCCCCTAAGGATGCTGCATACCAAATATCAAAAGATACTGATTGGTGGATCTGAAGAAGAAGATTTTTAAAGAAAATTCCTCATATTGAACTAAGTTATAATTCGGGCTCCCACAGTGAGCCCAAATATGAACCCAGGGACTTGGCTTCAACAAACTTGCATGTCACCCTCCAAAGGATGCTGCATACCAAATATCAAAGGATATTGATTGGTGGATCTGAAGAAGATTTTTAAAGAATATTCCTCATATTGCACTAATTTGAACATTTGGGCTCCCATAGAGAGCCCAAATATGCACCCATGGAACTAATTTCAACAAATATGTGAATCAATCTTCCAATGATGTTATATACCGATGGCAAATATAGCCCCTAGAACCTCTCTTGAGCAAATCTGAGTCTACATTACACCTCAAAAGGAAGCTGCACACCTAATATTAAAGTATCTGCTACTGCTGGAACATGTACACCAGATCTGCTTCAATTTGGTGGAGTAGTTTGTGAGAAGAAGTCGATAATGTACAGTTAACGCCGGACGGAAAGTGATTAGTAAAACTCCCCTTGAGCTTTGCTCAGGTGATCTAAACACTGGGCAGCACTTTGCAATATAGGCTATGGTACAATTTACCTTAGTCAGAAACAGAGGGCAAAAACAAACAGGGGCCATAACTCTGCCAAACATGAATGGATGAAACATTAGTCACGAGGCCATCAGTTCCCCCAAGCTGCCCTATCACCATCCCAAAGAACATTAAAATCTGACAACTGATGCTCGAGTTATAATACAAAATGTTTGTATGGACGGACGGACAGATGGATGGACAGATGGACAGACATACAGAGACCTCGACTATATACCCCCTCGAATATTTTTTTTTGGGGAAGGGGGGGTGGGGGCATAACAAGCACTGCTTCACTTCCCGTAAGGATTAGAGCTAATTTTTATTACCAGTGCACACAAGTTAGTAGTACAGTATCGTGATAACAAAAGTGGTCTTCTCAATGGGATGGCAATCTGATTGTGACAAACTTACATTAGTGTTGAGAGATTTCCAAAATATTGCAATCTTGAGACCAAATTTAGGGAAAACAAAAGAAAATAGCATCTGATATTCATAGTTATTACATTTCTATTTTTAACTGGTAAAATGCTATAGTATTACCATAGGGAGTGCAGTCACTCAGTGGTTACAACATTGGACTTCAAACAGAAAGGTCCATGGTTCGATCCCTGCCAGGGTGACTTCATTGTGTCCTTAGACAAGGCACTTCATCCATGTGGGGGCACGATGGCACTGTGTACTAAGGTGGACTACATGTTGATGGTGCACTTGCCTTCAACCAATTCTAACCCTTCTTGTTCAGAGTGAGTACATTGGAAAGACTGACAGATGCTCACCACTGCTTGGTGGTTCTCCCCAGGTACTCCAGCTTTCACAACCTGTAAAAATGTCTGACACAAGGTGACTCTGGCAGTCAAAAGTGTCATTAAACCCCAATGAAAAAAATAGTATTGAAGTGAATAAAGTGAAAAGAGAATTTTGACTGGATTGTTACTGTGCCCCTACATGTAGTTCCACCCGGAGGTCCATTGGCTGGAACTTTGCAATAAATTTGCAATTATTGCTTGGGTGGAATTTCCATTCTATAGGTGATTTAGTGATACAGTGGAACCCTGTTAACTGAATAGCCACTTTGCCAATAAAAATTATTCAATTAACAGGAGTAT
Source organism: Pictodentalium vernedei (assembly GCA_031216915.1). Taxonomy (NCBI): domain Eukaryota; kingdom Metazoa; phylum Mollusca; class Scaphopoda; order Dentaliida; family Dentaliidae; genus Pictodentalium; species Pictodentalium vernedei. The sequence goes on from CM062297.1 coordinate 162,606,434, forward strand.
TCAATTAGCAGGGATTGTGTCGCTTTCCTGTATTCTAGAGATAAACTTATCATTTATTCTATTATATCTTGTTTGACAGAGCTCTAGGAGCTCTGTCAAACAAGATATAGTAGATTACATGTAAATGCCTGCATTGGATGTGCCAAGGCCAAATGGGTCTATAAACAAAGGAAAACTGGGGAGAGTCAGGGTAATTTCTCAACAGGTTACAAGATTTTTTATTCAATTAACAGGAGTTTACTCTATAACCTATATTCAATTAACAGGTCAAATTTGTACTGGAGGTATGATAAATGGTTTTGTGTTGGGAAATTATATTCAAATAACACGGATATACAATTTAGTAGTGATGAACCGATATGGTAAACAAACCATCGGCCGATACCGATGTTAAGAATTTAATAATCGGCCGATACTGATTCCGATGTTTTAAATTCCGTGAAAATGCGTGAATAACTTGATCGAACCCTGCAAAGTTGCAATTAGAATGTCAATGCGGGGTTGTGTTTCTTGATTCCTGGTAAACTCGCAACCAAATCAACTCCCCAGACAATTTATCCGATCGTTTTGTGCAGTCCTTTCCTCGGTGAGAAGAACGAAATCACCCGTGTCAGATTGACTCTCCATGCATGGAATACTACATATTCTCCCAATAAGATTAAATCCCATATATTTAAAACTCATAGCAATCCTGTGGGAACTCATACACATGCCGACAGACACTGTCCTGACTCTGGATAAATCCGACTTATTCCTTTCTTCTCATATCGGTCATAAGCCCAATATTCAATATGTACATTCAAAATAGACCTCTCCATTTTGAAAATCATGTGATTCTGCCCTGCCATGGAAGGGGGCTGAACGTTTCGTACACGGCAATTTGGGACATTTCATACACAAACTTGTAGGACATTTTGTGCACAAGCTACGACATTTCGTACATCAGGTTATGACTGCCTTGTGCCAAGTAAAGATAACAACCCCGTATGTAAAAATAATTTATATTGGATTATAATGCCTTACACTTACAGTCTATTATTTCATATAAAAAATACTTAAAAACCCTATAAAATTTGCCTGTGTACTAGTGATGATATATGTACGAAATGTCTTTTGTATACGAAAGTCAGTATACGAAATGGGATCAGGGACAACCCGCCCCAGGGACAACCTGCCCCAGGCCTATTTTGGGGGCGGGTTGTCACACTTTTTGGGGCGGGTTGTCCCGATTTTTTTCTGATTTTTGAAGAAAAAGTTTTTGTGGATAGTAATATATAAAAAAATTTTTACTCACTTTTTTATCGAAAAATTATCCAATTTTATCGAAAATTATCCACAATCCACAGTGATCATATTAAAACATCCCAGAATGACTGAATTACAGTAATAATAGTTCTATACTGAATTGGCTGCATGTAGAGACCAGTCAGAAGTGATGTGTTGTTTTAGTCATGTTGTTTCAGTCGGGTACCCTCTAAGGGGAATGATATTTGTTTGATGCGAAAAAATCAAATGACCAGGCATGTTGTTTCAGCGTGATATGGATTCATCACAGCGTTGATCGCTTTTCCTTTATCTAAGACTAAGACAATAAATGTGCTTTTTAAGCTGATAACAATCACTGACTCAGATGAAGCCATGGACACGTCCGAGACAACAAACAGTCAGGCCCCTGAAACATCCATCAATGAGACACCCACAGATACCTTTACCACAGATACTTCTGATAATAATAATTCATTCAGAATTATTCATGATATTACTTTTAATATCATCATAATTAAGTCCAATAAACAAATCTATTGTCTGCTAATTAATAATGATCATATTATAAGTAATAACAGCTGAATAGTTCATTTGTTATTACTTATAATCCAATCATAGTCCAATATCGTAGTCAAATAGTTCATAACTGTGGCACGTGAAAAACTTGGGGCGGGTTGTCCCAGCTTGTTTGGGGCGGGTTGTCCCTTTTCCCTACGAAATGCCTGTGTACGAAACGACACTAATCCTCCATGGAATGCGCACATATTGTTTTCAAAGAAGCTGCCTTGTACAATTTATTTCACTTGTCTCCCACCAGATTTTTTTTCGTAATACAGTACTTATGAATAAATGAAAAATGAACCCGGCACCGACAGTCTGATACTATTTGTTTTAATAAGAATTGTGCAATTTCCAAAACGGAGTAATATAGGAAAGCTAAATTTTAAACAATGATGTTACGACTTAAGAAACTGGGTCGAGATTTCTACGTAATAAGAATCATGTATGACTGTGTGACAAATTGAAATTGTGGCTTAGCTTTAAATTATTCATAGAATATTAAAACGGACAGAATTTTGGAATCAGTAGTGTTGGCACATTCCCCGGACGTTTCACGTGTAAACACTGTTTTCGACGATATGGCTGTGAGTAAAAAAAATAAAAAATGACGGTTTATTTTGACCCTGTAACAATCGGCGCACCCCTATCGGCAAATCATGCCCTTTTCTGCCGATGCCGATGATTCACCGATTACCCCATTATCGGCCGATGGCCGATGCCAATAATAGGTTCATCACTACAATTTAGAGATATCCAATTAAGTGGGCTTCACTGTAATACACTCTCCATGTACTGTACAATTGTTTGGAATGTTTCAGATGGTCAAAAAAGCAAACTGTACGTTTGCTTTTCCGACCAACTAAAATATTCCAAACAATTGACTATTTATGGGTTAGACTGGTTCCAGACCTAAGGTCCTGTGAATCACACATTTTCGATTCAAATCAAATCTTGAATCGAATCCTTCTATTATTAAAAATCGAATTGAAACTCCAATCGAATCATTTGCATCTTGAAGATGACCAATGGAGGGTGAGGTACTATGATCCTGTGATGGCTCATGTCTCGACTGATAACATAATCCGACAACATTATCAAGGCATGCCTTCGACGATGGCATGCCTCCACCTTGATGATGTAGTTGGAATATTACACTGTGAGGATTCAAGTTCATAGTTGACATTGCTTGAAAACCTTAAATTTACATTTAACAGTGGTAGGGACTACATGTAGTGATACTGGAATCAGCATTGCTGGTGGCATGAGTTCATATGTTATTTATGTTAATCTAGAGGAAGTTACACTCAGTCTTTTATTTCAACATTATATATTCATGTACAATTTCTATCTGAACTATATGTGTTATGAGACAATGAAGATGGCTGATATCAAGCTATATTCCTATGAAAAAGATTTGAGGGGAAACGAATCGGGAAGCCAAATTCAAATCAAACTAAATACTTCCTTGAGATTTGAAATCAAATTGAATCCCGAAGTTTCGCAGGGCCCTATCCAGACCTTAGAAGAATTGCACTCCTTACAGAATTAGACTTGTGGCTTGAGAGCCTCAGCTTTACCAGTCCTGGAAATGAGATGGGTGCGAGTGCAATTGCTCCCGTCAGCACCCGTGATTTCTATTTTATGGGAGCTAAAAAATTCACGAGTTGAAAAATATTGTGGACACTAATAAACTGTGAGAGCATATACATGTGTGTTGTTTTGAGAAAGCAGCACTATGTGGCCAGTGGCAAGATACTGTCATAATTCAGCAATTCCTTATATATTTAACCCTTTGAACTCTTGTGGTATGTTCCATGCCTGTTCAATGGCAGCAATTAGAAGAGTCCATTATTCATCATTTGGGGTAGACTAATCGATATTTTCAACGTGCAGCCTTGGGGCTGCACACTGAAAATACTGATCGGTCTACCCCACACATTTACTGAACAGCCATCCTATATACTGACGTATCATGTTTCTGGCTGGAAAAGCGGCCGCTCGGGTTCAAAGGGTTAAGGTTTCTGGTGTTTGGTGACAGAATTCCCTTGAAAAATTCATATACTAATATTTTACGGGTGCAATTTACTATCATCTCTGATTTCACGGGAGCTTAAAACTGCATCCGTCAATTTTATGCATTTCCAGCACTGCTTTTCACAAGTGAAAGCTCCGCACCTATGAATGTTTTAGTGGCAATCTAATCTCCATTCACCATAAACTATACATACCTCCATAGTAATACTGATCAACAGTTTTCAGCCATCCAACATCATCGTGAGTGTGCGGCACAAGATGCACATTCAGCATATCATCTTTCACTGGATTACAACTCTGTCATGAAAGAAGCAGAAAAAAATTTATAGTACATCTAGGGCCCTGAGAATATTCAGTATTTGAAATGGTATTCGATTCGATGTCAGTATTCGATTTGAATCTGATTCAGCAATCTGTATTGAATATCTCTGCAATATATCCTTGCAACCTTTCTCTCTCTCAGAATGCACCACAATTTGACAGGAGGAAATGTTCTTTAACAAGAGGCCCCAGGGGGCCTGAGGGTGCTCACCTGACACAGTAGTCTAAATATCAAACCAGGGACTTGACTTGAATAAGCTGCATACGCCCCCTCCCAAGAAAAGCAGGGTAAAAAAAAAAAAACAAATTTTTTTGTCTTAAAATTGACCGAAACACAGAAAAAAAAAAAAAAATTTTTTTTCGGCTTTTGGTCCAAAATTTTCTAAGTCCCACCCGGACCCAAAATTTTCAGGGGAAAAGTTTGGTTTTTTTTGTCTTAAAATTGACAGAAATGCATAAAAAACAAAAAAAAAATTTTTCGGATTTTGGTCCAAAATTTTTTAAGTCCCACCCGGACCCCAAATTTTCAGAGGAAAAAAAAAAATTTTTTTTTTTTTTTTTGTCTTAAAATTATACCAAAACGCAGAAAAAACAAAAAAAATTTTTTTTCGGATTTTGGTCCAAAATTTTCTAAGTCCCATCCGGACCCAAAATTTTCAGGGGAAAAATTTTTTTTTTTTTTTTTTGTCTTAAAATTGACAGAAATGCATAAAAAACAAAAGAAATTTTTTTTCGGATTTTGGTCCAAAATTTTTCAAGTCCCACCCAGACCCCAAATTTTCAGGGGAAAAATTTTTTTTTTTTTTTTTTTGTCTTAAAATTGACAGAAATGCATAAAAAACAAAAGAAATTTTTTTTCGGATTTTGGTCCAAAATTTTTCAAGTCCCACCCACACCCCAAATTTTCAGGGGAAAAAATTTTTTTTTTTTTTTGTCTTAAAATTGACTGAAAGGCAGAAAAAACAAAAAAAAAAACTTTTTCGGATTTTGGTCCAAAATTTCGAAGTCCGCAACGTGACCCCAAATTTTCAGCCTAAATATGAACCCAGGGATTTGGCTTCAACAAACTTGAATCTCACCCCCGTAAGGATGCTGCATACCAAATATCAAAACATTTTTATTGCTAGATCTGAAGAAGAAGATTTTTAAAAAATACTCCTCATACTGCACTAATTTAAACATTTGGGCTCCCATAGAGCCCAAATATCCACCCAGGCAATTGATTTCAATAAACATGTCAAACAATCTTCCAAAGATGTTATATGTGAAATTTTAAAGCTTTTGGAGCAGTGGTTTCGCAGAAAAGTAGTCTTATGTTTTTCCCATTACCCAGTGTTAAAAAATGCTGACTCAGCACTTTTTCAAAGTCCCCAAAAAGTACCCCATCATAAAACCGATGGCAATTTTTTTTTATCATTCCATTCTGTTGGTCCTAAGGAAGCTTCACAACAAGTAAGAATTCTCAGTGCCGTGTAGTTTTGGAGATATGGGCGTTTTCATTTTTTTCTATTTTTAGCTCCTGTGGTTCCCACTGGGCTATGGGGAAAAAAATTTTGGCATAAATTAGGTACTTATGGCCCAATAAGCACTCATGTAAAATTTGGTTCAAATCGGCCTCGCGGTTTGGAAAATAAAAATTTGGGGCGGGGCCAAAATTTTTGCCCCTCCTTTAACATCGTCAAATATAGCCCCTCCAACTTCTCTTGAACAAACTTGAGTCAACACCTCAAAAGGAAGCTGCAAACCAAATATCAAGTCTCTGCTATTGCTGGTTCTTGAGAAGAAGATTTTTTTAAGAATTGGAGCATTTTTGCCCCATCCCTCTGCTCAATGTGAGCCGAAACCTAATTTGACAAAAAATCAAAGTCCGCAGACACAACCCCTTCTCACATGAAATTTCATTAATATGCGGCCAGTGGTTTGGGAGAAAAAGCCCAAACACCACCTTCACGACGGACGCCGGACGACGGACGAAAAGTGATCAGAATAGCTCACCCTGACTTTCAGTCAGGTGAGCTAAAAAATTGGGGCACATCAGTTTAAAACGGATTCCATCTCATGCAACTGAACATTCAGTGTCCGCGACAAATTTATCCGCCGCTCATATTTCCTGTTTCATGTGCCAGCAATTGATACAGCACTGAAAAGTTTGAAACTGGTTACCTACCTAACCGATTAAAAACATGTCAACCGTTTTTCCGAAATATCGATGGTGATCGTCATTCCACGGTTAAAACGTAGTAAATCTGCCGCTTCTTCTTTGGGATAGATTACACCTCGAAGCCGCGCTGTAATGTATATATTGAGAAATAATCGACTTTGGCATTCAATACTTCGTTAATTTCCGTGAGTACTGAGTAACCGCAGAAACTATTCTGTAGTATGTATACAAAAAATCGCTGTCGAGTACTCGACAACGTTTGTTTGTATACATACTACAGAATAGTTTCTGAGAATACTGCCTTCCAATTCCTATTGTTTTGATCCCAGATTCGGTGAAATAATGGCTAAGGTTAACCAGATATTATCCGGTTATAGCTCTCAGTTAGTTAGTCAGTTGTGAAAATGAGCCAACTGTTTCAACCCTAGACAGATATATCCATGGCCGGCACATGGAATAGGGAGTACGGGCCAATGTGGTTATGTTGCAGACTAAAAAGTGATGGTTTTCCCAATAGCACTACTAGTAACCATTCCAATAAATTTGATTCAATATACACGATTCGCGAATAATGAGCAGTATTCGATTCGGTCTTCGATTTGATCATGCCCTGAGTACATCTACAGATAATATCAGAAATGTCAGGTGTCAAAAGCTTGGATTTTCCATGCAATGTCTTCCATACAGTGATTAACTTCTGAGGTGTGCTATCACACTCACACACCTCAGCCATACAGTACAGTCGCAATGGACTGGTCCAAATCCATTCATGGGCAGTGATGTCCACGCATGCATTTAACAGGTAACAAAAAACCTCATCAGCAAAATTTTAATTAATGAAGCACCACGTTGCACCCAGTGTTTCACTGAATAATTTTTGACGATTACTACTATAATTAGTGTATTAGTGTTTGGAATCTAATATTATTGCATCCGTGGAAATATTGCCCATCCATGGAAAGTGACCAGTCCACGGAGTCTGTACTGTACCTTATTTGTGACTGAGATTCACTGTTTATTGAGCTTCTAAAATATCACCAACAGGAGCCCTAACCAGGGATGTGGTGGGGGAGGGGGGTGGGGGGTAGAGGGCCAACCCCACCTACCCAATTTTCAATAGTTAGAATACTTAAGCCTCATATCTCTAAATCTTGGAATTTTCCTGTCCTGTGGTTGTCAATTTCCAGGCATTTTACTGTACAGTACAAGTCAATATAAGTTGTAGGATAACAACTATGAACTATGTACCTTTCTCTTCCTACACTGATAAGACCAGAAGCTGACATCATTTTCTGATTTTATCAGTTTAGGAGCAGCAGTATACTTAGTTTATTGCTGTTATGCTACAACTTATTTTAACTTGTACTGTAGCTGTGACCATTTGGAACATGGGCATTGGTTGTTGAACCTCTTTTCATGGGATTCTCTACCTGAAATAAACATTTTGACCCATGAAAGCAAGGTTGAACCCTGTTGTATACTGATAACGCATGTTACCACTTTACCCATCAAAGCTTTTTAATTTTTAACATATAAACTGAATTTGATAATTTTAAAAAAACCCCCAATATTTATCAATAAAACCTCACAAATATGGATGGCTTTGGAACCTGCTCATTGATCATTGACCCGCTCACATATTTGTGCAATTTGATACACAATGTGTCAGGATATTTCAGGTCATGTTAACCTTGTATTGTTTAATTTGCTGCTTCTATGTTACAGTTAAAACTAGAAGTCCTGTCACGAGATGTGTGCTTATCTAGGCTTAATAGTGCATTGGAATTGCGCGCAATTGCCATATCGAATGGCATCCAAAGACCGGCTAGTTCTCCTGGTTACTCAAAGCAAACACGAGCAATGTTTCTGCCAATGGACCTCCGGGTCACCCGGAGGTCCATTGGCTGAAACATTTCTTGTGCACAGGCCATATGTACAGAATTTGATAGCCTTATTATGGTCATAACGCGTAGATTAACGCGCAAATCAGCGTGCAATTTGTGCGCATTTCATGACAGGACTTCTAGTTTTAACTGTAGGTGAAGGATTAAATTGACTCAATTCATTTCACGCAAATCCTAGCAGAGGTGCTGCAAGAATCAACATGGATTCTCGCTGGCTTCATTGCACAAATCATTGCGTGGATGGATTCTCATCGAAATATAAGCCCTGCACATACAGTACGTGGAGAGTGGATTGTAACTAAAACACCCGCAGAGTGGAGTTATCACCCATGCTATAACTTTCAAACTTTGTACATATCGACAAAAAACACAAGCAATGTTTCAGCCAATGGACCTCTGGGTTTAACTCGGAGGTCCATTGGCTGAAACTTTGCTTGTGCTGGTTATGCTTTGCAACAAATTTGCAATTATTGCTTGGGTGGATTCTCCACTCTGAGGGTGATTTAGTGATAATACACTCTCCACGTACTGTATGTTCCATGATTCTTATCTGAACTCACTGAACTGGTAGAGTGTTCAATGAGAGTGTTGGAAGCCCATATTTGGGCTTTACTTTAAAGCACAGGTCTCACGACATAAAGGCACCGAAGTCAGTGGATATATTTTATATTATCTTGGAAGTAAAATTATTTAGTCTGTATTAATTTGGTTTGTTACAATTTATGGGAGAGTGCCTACATGTACAGGCACTCTCCCATAAATTGTAACAAGGCCAAGACATGTGAACAAATTTTGATGACCAAAATTCTTTTAGCACTCTACATGTACCTGTTAAAATAACTACAAGTGAATGTCTACCAGTATGCCAAATAGCATTGAGATAGGACGATTTGTATTTGAGTTATGGTGATGACAAGAGGGAGAGAATAGAAAAAATTAATATATTATACTCATTAGAGATGGGCAGTTTTCAAATTTCATGTCGGTTACGGTTTCACTCAAAGAGTCGGGTTTTCAGTTTCGGTTTTCATTATACAAACATAATACATTGCATTTGCATATAAGATGTATTTGGCACCAGTCAGTGTCAATGGGACTCCATTTCCAGGGCAACACACCTGTGTAATAGCCTATACCGGTACTCTGATTTCTTGAGCACAATGTATTTGCAAAAATTATCTGAAGAGTTTAAAGTTTGAGAAAAATGATTTTTGCCTTGAGTCTGTTGCAAAATTAGATGCCCCCCAATACCTGTGTTTACTGTTTAGGGTAACCTGACACACCCTAAAATATTATGCTGACCATAACAATTTTATCGTGTAAAAGTTGCTCATGCAGGTCACTGTAACACTGGCTTTGGAGTTTCAGCTTTCAAAATTATGTGTAGAAATAATTATATTTGTCATTATAAATGTGACAAGTTCCAGTTCAGCAAAGGAACTTGCATTTGAGAAACAGATGAACGTTCAAACAATGATGCGTAAAAAGTAATTTTGTCACCTATTTTTGCGAATGTCGGCTTATTCAGACCTTGGCTCTTTCGGACCATGGCGTATTCAGACCCTGGCTTTTTTGGACCTCTGGCTCATTCCGACCTTGGCTTTTGTGGACCTCTGGCTTATTCGCCCCCTCAATTACATATTGATAATTATGACAAGAATTTTAGGAAATTTCAACTATTTTATTACATTTCATCCCAAACAGTCATACATACAATAAAATCCAGGTTTTACAATATACAGTTGGAAAATTGGTGAGCAGTGATGGGTACACTTTCGTTCACAAGCAGACAGAGATAAATGGTATGATTGTATGGAGATATAGTGTTAGAGGAAAGCAAACATGCCTAGCTGTTGTGAACAAATCTAATGGAAATTACCAAAATGCAACAATTCAACATACATTCAATCTGCAAAACGTGGCCTCTAGCCAGATCCATATTGACATGTGTACTTGCTGTGTATAAGTAGCAATGAATAAGTCAAAGTTCATCAAATCTGCATAATTTCTGCACGAGAAAAAAACCGGTATTATATCTGATGTATTCCATGTTACTAAACATTCATTAAAAAATTTATTTAAATCATGAGGATTCAACTTCGACGTTCAAGATTTTTGGAGTATATTGATACTACATGGATACAAAGCACTACCGCTACTTGGCCAGTAGAAACATGGTCAGTATTTGGCTGCAGCATCCATACAGACAATGATTGTGAAGGATGGCATAACTGACTCAACCAAAGCACCACAAAAGGGAACCTCTCTTTTTATTTATCAATCACCCTCCTATATCAAGAAGCTAGCCAGACACCTTCACATGTAAAAATGATCTCAGAAGGGAAAATGAAATAAAACAGCAGAAGAAAATAAAAGAGGTGACAGGACAATTAATAGAACTGTAGCAGCAGTATTCAAACATAGACATTTCAATTAGCAGACTACTCAAGGAGGCCGCAAAGCTACATGTATATGCTCCAGAGTAATATAAAATTTATAATAACAGTTAATAATATGTAATGTGATAAAAATAGTTGAAATCTCCTAAATTATTGTCAAAATGATCAATATTTAATTGATGGGGCGAAAAAGCCGGAGGTCCGAACATTATTTTATGTTTTTGTTGTTATCTTTTCATAACTGAATATTGTAAAACATGAATTTTATTCTAGACAGCTTGGGATAACATATAATAAAATAGTTGAATTTTCCTAAAATTCTCGTCATAATTATCAATATGTAATTGAGGGGGCAAATAAGCCAGATGTCCGAAAAAACCAAGGTCTGAATGAGCCGGAGGGAAAAAAAAAACAGGGTCAAAATAAGCCAAGATCCGAAAGAGGCAAGGTCCAAATAGGTCGGATACCATGCTCGAATGCAATACCAATTACTGCAGCTGTTCTGAAAACAGAGTATCGCGACTCTGAAGTTTGAAAACAATGTTAACATTAGGTTGTTTCTCAATTTATTCTGAGAAATGAAGATCTGATTCAAGTTTTTCAACATTGAAGCTGAAAACCCCGACAACAGGTTTTCTGTAATTGTTTCTGTTTTGATAACAAAACTGAAACTGAATTTTCGGTTAACCGCCCATCTCTAATAATCACAAAAGATTGCGAGACAAATTTCGAAGTAAATACTAGAGAAACAGAATTTACTGCAACAAGTATGTTTGAATCTGTGTGGAAATGTTGCAAGCATCAGAACTAAATTAGATGGAAAGAGAATTTATGGTGACTTATTTTCGGGAGCAAAGTATCTTTAAAGAAATAAGAAATGGGTTTTCACAAACAGCATTTAAAGATTTCATACAGAAATCAGACAAAATTTCTCAAGAACATGTTCTTTAAATGAATCAAAAATGAAAATCAAGTGAAACCTGCCCGCAAATGCCATTCGTCAGTCACAAAGACCATGTTGTATCTTTTTACTGGTTGAAAATAGAGACTTATGGTCTGTGTTCATTCAACTTAGGATAGATTCTTTTGCCTGAGTGAAATTCAAGGGAAGATAACTCTAATTTTCCTCTGAGATTCACCTCTACAATTTCGCACTATTGAAGAGAAGTAATTTCTAAACTAAGGACATGTGTTGAAACTAATACCATGCAAATTGGAAATGTATTTGTTGGAGAATAGAATTTGAAGTTTTGGTCACAGAGTTGGAGTCTGATGCATAGGGGTGAAATACCAGAAAAGTTAAAAAATTTATAGTAATTTATATATTTTTTATACTTACCAATGACCCAGACATAGCTGGTGCTAACTCTAAAATATTTAGGGCCAAACTCAAATTTTATCCCCCAATCCCCAAAATTTGCATCTAAAACCAAAAATTACATGTTCTATATGGTCCTCCATACTTTTACTCCACTGCGCATACGCAGTGTCAAGGAGGTCTCGAAATTGCCGCCAAAAGTCATTCTTACAACCAGTGCCTGGTAAGCGTTATGTACTCAGCGGGGAGGTATGAGTTCCCAACTCATGGGAGGGCCACCCCCGTCTGGGTCATTGGTAAGTATAAAAAATATATAAATTACTATAAATTTTTTAACATTTTTATACTGTACCGATGACCCAGACTTAGCTGAATAGTAAAAAGGTTGGAGGGCCTAGGACATAAGGAAAATCCAATAGACTCAATTATCTTTTACAGACCTATCCCCTTAAGGAGAAAAGGAGAGATAGTCTTACATGTAGCTTTCTTATTTGTAACAAAAAAGAAAGACACAATACTATTCTGTAATTGACCACAATAACATCAATGAACTCTATAAACATCTAGTATCATCCTTTATACTAATATTTTTTTCGGAAAGCCAATAAATACGGGAGTCTAGAGAAATGAGACTCTATATACTCATTTAAAAGTGTTCGAGGATTGCATATTAACGCTCAATTAATCGCGTGATATATACGAATGCTTCACACCAATCAACACTTAAAAAATATTACACAGATGAGTAAACATAGGCTTAACCCTAAAATCATCTCGCGGAACCGACACAGAATTACTAAGTCCAAGGGAGGTATTCCCTTGCTTTACACTATAAAGCAGGTGACCTAAGAGAACACCCGCCCCCCCCCCCCCCCCTTTCCCTTGCCCTGGATCAAATACTCCAGAGCAAAGAGGGCAGCAGGACAGAGTCACTGCCGGAACCGAAAGCCTATACACACATAGTTGCCACTGTTTAGTAGACGACATTCTGAGTAAAAAATAGTGGACCTAAACAATGTAGATCTGCAGAAAAGGACTCAATATTCTCAGATACAAAATCGGGAAAATGGAGGGCTAACACCAATATGCAGCCCTCATTAAATCTGTAATAACAATATTAATAGCTTTATAAGCCCATGAAGTAGAACTCTTACTTCCTGAGCTCAAAACTAAAACACAGACTGCTGAATAAAGATATAATCATAAGCAGAACTGACTGTAGATTGAATCCATCTGACCACAGAATGGACCGAAATGTGGAGGAAGCTTCCACGGTCTGAATAAATTAGTCCACAGTCTTTGTGGAGCTAGAGAAGCTACCAACAGAATTTGCATTGAAATAATTAAACTAGAGCAATATCTGCTGAATCAACAGCGTTGGAAGATATGCATATCTTATTATTCCGTCTAACAAGATCAATAGAGCGTTTACTGCAAACGCTCGAAGATCCAAACATAATGACACATACGTCTGCAACTGATTGTTGAGATGCGTTGCGAATAAGTCGATCATTAGCTGCTCGCCTTGGTAGCAATCTGATTGAAAACTCATTTGTTGAAAGCCGATTCTGGCGGCAACAAACGGCCCCTCCGCGAAGGGGGTCCGCTAATATGTTCAGACAACCCGGAATATGACGGACCGATAGGAAAACTTGATGTTCTAGTAGCAACCGAAAGATTCATTCCGTTAACATGAATAACAGGATGGAATGAGTGCCTCCATAATTCCGAAAATACGCCAATACCGTCGAGTTGTCGGACAGAATTAGCATATGAACATTCTGAATTACGTTATCCAATAACATAGCGCAGGCCAAAATGACATCATACTTGATGTTTGAGTGCTTGATAAGGAACTACGGAATCAAAAGACCCTGGCACTTCAATCCGTTGGGCTCAATGAAACAACCCAACCTGTTATACTGGTATCCGTCGAGACTGTAAAACTCGGATCCGGCAATTGCAGTGGAACTACCTGAGTTAAGCCCAGAAAACTTGCCCAAGTCTGAATCTCTTATTCACTTGATTTGACAAGAAGATGTCTGTATCGAGCGAAAGAATCTTCACCCTCCAATTCTGAATTAAAGAAATTTGGAGAGGACCAATGCGTAACTGCCCCATCGGAATAAAATCGCAGCAGTTCCGCCTAAACGTATCAGTCTCATAAGACCTCTCGCTGAGACTTTGTCTGAGTGAAGACAATAGTGAGCTTAACAACTGAATAATTTCGTTCTGGGTAATGACAGACGAACGAAAAAGTTGTGCGTTACGAAGCTCATCCCCCGGTGGGTGAATGACTTGGATGATACCATATCCGACTTCTCCTCGTTTACTTAAGAAACTGAGACGTCGGAGCAATAGAAGCAGATTCTGCACATAGTTCTGAAGCGTTAACTCATTGCCGTACTTGTATGAATGTCGTCTAGGTAGGCCAACGTTATCGCAGATGAATAAGCTCGGAAATGAGTCATTACCGTGTCCGTTATTCGAGTGAAGGCCCAGGGGGCTAGATTCAGACCAAAGCATATTGCTCGGAACTGATATACGACTCCTATGATAAGGAAGCAAAGATACTTTCTGACGCCTGATGTACCATGACGTGAAAGTACGCATCTTGAGATCTATGCATGTAGCATAATCGTACACCCGAATACTCGCTCTGACCGATCGGGTGGACTCCATATATAAACTTGGAGCCGCGATCAGCTTGTTTATCCAGTTCCAAATAATGTGTGAATGGAATGAGCCGTCTGGTTTTTGGAACCAGAAAAGGATGGTTGTAGAAACCTGGAAATTCCTGGATTTCTACGATCTCCATCGCAATCATTCCAGAAGAGACTAGGCTTCTGATGGAAGTGAGCCTCTATCCTACTGACTTGGCAAAAGCTGAGTCCATCTTGGACTCCGAGTTAACAGAGGATTTCGTTTGGGGAACAATTTAGTCCTTCCGAAATCACCCCTTGAATCCAAGGGACGTCCATAATCTATTCCCAAATAATTGAGAAACTCGACAGTCTTCCGCTCACTAGTACACGATAGAGGTTAAAACCATTACCTCCTGGTCCTGCGAGGCTTGCGGAAGGAGAAGCCATGTCCTCCACGGTCCGCACCTTGCCCCGTTGACCTAGGGACGTCTGACCGGAATTATGGCCCCTATATGAGTCGCTACCCTGACGGTCTCTAGAATAAGACCTAGAGGACGCATAGGAACTTCCCTTGGACGTATTCGTCCCAGAAGTGCCTGTCCTACTCTTCTCTGATGAATCCGACTATATGGAAACAAATTTTAATAGCAGAGAGTCTAAAGCTTTCTTTGTTAACTGATCATAGACTGTGGAAAGCTTGCCGCCAAAGAAAACTCTCCGGAGACAGGAGCGACTCTGAGAGAGTTTTTCACCTTACTATCTACATGCGTGGATGTAGCCAGGGCCGCGTCACGTCTAACCATCTCCATATTGCCACTAAAGGACGGAGTTTTACGTGAGGCCTCGAAAGAACTCTTAAGGAGATTGTGCATCCTAGAATTCTTTTTCCTTTGAGACGTAATGATAACGTTCTGGTAAGGCGATCTGCGTACGATGATGCATCTAAGTTGACCCTGCTAGACGATATTATTATTTACAACATCGTGGTTGGAATTGACATAGACGACAGTAAAAAACAATACTAGGTCCTGACGTGGTCGTCTAGATGCAGAGAATTCTCAGAATACTCTGTCCTGCCGTTTCAAAATATTCATTGAATTGATGAAAGGCAGATGTAGAGCATATTGCCGATAACAAACCTGACCTGCCCATTTAGGTAGCAAGTTAAATAAATATAGCGTCATTCAACAGATCAAATGTCCGTGAGCCATATCTGGACTATGTCGGAAACTGAGGGATGATGTCCCTAAACCGATTAAGAATTCTGTGTCCAGTAGCGCTATCAGTCTCTTATCCGGCAACGCAGCATTTTTGGTCTGGAGGAACAACGTCAGATGATAATGCCGGATGCACTCTACGGCAATTATGTTGTTCCAAAAAGGGAAAATACAACTCATTCGTATCCTTTTCACCATCCTGTCGGACCACTTGTAATTCTTGGTCATCCATGCCTGAACCTGCAGCAGAACGTACCAACCCAGCTTCCTTGGATAATTCCTGATCTGACAGAATTACTGTCGGTTGCTGGGATGCTGCGATAATTTGTGCTATCTGTGATAGCATGTCCGTAACAGAGGCCTGTGGAGCTGTGGTCTTATAGGATTTAGCCGCTGGAAGCTCCTTGGACGTTCACTCCTGCATACATCTAATATTCGAACGTCCGGAGTATGAAGGCCTCGTAACCTTGGCTACCGGATGTTGTGACCTGGTCGCCATAGAATCCCTGGTCGGCGATGTTGGTTGAATATCAAAGGTCACATAGCCAAGGTGCGGTCGTGTGTGCTGCCGTGAGGATGAGGAAGCCGAAAGAGCAGTCTCTCCGGACTGTCTATATAACGGAGCGTCCCAAGCGGAGGACGTATGCTCCGACTGAGGAACGTTTTGTACCACAACATTTGGGCCCAGATGTTGTAATACGAGAGAGGAACCTCTCTCGCTCGCAGCCCGGATGGACCTGGACGAGCTAGGAACCGGACTAATAGGCTTCCTCCGTACCATCCTCGCATCCGTCGTCACTGGGTGTGCACATTGTATTTTATAGTGTTCGCATCACCCAAATCTCCTTCCTGGACCGCAACGGACGAACCCGTGTGCTGAGCCATTCGGTGAATGGTCGCGACACCGGGCGAGCTAGCGGATGCCAATGCCATCGATCCTACTTGGGACCTCTTAGGCAATTGACGTATATGCATGAGCACTTTACCGTTAGCTCTTCATTTTACTGTGACAACTGAAGCACACTTACAAGACATCACGGTAACAATAGCTAGTTCATGTTACCCTATGAGACCTGTGGAGCCGCGGTCCTACGTGAAATATCCGCTGGAAGCTCCTGGGACGTTCATTCCTGCATTTATATAATATGCGAACGTCCCAACTGGAAAGGTCTCGTATCCTTGGCTAGCAGATGGAGTGACCTGGTCAACATGTATTCCTTGGTCGGCGAAGCAGGAGCACCAGGGACGTTCAATCCTGCATTTATATAATATGCGAACGGCCCCTAGAAGTATCAATTTTATAGTAAATTTCCTTTCTTATTATACCTACCGAAATTGTTTACAACAGGCTTGCACTACAGTGGAAGAACCTAACTCGGATAAAATACTCTCTATTTTAATCTTTCCCAAGATTTGGGAAAGAAAAGTGGTGTAAAAACACCACGAAAAAATAAGCCAAAACTGGGCCAAGAGCCATCGGTGCACACCCAGTATGGGACGCTCTTCCATAGTACAAATCCATGACTTCCGTCACAGTGCGCAATGCATCAATTCGTCATTCTTTTGATTCCGAACAACACAGGAGTTATGTGATCAGCTGGGAGGAAGAATTCTTACCCGAATAAGAAGACGGGAGGGCCTCCATGTAAACAATTTCGGTTGGTATAATAAGAAAGGAAATTTACTATAAAAATTATACTTCTTATCAACCTACCTCAATTGTTTACAACAGGCTGAATAGACAAAAGGCTGGAGGGAATCACATAACCAACCCACACATAACTCAATAGCACTGGGACCATGGACAGAGGAAGAGATCCCTAGGCCTATCAACCCATAGCATCACAAACATTAGAAAAGCCAATGAAAGATGAGGCGTATGGTGAAGTGCGACGCACAGACAGAAAGGGCAGTAACAGCACAAAGCTGGAATTGACCCTGAAAAAAGCTGAAAAGCTTGGATAGACAACATCCTGAGCCGAAGAAAGAGGGCCCCAAGGGTCTCTGTCGGCTCCTGCAACTGTCGCAGAGAAAAGGAGAATGTAGCATTTCTCCAGAAGGCTGCCAGTATAACATCAGTCATCCGACAACATGACAGAATTATTAAAAGAGGAAGACAATGCACGCACCTCGTGGCAGAAAAAACAATTGGTAATACAATCACCAGTAGCTAGACGAGCGGAAGCTGCACAAATAGCAAGACAAGTCCATCAAGAAATGGATGCAGGAGAGATCTGGCATGTGGGAAAATGCATATTCATCCAGGATAAAGGCGTGAATGCCTCCCACCCCCAAGCAGAGCAGCACCCAAGAAAGTGACCATCTTGGAGTAAACTGCAAAGTCCTAGGCCTTTTCAAGGAAAAGAGCTGAACAAGCTTGGAGAGGCAAGGATGAGTGTCGAAACAATGCGGTATCACATAGGAAAAAATGTCTCCGAAGCATGGACAAGTACACATTGCTGGAGACCCCCAGAAACAAACATATACCAGAAAACTCCGCAAGCAGTGTGATCGAAGGAGTGACAGAAGCAACAGAGTGATCACACACCATCGACAGAAGAACCTTCCACTTAGCCACAGAGGCTAAACCAGTGGAGTGAGTGCCTCCTTGAAGAAAAGCAACTCCACTGCGTGTCTCGAAAAACCACTACGGAGGAGACAGGACCCGATAAAAGACATGTGCGAAGGCACAATGAAGTCGGGTCAACTTGAAAACCTCCCGGGCGACTTTGGCAAAGAAAGTCGCGAGGTAGAGGGAGACATGCTGGAACCGCCTCTAACAGAGAGCGGAGCAGATTGATCCACACCCACTGAAGCGACGGGTGTGATCGAAAGGATTCGACGACTGCAGGTTCATATCTGGGTGAGAACCTGAGGCGGAATCGGAACCGGTAGGAAGGTGTAGCCGACAAGACCATCCCAAAGGAGGGCCAGAGCATCCACGGCGAAAGCCAGAGCATCTGGACACGGGGACACGAAAGTGTCCACCTGATGGTTCCAACTAGTCACAAGAGATCGATGGAACCCGCCATGTGGAGCATCCACCTGGTGGAAATGACCCTGCCCCGCCGGGACAGGGAGTCGGCCAGGACGTTCAGGCAACCGGGAATGTGACGAACAGCCACCCCGGCGTGGACATCCTGAGCGAGCAGTATAAGATCCCAAGCCAATTCGTACATTGGAACAGAGTGCGTGCCGCCCTGGTTCCGAATGTAAGCAACCACCATCGAATGGTCGAACAACAGAAGGACCTGGCGATTCGACAGGTGAGGGATCCACTGCCTGAAACGCAGAAGAAGAGCAAGAAGCTCCTTCTGGTTGATGTGTAGAGCTGCATGATCCTGGTCCACCATCCCGTGAATGGAAAGACCTAGAGGATCCAACGTCGCACCCCATCCGAGATCGCTGGCATCTGCCGTCAGAATGCGATCGGACGTGGGGAAGTCCAACTGAACACCCTGCGAAAGCCACTGGACATCCGCCCAGAGGAGAAGGTGAGGATAAAGATAGTCTGGAAACTGAAGCACCAGATCTAGAAAATCTACATTCGGCCTCCAGCGACTGAGCAGAAAGTGTTGGAGAGGTCTGACACGCAGCCAACCTAGAGGAATGAGATCCGTCACCAAACAGCAGAGACCGATTAGCCGGAGAAAACTCTGAGCCGTCGCGGATGTGGACTGGGACAGAGTCGGAGCAAAAGCTGAGAGAATCACAGCCTAGCCTTGCCCTGGGGAACTGCCACCAAATTGAATTGTGTGCGGAAAGCCATCCCCAGATGATAAAATGACTGAGAAGGGACCAGGTCCAACTTCTCCTCGTTGACTCTGAAACGAAGCGACGTGAGCAAGCTCAACAGAGTGCCGACATCCGACTCCAGGAAGGCAGCATTGGAATGCCCCTGGAGGATATCGTCCAGATATGCCGAAGTAGTCACCCTGGACTGTGTGCAATGGAAAGCTATCACATGCGACATCAGTCTGGTGAAGGACCAAGGAACCAGGATGAGGCCGAAAGGCATGGCCTTGAACTGGTAAACTCGCCCCAGAAAAAAGAACCTGAGATACTTCCGGAACGCCCAATGAATCGGAACGTGAAAGTAAGTGTCTCGCAGGTCGAAGCTGGAAGCGAAAACTCCCTGGTGAATTGAACGGAGGACCGACCTGAAAGTCTCCATGATGAACTTGGGAGCAATGATAGACTGGTTCAGGAAACTCAGATCGAGAACCGGTCGGAGTCGGCCATCCTTCTTCAGCACCAAGAACAGGCGGGAATAGAAACCCACTGACCTAATGTTCCTGATGACCTCAATCGCCCCCTTTGTCAGGAGATTGTCTATCTCCGTGGACAAAAGTTCCAGACGTAAAATGTCTGAAGGAACTGTGGTTGGAAAAGGCACCCCAGACAGAGTGGAGTGCCGTCGGAAGGATATTCGCAGCCCGGACCAAACAACATCTAACATCCAAGGATCGGATGTGATGGTGGCCCACGGTCTGCGAACTCTGCTATCCTTCCTCCAACCTGGGACGAGTTGAGGTGAGGACCTTCATTGCGAACCCCGACGAGGCTCGCGAGAGGAGAAAACACCTCTACTGAATGAAGAATCCTGGGAGTTCCCTCAAGACTGCCGACGCTTACCCTTACCCCTTGAGTAAGAAGTAGAAGCGGTGGCAGAAGGATCAGCCCCTTTTGCTTCGCAGAGGAAGCAGAGGGTACTTGTTAGGCTTGGAACGGCCCGTGCCTACCCTAGAAGGCTGATCAAGCTGAAGAAACAGCAGCTGATCGTTGGAATG
This sequence comes from Pictodentalium vernedei, assembly GCA_031216915.1. NCBI lineage: Eukaryota > Metazoa > Mollusca > Scaphopoda > Dentaliida > Dentaliidae > Pictodentalium > Pictodentalium vernedei. The sequence goes on from CM062297.1 coordinate 162,627,050, forward strand.
ACGTAGGACGTCATCCCGGACCGTCAACACAGAATCATGGAAAAGTTGCGGACCTGTCAAAAAAGCAGATCGAAGAGCAGCGTACTGCTCCTCAGGAAGGGATCAGCCTGTGTCCCGCACAGAGTCCCTTCGAACTAATTCCAGATTAGCCGTGTTACAGGCATGCGCGTGAGTAAGATGCATGAGCGCCTTGGACAGCACACGCAAAGGAGCCTGTACCTCATCAATCTTATCTGAAGGCAGATAAGCAGCAAAAGCTGAGACGATGTGATCGGAGAGAGAAAGCATACCAAGCATCTCTCTCAATAAGCCCAATGTGGACTCCAGAGTCGTCATCGGAATGACGGCAGACTTGGACTTGGAAAGCCCGAGGGAATTGGAGTCCTGATCCAAAACCGTCAAAATCTGGTAGACCGACGGATTGGCGGAATCGTAGAAACAATAACGCGCCGGAGGCAAAAAGGTGTCAACCCTGGTGAAGAACGGAGCCTTCATAGCCTTGGAACTTAGCTTGGAGTCCAAGGCTGAAAATGCTTCAACCAACTGTACCGAAGGGCACGGTCGAAGACACCCAGAAGCAGGTTGCTCCACAGACTGTTGGCGCGCGACCGATGATCGCGGCCTGGCTGACACTGTCGACTGGTTAGATGGTTTGAGATCCGGAAGGAACCCAAACACGAAATCAAGAGCTGCTCCCAAGTCCGAAGACTGCTGGCTCTCGACATCAAGCATGTCTGACTCTTCCCCTGAGTCGGAAGACACAAAGCCCATCGTGGGCAAACCAGCCGACGCCTCCCATGGTGTCGGAACACCAGGGGATCAGAAAGCGGCCTGTTTCTAATCCCGGGAGGCGGCGCCATAGGAGGCACCTGGAAACCACTCGCTGCCTCGTTGGAAGCAACAGGAAGGCTCGTTGACAGAACCTGAGTGAGTAAGGAGAGGGCCTCCCTAAGCTCACTGCCCGTACTGGCCGGTTCGACAGGGGAACGAACCGGCAAAGTGGCTTCACCGCTGACACTCTGAACCAGCGAAGGGTCACGATCCTCCAAAAGACCCGACATGGGACGACGTGCGGCAGCCGAAAACGTCTGAAGCCAGACGTGTATAGGGGTGTGACACACCCCGAGGATCAACATAGCAGGAACTCATGAGAGTCACCGCTGATCTCTGCAGGGCAGAAGGTCCAGGCTGCACAAAAGACGTTGGACCCCCAAAACTGGTCGTGTGGCCAGAATGTGGAACGGAAACGCCACAGAGTTCATAGTGTCCCACTAAGAACAACCGAATCCAATGACAACTGTGGTGCTCGAGGCGCAGAGACCACAGGAGAGGGTCCGGCCGGCAGCCACTTCTAACTTCGCCGAGTTGAAGTCAGGGAAGGCTGAGGCCGATACCCCCACGTCTACACAACCAGACACCGCAGCAGACCACTGCAGGTATAAAACTACTGTGCTCAATGGCTGAGAGGACACAGTATGGGGTTCAGTCGGCAGCCCCATTTGACTTCGCTGAGTGGAAGTCTGGGAAGGCTGAGGCTGAAACCCCACAACCACACTACAGACATCCCTGCAGACCCTGGCAGGGAGAAGCCGAGGCCGGCTAAAAACGGTGCCCAATGACGTTGTAGACGGAACAGCAATAGCAGCAGATACGACGGGAGCTGTTGGAACTGGCAGAAAAGCGGAGAGAGCCACCAAGCTCGGCCTCCAAAGGAGGAGTCACAACCCTAGTGACAGCCTCAGATGTCGAGTGGAGAGGGCACATAGTCCCGGAACCAGGCATCTCTACACCAGAAAACCAACAGCTCCCGCAGTATCCACCACGGTAAAACACTGCACATTCCCCACGGAAGGGGAATAACTCTCACCAGACATGGTCGAATCGGGAAGCCCCGAAACGAAAGCGGTCCCCACCCCCCGCTGGTGTGGGAGGAGCTGCACATCCCTCACGGAGGAGGAGCAATTCTCATCAGACGTGGTCGAATTGGGAGACCCGAAACGAAAGCGTTCACCACCCCCCGCGGGAGCGGGAGAAGCTGCACATCCCCCACGGAGGGGGGTCAAACTCACACCAGACGTGGTCGAGTCGGGGGCGAAATGACAGTGCCCCCCCTGTGTGCGGGAGGAGCTGCACATCCCCCACAGAGGGGGTAAACTCACATCAGACGTGGTCGAGTCGGGAGGCTCCCGAAACGACTGCATTCCACACCACCCGCAAGTGCGGACGAAACGGACACGAGAACGCACCAATGGCGAGGGCAAAAGGAATTGCCCTAAAGGAACCGAACTGGAAAGAAGAGAGGTGAGAGCAGTAGAAGAAAAAGGTGAACTCAACAGAAACAGAAAGTAGAAGAACACCCTCAACTACGAGAGAAGGTGGCAGAACCCAGACGGCCGACACCTACTCCAATAAAATTTTTTATCAACCGAAAAAATTCATTGTCGAATCGCGATGACACGATGTCGCAAAACATTCGCGAAAACGGAATAGTAATTAATAAACAATGAGAATGTGGTTGAAAATATAAACGAGAATATATAAAACACAGTCCTGTTATTATACGATCTTCAGATCCATAATTCCAGTCACAGGAAAACCATTATCCACGAGTTGAATTATCACTGTTTCATAATGCATATGGCGGAAACACATCATGCTCGTGCTTCGGATAGAAAAAGAATGGCGAACTGATGCATTGTGCACTGTGACGGAAGTCATGGATTTGTACTATGGAAGAGCGTCCCATACTGGGCGTGCGCCGATGGCGCTCGGCCCAGTTTTGGCTTATTTTTTCGTGGTGTTTTTACACCACTTTTCTTTCCCAAATCTTGGGAAAGATTAAAATAGAGAGTATTTTATCCGAGTTAGGTTCTTCCACTGTAGTTCAAGCTTGTTGTAAACAATTGAGGTAGGTTGATAAGAAATCTGTGGTCACATAGCCAAGGTACGATCATGTGTGTTGACGAGGATGAGGAAGCCAATATAACAGCTGCGTCGGACTGTCATGTGACGGAGCGTCCCGCGCAGGAGGAGTGGACGTAAGCTCTGACTAAGCGAACAACATACAACAACATCGCGGTGCAGATGTTGATGCAAGAGAGAGGGGGCCTCTCTCACTCGTGGTCCGGGGGACCTGGACGAGCTAGCTACCGGACTGACAGGCTTCCTCCAAACTATCCTCGGATCCGTCGTTGCTGGGTGTGCACATCTGAAGTTTTATAGTGCTCGCATCACCCAATTTGCTTCCCTGGACTGCAACGGACTAACTCGGGTGCTGTACCATTCTTTCCTGGTGAATGGACGTGACACCGAGCGGACTAGCGGGCGACAATGCCTTCGATCGAACCAGCGAACTCCCAGCAATTGTCGTAATACCTTGAGCACTTCCTGCTAGCCCTAATACTGCAACAACGGAGACACACTTATTGAAGACATCACAGAAACATCACTCTGAATTCTGAAAAAGAAACTGATAATATATAGTGACCCTACGGAGATAGGACCGTAATGGACCCCTCACCGCTAATAAAATACCATGACACATGTCTCCAACGTTGTCATATCAATCAACACACACAGAGCAAGAATTAATGCGACTACATAGACTATAAGAAACACAATGAACTTGTGAATTAGAGGAAGATATCCTCACATTGCGAATGAAGAATATTTTTTCCAACCAGAAAAAATATATACTGTCATATTACTCGCACTAACCCTTGAAATAAATATACATAATATATTATAATTCATTATAACATTTCAAAAGAAAATAATTTTCAAAAAAAACATTTTGAAAAAATTTTCAGAAGAGCCCAAGTTCCCAATGGGAACCTTGAGTCCAAGGATCCCAAAAAAGCCTAAGTGTGGACAAAATTTTTTAATCATTTTGAAAAATTAATGTAACACTTACGGACAATATTAATGTATCTTGCTATGAACTAAATTAAGCAGAAGACAAGTAATCACTGTCAGAAGTAACAGTTGTCAACACAAGCAAAAGTGTCAACAAACCAGAAACATGACTCCAGGCACTGAAACAAACATAGTCCGAAATCAGTTACCAATTTAAACACTATCTGATGCAAAACAGAGGCTTCCAGAGAAGAAACTGTAGAACATCAGATGGTAGATGCAGACCAAAATGCCTAAACACCCCTAGGGTGAAGACGTACACATGGGGGAAAAAACAGAAAATAATTCTGTTACCAAGCCAAAACTCCCAAGAAATTTTAGTAATAAACATTACAAAAAATAAGCCAAAAGCATGGGAGAATAGCTAGGGGGAAATAAAGGAAAGGGTGAGAGGAAACATTGATTAAACAATGGAACATTCATTGCAAGAATGACCACAACAAGGTCATGCCTCGAAAATAGGTAACATGAATAATTTCGTAAAATAATTATAAGTTACAGCCCTGAAACATTTGTTTCCACTGTTTTTTCCTCTCCACCTTCTATTTCCAGCATATATCCACCATTTCTCTCATAATTATGCGTCTGGCATCTTTAAAACTGAGATTTACAAGCACAAATAACAGTGAAGTGTAACTGTATTGAGGGCCAAACAAAGAATGACTTTTGGTAGCAACTTCAAGACCTCCTTGACACTGCGCATGCGCAGTGGAGAAAAAAGTATGGAGGACCATATAGGACATGTAATTTTCGGTTTTAGATGCAAATTTTGGGGATTGGGGGGTAAAATTTGCATTTGGCCCTAAATATTTTAGAGTTAGCACCAAGCTAAGTCTGGGTCATTGGTACAGTATAAAAATATTATGGGAAACAGTGGCTTCAAAAAATTGCCTGTTTTTCAAAATGTCATTTTTACACGGAGTTGCTACCTCTCATTGTAACTAAACAGTGAGGTGTAATTATGGCAAACAGTGGCTTAAAAAAATTGCCTGTTTTTTCAAAATGTCATTTTTACACGGAGTTGTTACCTCTCATTGTAACTAAACAATGCGATGGAAACATATAATTTTTTCACATTTTAGAAACATAGAGTGATATGCTCCTTGGATAGGTACATGTAAGTGGGGGTAGTGGGATAATTCTGCTTTTGAGGCTGCTGGTTGGCTGAAAATGACTGGTTTCGGCATTTTTTCATGCAATTTTCCAGGTTGAAGCCTTTCATTTGACTGGGTAAAATATTTCACTCACATTCAGATTGTTTATTTCTACTTTGGCAGATACATGTAGTGTTTTATGTTTTCGTGGATTTGGTGCCATGGTGGAAAATGTAACACAGTGGAGCCCACTTAATTGGATATCTCTCAACTCAATAACCCTGTTATTTGAATATAATTTCCCAACATGATACCATTCACCATACCTCCAGTACAAATTTGACCTGTTAACTGAATATAGGTTATAGAATCAACTCCTGTTAATTGAATGAAAAGTCTTGTAAACTGTCGAGTAATTACCCTGGCTCGCACCAGTTTTCCTTTCTTTATAGACCCATTTGGCTCAGTACATCCAATACAGGCATTTAATCTATTATATCTTGTTTGACAGAACTCATGGAGCTCTGTCAAACAAAATATAATAGAATAAGTTTATCTCTAGAAAACTGGAAAGGGACAATCCCTGTTAAATGAGTACTCCTGTTAACTGAATGATTTTCATTGGCAAAGTGGCTATTTACAAATGTACATAACGGGTTCCACTGTACATATTTTGGGTTAGATAATTAAGTTAAAGAATATTTGCATTCGAAGAGAGTGTATGGCATGTCATTTTTCAAAATGCCTTGAAAATGTGGAGCGGAACCTCATGACTCACAATAAACAAAATCTGATACAGTCTAAAAGACACTGTCATAATGTGAAAAATAGGCCGATGAAATCGTCAGATGTGTACCCATATGCACAACTAGTAGAAAGCAGTATGACGGAGGGCCACCACGAATGTCGACATTATGTACACCATACAAGGTATGGGTACATATAGAAATGGATTGGAGGAGTGTCTAATTTGATGGATAAAGGGTTAATATCTCTGGATCAAATTATCATGGATGCCGACATTATGTACACCATACATGGTATGGGTACATATAGAAATGGATTGGAGGAGTGTCTAATTTGATGGATAAAGGGTTAATATCCCCGGATCAAATTATCAGATTTACATAAAAAACTATACAGCACAGCACATCAGTAACCTGAATAAATATAGAAAGTAACATGACAATTGGCTTGATATTTTTTGAGTTATCTCATGCCAAAGGGATTGGAGGAATTTTCATTTTGAAGGATAAAGGGTTAATATCTCAGGATCAAATCATCAGATTTACACCAAAAACTACACAGCTCGGCACATCAGTAACCTAAACACAATTATGAAGTAACTTGACAATCCAAGCAATATTTTTCAAGTTATCGAATGCCAAAGGGATTGGAGGAATTTTCAATTTGAAGGATAAAGGGTTAATATCTCGGCATCAAAATAACAGATTTACACCAAAAACTATACAGCTCGGTACATCAGTAACTTGAACAAATATAAAGTAACTCGACAATCCAAGCAATATTTTTCAAGTTATCGAATGCCAAAGGGATTAGAGGAATTTTCAATTTGAAGGATAAAGGGTTAATATCTCAGGATTAAATTATCAGATTTACACCAAAAACTATACAGCTCAGCACATCAGTAACCTGAACACAAATATAAAGTAACCTGACAATCCAACCAATATTTTTCAAGTTATCGAATGCCAAAGAAATGGATACGGATGCCAGACGGACAGATAGACAGATGGACGGACAAAGGATGGTCGAACGGCGGATGGCCACCCCGGATGCCAGCATTATGTGTACCATACATAGTATGGGTACACATAAAAAGTAATTACTCTCTTGATGACAGTAGGCAAACGATAAACAAATATTCTTATTTTCGTGGCCAAAGTTCCTGTTGATTCGGATATGAAAATTCCTGAAAATCTGAATGGAGGGAACAGAACGTAGTGTGGTAGTAACTATATTCAGAGCACTGAATTAGAGAGCACCTAGTTGAATGATCTGAACATGGCGGCTACCCCACTACGTTCAGGTTCTGACCATTCATTTTTTTAGCAATGATCCTGTCCAAAACTGACAGGAACTTTGGCTATGAAAATAAGAAATATTTATTGATTGCATGCCTCTCTAACCTACTGTCATTGATAGATCAATTACTAATTCACATTATAGCAGTGTCTTTTAGACTGAATCACATTTTGTTCATTGTGTACAGTAGTCACCACGGATTGGTGGAAATCTACAGTTAAAACTAGAAGTCCTGTCACGAACAGTGCACATATCTAGGCTTAATTGCGCATAGGAATTGCGAGCAATTACCATATCGAATGGCGTCCAAACCACGGCAGGTTCTCCTGGTTACTCATAGCAAACACAAGCAATGTTTCTGCCAATGGACCTCCGGGGTTACCCGGAGGTCCATTGGCTGAAACATTGCCTGTGCACAGGCCATATGTACAGAATTTGATTGCCTTACTATGGTAATAATGCGTAAATTAACGCGCAGATCGATGTGCTATTTGTGCGCATTTCATGACAGGACTTCTAGTTTTAACTGCATGCTTCATGACTATTACTGTGACAAATTTGTAAAAAAAAAATGTTCATTTTTTGAATACTTACACTGGAGGGCAGTTTGGGCCCATTAACAGCCAGTTCAGGTCAAAATGTAGCAGTTGGTTTAGGTCAAATTGCAGAGGATGGTTTGGCAAGAGGATGGATTGGGTGTATTCAGATATGCAGATATATTTGAAGAAGGTGAACTCTGCCTGGAACGCGAGTACATTTAGTGTAACCACAGTGACTAAGTTTTCACTAACCAATATCTGGATAGAAATAATTTTTAAAATAATGATACAGTGTACATGTATGGCCATTTATCACCCAAGATTACTTTTGGGGACGAATAGATCCAGACAGATCGTCCCAGTCTGTAGAGCTGGTCGGTTTTGAAATTTTCCCTCGGTTCGGTTTCAGTATGGTTTTGGACTAAAAAAAACGGTTTTCGGTTTCGGTTTTTGTAACACAATAACATTTTCCATATCTTATATATTAAACTAGGACAGGATAGTACTAAAACATGTTAAATAACAAACAAGTGAACCTGAATGAAGTAAAACTGGATTGCGACTGTGTCCAGTAAATTTAATGAACAAAAAATTATATTTGCAATCTGCATCAGCCTTCATAAAAAGTCATTCAAGCCCAAGGGCATAGATACGGGAGTGGGGAGTGTGTGCCGAGGGGGTCAAACAGTTAGGCACAAAGATGGAAACTTTATGATTCCACCAACCTGTCAGATTTGTTTTTCATTTCCATTCACAGCATTGACATGCTGCCTGACATGAAAATAAGTGAAACGGGTCAGAATTTGAGAAAGCAACTGCCCAATTTCACGGAAAAGTTGCGAACTTGAGAATAAGCCATTTAATTTCAGTAAAACAGATACCCATTTCACAATCTAACTAACTTGACAAGTTGACATTTGTACCCGAAAGCAGCAAACTCTAAATCCCAGAATCATTCACTTACAAAGCACTGAAGAGGTTATGCAAATTACTGACAAGATCGTGACCTGACCTGATTTCCATGTCCATTCTTCCTTTCAGTTTGCACTGAATTATCACTGTCAGAGAGTCAATGAATTCTGAGAATTCCCATTGCCTTGAAAAACAACCCAGCCATGTGTGTTTTGCACGTATAAGTGTATTTTGGATTTTTAATTTCTTTCTATTCAAATTTTCGATTGACCCTTTGTATGACAAGTATGTGCAGCTAAGATTTTATTAATATTAATTTAACCCCTTACCTGCAAAAAGGGGTTCCCCAACATCAACTGAGCTTTGAGCGAACCGATACTTTGCAGCTATCACAGTCCGTTCTTTTTTAATAACAGTGTTGCACTCTGCGGTCTGATGATTCTGTGTGAGACGGCGTTGGTTGTTGGTATTTACACACTGGGCGATGACAGACTTATTGCTTAATTAGTATTTCTATCGCCATTTCTTATTGATATGCTATCATCTGGTTTAGCTGATATTTTGTTGATTATACAAAATCTATGGTGTGCTAAATGTGAATATTCAAAAGTTAAGCAAAACCAAAAATGTACGCTTTTTAATCTCTTTTTCCGTTCGGTTTTCACTGAAAAACCGAGTTTCGGTTCGGTTAAACCGACCAGCTCTACCGGTCTGACAATGCATTTTAGACGAATTATCCCCGGGACCAACAGGTTTTGGGATGATATGCCCCAGAGCCTTGTAAATTAATCTTGTAAATTTCACTATAAACTGAAGACTCATTCTTATCTCAGGAAAAGAGACAATATTTATTATTTATACCAATAACAAAAATCTGCAACTTGTTCAGAGTTTATAGTAATACAGTACGTGGAGAGTGGATTATAACTAAATCACCTGTGGAGTGGAGTTATCACCCAAGCTATAACTTTCAAATTTTGTACATATCGACAAAAAACTCAAGCAATGTTTCAGCCAATGGACCTCCGGGTTTAACCCGGAGGTCCATTGGCTGAAACTTTGCTGGTGCTGGTTATGCTTTGCAACAAATTTGCAATTATTGCTCGGGTAGAATCTCCACTTTGCGGGCGATTTAGTGATAATACGCTCTCCACGTACTGTATTTACCGAAAACATCCAGTAAATTAGATCTGGATCTCGCTAAAGACTTGAACCAGATCTAATATACTGAATTCATTCTGTAAATTTCACTATAAACTGGCAACTCATTGGAGATATTTTATTATTTCACTTACTGTATGACCTCACTGCCACAGTTTGCATTACGGCACTTTAACATTCAGTTGTATTATTTCAACTCTCATACAAAAGAAATATAACAAGAGTCCCCAGAGGGCCTGAGGGTGCTCACCTGACATGGTAGCCTAAATATCAACCCAGAGAATTGATTTAAACAAACTGCATCTGCTCCTCCTTAGAAAAGCTTATACCAAATGTCCAAAGATTCTGACCAGTGGATCGAAAAAAAAAAAGATTTTTAAAGAAAATTCCTCATATTGAACTAAGTTATAACTTGGGCTCCCACAGGGAGCCCATATATGAACCCAGGGACTTGGCTTTAACAAACTTGAATATCACCCTCCTAAGGATGCTGCCCACCAAATATCAAAACATTCCAACTGTGGAATTTGAAGAAGAAGATTTTAAAAGAAAATTCCTCATTTTGAACTAAGTTACAATTTGAGTGCCCACAGTGAGCCCAAATATGGACCTAGGGACATGGCTTGAACAAACTTGAATCTTACCCCCCTAAGGATGCTGCATAAAAAATATCAAAAGCATTCATCTGCTGGATCTGAAGAAGTTTTTTAAAGAAAATTCCTCATTATGAACTAAGTTGTCATTCGGGCTCCCATAGTGAGCCCAAATATGAACCAAGGGACTTGGTTTGAACAAACTTGAATCTCACCCCCTAAGGTTGCTGCATGCCAAATATCAAAACATTCCGAATGCTGAATCTGAAGAAGAAGATTTTTGAAGAAAAATTCCTCATATTGACTAAGTTATAATTCGGGCTCCCACAGGAAGCCCAAATATGGACCCAGGGACTTTGCTTTAACAAACTTGAATCCCCTCCCCCCCCCCCCCCCCTAAGGATGCTACACATATCAAAACATTCTGACTGCTGGATCTGAAAAAGAAGATGTTTTAAGAAAATTCCTCATTTCGAACTACATGTAAGTTACAATTCAAGCTCCCACAGTGAGCCCAAATATGGACTTAGGGACATGGCTTGAACAAAGTTGAATCTCACCCCCCTAAGGATACTGCATACCAAATATCAAAACATTCTGACTGCTGGATCTGAAGAAGAAGATTTTCAAAGAAAATTCCTCATTTTGAACTAAGTTATCATTCGGGCTCCCACAGTGAGCCCAAATATGGACCTAGGGACATGGCTTGAACAAACTTGAATCTCACCCCCATAGGGATGCTGCATACCAAATATCAAACCATTCCGATTGCTGGATCTGAAGAAGAGTTTTAAAGAAAATTCCTCATTTTGAACTCAGTTATAATTCGGGCTACCACAGTAAGCCCAAATCAAATAAGAACCCAGGGACTTGGCTTGAACAAATTTGAATCTCACCCCCGTAAGCATCGTGCATACTCAATATTAAAAGATTCTGCCTGCTGGATCTTGAGAAGAAGATTTTTAAAGAAATTCGCCTGAAATGCACTAAGTTCAAATTTGGGTTCCTATACTGAGCCCAGATATAAATGCAGGGGGCTGATTTGAACAAACTTGAATCAGATCCACCCCACAATGCTGCATACCAAATATCAAAAGATTCTGCCTGCTGGATCTGGAGAAGATTTTTTAAGAAATTTGCGTGAAATGCACTAAGTCCAAATTCGGGCTTCTATAGTGAGCCCAAATATGAATCCAGGGGGCCGATTTGAACAAACATGAATTAGATCCACCCCATAATGTTGCATACCAAATACCAAAAGATTTTGCCTGCTGGATCTGGAGAAGATTTTTAAAGAAATTTGCCTGAAATGCACTAAGTTCGAATTCGAGCTTCTATAGTGAGTCCAAATATGAATCAAGGGGGCCGATCCGATTTGAACAAACGTGAATCGGATCTACCCCACAATGTTGCATACCAAATATCAAAAGATTCTGCCTGTTGGATCTGGAGAAGAAGATTTTTTAAGACATTTGCCTGAAATGCACTAAGTTCAAAATTGGGCCCCTATACTGAGCCCAAATATGAACCCAGGGGGCCGATTTGAACAAACTTGAATCAGATCCACCGTACAATGTTGCATACCAAATATCAAAAGATTCTACCTGCTGGATCTGGAGAAGAAGATTTTTTAATGTTTTTCCCATTGACTACAGTGTTAAAAAGTGCTGACTCAGCACTTTTTCAAAAGTCCCGACACTCTACCCTATGATAAAACCGATGGCAATTTTTTTTTACCAATCCTTTTCTGTTGGTCCTAAGGAAGCTTCACACCAAATAAAAATTCTTGGTGCTGCGCAGTTTTGGAGATACGGCAGATTTAAGGTTTTTCCTATTTTTAGCTCCCGAGGTTCCCACGGGGCAATGAGAACAAAATTGTTTGCATCAATCTACTACTTATGACCCATTATCATCTCATATCAAATTTGGTTCAAATCGACCTCACGGTTCTGAAAATAGAAATTTTAGGTATGGCCAAAATTTTTGCCCCTCCCATAATGAAGGCAAATAATGCCCGACAAACTTCTCTTGAACAAACTTGATTCTAAACCTCAAAAGGACTCTGTATACCACATATCAGGTCTCTGCGACTGGCGTTTCATTAGAAGAAGATTTTCAAAAAATTTGGCCATTTTTTCCCCACCCCTCTGCTCAATATGAGCCGAAACCTAATTTGCATAAAAATCAAAATGCCCCTATATAACCACTACTTACATGAAATTTAATTAAAATGTGGCCAGTGGTTTAGGAGAAAGAGGCTCAAACACCACCTTCACGCAGGATGACGGACGACAGATGGCGGACGGACGACAGACGAAGAGTGATCAGAAAAGCTCACCCTGACTTTCAGTCAGGTGAGCTAACAAGGTGCAACGCCACAGGTTTTCCCCCGCCAATAAGTGGTTTACTAAAATGGGGACAATCAAAGAATGTTGTTGGGGGCTGGTGCCAATGTGGTCCACCACTAGTCCAAACATGGCCTGAAAGTCTGTAATATAATTTTGGGGTTTGGTGTGGCCTTTCAGTTCAACACACTTCCCATTCCTCCTGTAGTAAAACTAAACAGCCGATCAAAATCATCAATTTTAGAAAAACAAATTTCGTTGGTGATAAAAGTAAAAGCATTTCTGAAAAGAATGTAAAATTACCTTTTCATTCGCGTATCTCCCGTCCTTATATTCCCAATATTGCCATTGTAATGTTATTTTTCTAAAAAAAAGTGCGTAACAGAATCGTAACACAGCCAGCCATTCTGTTCTTCAGTTTTGAATATCATTGGGGAGAATGTGTTTCGCAGAAAGTGTTGACGAAATGCACCAGCAGAAAAGAACGGTGTCCGAGACTGCTGACACACGTTCAGTTTTTTTTTTTTTTAAATTTAACACAAGGCGAAGAGTTAACCAACAGTTTGAAGGACTTTATCTAGTACATTTTAAAAGAGAAAAACAACAACCGATTTTAACAAGACATTAAGGGAAAGCAAAAAGGTAAGTGGAGCTCCCCACCTGTTCGAAGTAGATCCACTAAAGTCCCCCACTCCCAACCAACGCTCACTGAAAATGGCGATATGTGTAACAGGCCTAAATTAACTGTTTTTATTGAGCTCCACTTACCTTTTTGTCTTCCCTTAATCTCTTGCCTCTTGTTAAAATCGGTTGTTGTTTTTCTCTTTTTTCTTTTGCTCTTCTGTTTAGTTTTACCACAGGAGGAATGGGAGGTGTGTTGGAGTGAAAGGACGTACCAAACCCAAAAACGAATACACCCAAACCGTCCTCTGGCAGAACCGTCCTCTAGCAATTTGACCCAAACCGTCCTCCAATCTAACCCGAACCGTCCTCCACAGCAACCGAACCGTCCTCTGAGCAATTTGACCTGAACCGTCCACCAGAGAAAGAGCGAATGAGAGAGAAGTGTGGTAGAATAATAACATAAAACTGGTTGTTTATTTATTGATTTTATTTATTTTTTCATTTTCAACTACGTTTCAAACGTTTTTTTTTTGACAAAACATAACAATGATTATATGACACGAATACACGATAACAAAACAATATTTGTGATAATAATAATAGTGAACAAACACGATTTGTGATTACTTAGAGGTGATGAGCTACTTTCTATTCTTTCTTTTTTTGGGGGGGGGGGGGGGGGGGGGGGAAGGGGGGATATGAGTGATTTTCAGTTTTAACCAGGTATTATTTCTTTTCAGGGGGGGGGAGGGGAAGGCTGTTTACAAATATAATTTTTTTGTTATCATGCATTGAACATTACCGGCAGTGATTTTCAATGCATGATAACAGAAAATAATATTTTTAAACAGGCACTGTTTCTTTACGGGGAACTTTTTCCCTTTTTTCCATTTGCTGATTTATTTTCCCTTTTTGATTCCTCTGATGGTTTTATTAGCCCCAATTTTTCTTTCTCGAACTGTTCTTTTTGGGCCCTAAGATCCGAGCGCAGACCCTCAATAGTGTCGTTCAATCTGGCTATCTCTTTTTGAAAACCAGACAACATCGATGTTAAATCCACTCCCGAAGTGGGTTCAGTATTGAAGTTAGTTGCCATTTCACTGTTTAGTATCAGTTATTGTCTAAGGCCAGAAGACATTGCCTAAAAACAACAACACCGGTACAATCTTTGTAATTACTATAATTAGTAATAATTAAAGTAACAAACAGTGAGTGACCATTGATTAATGGAACTCAACTTGTGTTTTCACAATCAAAAATCAAAGAACTTCTACTAAAATATAATCAAATGTAAACTAAAAAAACATGTTCTCACAATAATAGTTTCAAAGTTTATTGAACATGTCAAAAAAGTTAAAAAATTTATAGTAATTTATATATTTTTTATACTTACCAATGACCCAGACATAGCTGGTGCTAACTCTTAAAATATAGGGCCAAACACAAATTTTGCCCCCCAATCCCCAAAATTTGCATCTAAAACTAAAGAAAACATGTCCTGAAAGGCCCTCCACACTTCGCCCCTACTGCGCATGCACAGTGTCAAGGACGTTCTGAAATTGGCGCCATTTATCATTCTAATAACCAGTGCCTGGTAAGCGCTATGTACTCAGCGGGGAGGCAAGAGTTCCCAACTCCTGGGAGGGCCATCCCCGTCTGGGTCATTGGTAAGTATAAAAAATATATAAATTACTATAAATTTTTTAACATTTTTATACTGTACCAATGACCCAGACATAGCTGAATAGTAAAAAGGCTGGAGGGCCAAGGACATAGAGCAAAATGGAATACGCTCAATAAAATAAAATAGAGTCATCCCCTGTAGGGAAAAGAAGTAATAGGCCTTACATGTATCTTTTTTATTTATGATAAATTAGAAAGATACAACACCTTCCAAAAATTGAGCTTCATACATCCATGTACTCTATTAATATCCAATAATCCTTATACTAATAATTTTTAAAGTAAGCCAATAATAAAGTAAGTCTAGAGAATAGAGACTCTTATACTCCTAAAAGTGTGTGAGAATTGCATAATCATGTCCGTTGACATATGCAATATTCAAAAGCTATACTTTAAAAACTAAGACTTGAATGAATTTTATAAACTTAAACTTCTCACTAAACAACCATCCCAATAACAGCTCAGAATTACTAACTCCGGAGGAGGTATCCCCTTGTTTTCATAGTAAAAACAGGTGACCCAAGGGAACACCCTCCCCCCCCCCCCCCCCTTTTTCTTGCCCTGGGTCAAATAGCCCAGAGCGAAGAGGGCAGCCGAACGGAGACACTGCCGAAACAGACAGCCTACCTAGCTATAGTAGCAACTGTTAAGTGAATGACATTCTGAGCAGTAGATAATAGACCTAACAACAGAGGCCTCCAGAAATGGACTCGATATTTCTGAGATAAAATTCATGAATGTGGATGGCTGAGCGCAATGAGCAGCCTTCAAAAATCTATAATAGCAACACTATTAATGTAAGCCCAAGAAGTAGAAGAACTCTTACTTCATGAGCCGAAATCTTCAGCACAACTGCTAAGCCAATGATATACCATAAGCAGTACGCTAGTTAATAGAATCCATTAACAATAAAATGGAGCGTAACGTCCTTCTACTAGACATCAAAGACAGAAGAAGCTTACGCCCTTGTAATAAACAGATATCTGTTTATAAATACATAAACTGTACCCGGAAAGAGTAAAGGCCTATGCCCATACGAAGACGGAAGGACCTTAAAATAATAGGTTCCGGATAATAGGAGCCTAACTCTTATGCAACAATCCAACCTAAATAGTAACGGAAGTATTGATTCCGAAACTATGAAAGTGAAAATCATCCATCGATAGTACATGAAACTCACTGACTCTACAGTAAAAGAGAAACCAACAGAATTACTGTCTAAAAGGTCAGAATTTGAAAACTACTGTTTCCAGAGGCTCAAATGATTACTTAGCTAAATAAGAACCTGAAGTTAAAATCCGTATAGGAATTTAATCTAAAGATTCTAAGTCTATTTATCAAAAAGTTACTAACTGACTTAGATAAAGAGACAAAAGACTCAATTGTAAACTATCGTAGAGTGCATAGGTATGAGGTAACATAAACCTATAACCTAAATAACAACAGGCTGCAGTAGATCTTGTGAAACAAGTATACTAAAAAATAGCAATGAGTAGTATGGAGGGATCAACCATATGAACATAATGATCCCTACACCACGACGGAAGAGCCTCCACTTTAGTCGCATAGAATAGCGAAGAAGAGGATCTCCTATAGTAAGAAATCGCGTCCAAAGCTCGTCCAGTACAGTGCTTACAATGCAATACGGACCACACAACGGAATACATGAAGGTTGCGACCTTGCTGGTTGTGATAAAGATGACACGATTTACCCAGTGAAAAAAGATCCTCACATAGAGGAAGATTTCACGTTAAGATCCACAGTAGACAAGAGAGTAAATTACTCATGATCTCTGTGAAGATAGAGATGCTATCAACAGAAATGTATTGTGGTTGTTTATCTTAGCAATACCTGCTAAAACAACAGCGCCGGAGGATACGCGTATCCTATCATTCCGTCCTATAGATCAATAGAGCGTTAACAGTATTAGCTCAGAGATCTGGACAAGCCAACACATACGTCTGCAATTGATTAGCAAGCTGTGTCATAAATAAAACATCATTGGGCGCTCCCATAGATAGCAAATCTGATTGAATACTTGTTTGTTGAGAGTCCATTCTGACAGCAACAAGCGACCCGTAAGAGAACGGGAGTGCGATAAAACAATCAGACGACCCAGAATATGACGGACCAAAACTGAACTTGGTGTACTATAACCAACAGACGGATTCTTTCCATTAAATTGAATAACGGAAACGAAAGAGTGCCTCCCTGGTTCCGGAGATACGCCACTACTGTCGAATTAAAGGACAGGAATTTGGGCATGCGTTTCTGAATAATGTTCATGCAATGACATAAAGCAAGCCTAAAAAACATTATTCCGCGGAAGTTAAACTGATAGCTAAAAGACTGCGGAACCCAAAGACCTTGGCACTTCGAATCCGTAGGGATCAGGATATATCCCAATCTGTTTGACTGGCAACCGTCATAACAGCCACACTCGGGTCCGGCAACTGCGGCGGCACTCTCTGAGTCAACCACCGAATGTTTGCCCCAGTCTGAATCTCTTGAAACACTAGATAGACAAGAGAATGTATAAATCAAGCAATTCATGGATTGCCGGAAAGTTGCCGTCGAAGAGAAGCTCCTCCGAGAACGAAGCGACTCTGAGAGAGTTCTTAACCTACTATCCACGCGTGGATGTAGCTAGGGCTGCATCACGTCTAACCAACTCCAATCAGCCACTGAAGGGCTGAGTTATACGTGAACAAACTACTGCCCTCAAAAGAAATTACATTGAGAATAATATCCCGTAAATCTTTTCTTGAAGACGTAATGATAACGCCTCAGTAAGGCGGATTACGTATAATAAAGCGTCTAAGTTAAGTCTACTATACATAATGTCGTTCCCAACATTGAAATTGGAAAAGACATAAACGGCGAAAAAGAATATATGCAGTCTTTAATCACACCGTCTAGACGCATATGAACTCTCGGTATGCCCTGCTCTGCCAAAATAAACTATATGTAAAAAAGATAAAATGGCAGAAATGAGCCACGCGGACAAGAAACTAAACTATCATGCTTAGTAGCAGGCTTGTATATATATAAATATATAGCGTCGAAAAATAAAACACATGTTGTAATGACAATATTGGACTGCGTCGGTAAGTCAGGGACAAAGTCCCTGTACCGATCGAAAAATCCGAGTCCAATGACGCTATAAGTCTCTTATCCAAGATCGCAACAATGAAGTCCGAAAAATAATCACTGGAAGAAATGCCATAAGATATGAAAGGCATCTTCCGATACTACTAAAGGGAAAACTCGAAATCTTTCGAATCCCTTTCGCCATCCTGTCGGACCCTATAAAGCGTTCGGTCGTCCGTAGCTTGATGCAACCGCGGACCGCACCGACCCAGCGCCGTCGGATAATTCCTGATTCGACCGAGAAACCGACAATTGCTGGGATGCTGCGAAACAACTGTGCTAACTCGGATAGCACATCCGTCACTGAGGCCTGAGGAGCAGCGGTCTTACGATGCATTGCCGCAGGAAGCTCCGAGATCGTTACCCCCGTGCATACTTCCAATATGCGAGCGAACGGAGTGTATAGGCCTCGTGTCCCTTGGCTACCGGATGGCGCGACCTATTCGCTGTGGAATCACTGAATGCCGAAACTGATCGGATACTCGAGGTCACGTAGCCAATGTGCGGTCGTGTGCCCTGCTGTGAGGATGAGGAAGCATTAAAGACAGTCTCTCGGACTGTCAATATAACGGAGCGTCCCGAGCAACGGACATATGCTCCGAATGTAAAATATCTGAACCACAACATGCGGTCCCCTATGTTGTTGGCTTCCTCCGATCTGTCCTCAATCTGCCGTCACTGGGTGAGTACTAAAGTAATTAAAGTGCTCGCATCACCCAAATCTCCTTCCTAGACCGCAACGGACGAACCCGGCAGCCGAACCATTCGATGAATGTACGCTACACCGGGTGAGCTAGCGAATGTCAATCCGTGAGCGATAGACATATTCCATGAGCACTTATTGCCGCTAACTCTTCATTAACTATGACGACAGAGGCACACTTTTGAAAGACATCTCCATAACTCTTCGAACAAGAAACCAGAAATGCTTGGATAGCAAGCATAAAATAATAATATATATAGCGTCGTTCAATAATTCGAAAGTTTGTGTGACATTATTGGACTATGTCGGAACTGAGGGACGATGTCCCTGAACCGAACCAAAAATTTCTAAGTCCACCGACGCTATCAGTTTCTTATCCGGCATCGCAGCATATGTTGTTCCGAAAGGGAAAGCTTGAAATCCACCGAATCCCTTTCGGTATCCCCGTCGGACCGGATGAAACTTTCGGACGTCCGTACCCGCTTCCGCGGAGCGTCCCGACCCAGCATCGTCGGATAAAATATATGCGACAGATTCAGTTGATGCTGGGATGCTGCGATAAACTGTGCTATTAAGGAAAGCACGTCCGTTCCCGAGGCCTGTGCAGTAGCGGACTTACGATGCATTGCCGCTGGAAGCTCCGTGTACGTTGACTCCCGCACACTTCCTATGCGAACGTCCGGAGTCTGCAGGCCTCGAGTCCCCGGCTACCGACCCAGCGCTGTCGGATAATTCTCGATCCGACACCGTTTCTATCGGCTGCTGGGATGCTGCGATAAGCTGTGCTATGTGCACAAGAATGTCCGGCCGTCCGAGACCTGCGGAGGCGCAGTCTATCGCTGCTTCGCCGGAGGGCAGCTCCGCATCAGATGGCTCCCGCATACTTTTTCCTATGCGAACGTCCGGAGTCCATCGGTCTCGAATCCCTGGCTGCCGGATGGTGTGACCTGGTCGCCGAAGAATCCTTGATCGGCGAAGCTGGTAATATATCGGCGGTCACGCAGCCAAGGTGCGGTCGTGTGCGCTGACGAGAAGAGAAGCCTTAGCAGTCTCAGCGGACTGCCTATACAACGGAGCGTCCCCGAGCGACGGACGTTGGTCCGCTAACGCCACATTATACCACAACATCTGGGGCCAGATGTTGTTGAACGAGAGAGGGGCCTCTCTCGCTTGCCGTCCGGATGGACCGGAACGAGCTATGAACCGGACTAAAAGGCTTCCTCCGTTCTCCCTCCGATCCGCCGTCACTGGGTGTGCATTAAGTTAATTTTATAGTGCTCGCATCACCCCCAAAATTCCTTCTAGATCCGCAACGGACGAACCCGGCTGCCGAACCATTCGGTGAATGGACGCTACACCGGGCGAGCTAGCGGACGTCAAAGGCCGTCGAACCTACTAGGGTCCTCTTAGGCAATTGGCGTATTACATGAGCACTTTTCCGCTAGCCCTTCATTAATTGTGACGACGGAGCACACTGTTGGAAGACATCACAGATACATCACCCCTAATCTTGATCGTCTCGGAAATAGAAATTGATAAAGTAGAGTGACCCTGCGGGGAAAGGACCGGAGTGTCCAAATCCCCAACAACATACCGTGACATACGCTTCCCATATTGTCATCGAAATCATACGATACAGAACAGGAGTTAATGCGAGTACAATGACCACATATAGAATGATAATAAGGTCAGAGGAAGACTTCCTCTTAAAACAATTGATCAATATCCTTTCAATGTGAAAAGAAAACAAGTCCTGGTACTCGCACTAACCCCTGGAATCAAAATACATAATAATAATATGATCCATTAATATAGAAAAAATAATTGAAATCAAAATATTTTGAAAAAAATATTTTTTCAGAACAGCCCAAGTTTCTGAAAAGTAACGTTGAGCCCCAATGGATCCCAAGCCTAAGTGTGGACAAAAAATTTTTAAAATATTTTAAACAATTTATTCAACACTTACGAACAATAATAAGGTATCTAGTTATGATTAAAATAACATAAAGATATTATTATTTAGAAATCCCCCCCCCTCACACAGAGGGCTGTTGTAAATGTAAACAATGAGTGTAAAAACACTAAAATAAGACTCCAGGCAACCAGGCCCGAAATCAGTTACCAAAAATACACCAACAGAGACTTCCAGGGAAGAAACTGCAGAACATCAGATGGTAGATGCAGAACACAACGCCTAACCACCCGTAGGTGAAGACGTAAACATGGGGAAAGAACAGAATTCATTCTGTTATTCAGCTAAAACTCCCAAGAAATTTTAGTAATAATAATTACAGAAATTATGCCAAAAGCATGGGAGAATAGCAAGGGGGAACTTAAAGGACAGGGAGAGAGGAAAAACACTTGAAAAAACAGTGTAACTAAATAATCAGAATGACAACAAAATGGCTGCTGCCTTGAAAATAGGTAACTTAACATAATTTCATTAAAAAAATTTTAAGTTACAGCCCTGATAATATTCTGTCACACATTCTTTTCCTCTCCTCCTTTTCTATCCTCCTTAGAATCACCATTTCACTAATATTTATGTGTCTGGCATCATTTAAACTGAGATTTAAAAGCACAAAGATCAGTCAGATGTTAACTGATGAAGGGCCAAACTTAGAATGATAAATGGCGCCAATTTCAGAACGTCCTTGACACTGCGCATGCGCAGTAGGGGCGAAGTGTGGAGGGCCTTTCAGGACATGTTTTCTTTAGTTTTAGATGCAAATTTTGGGGATTGGGGGGCAAAATTTGTGTTTGGCCCTATATTTTAAGAGTTAGCACCAGCTATGTCTGGGTCATTGGTACAGTATAAAAATATTATAGACTGTTTACAAATATAATTTTTTTGTTATCATGCATTGAACATTACCGGCAGTGATTTTCAATGCATGATAACAGAAAATAATATTTTTAAACAGGCATTGTTTCTTTAACGGGGAACTTTTTCCCTTTTTTCCATTTGCCGACGTATTTTCCCTTTTTGATTCCTGTGACGGTTTTATTAGCTCCAGTTT
>CM062297.1:162648935-162833742 GCA_031216915.1 Pictodentalium vernedei
TCTTCAAATATTACTGGATAAAAAACAAAACTTCTCAGTCTTGAAGTCCATTTTGGCCAAAAAGCGAACGTTGGGAAGAAATAGCAAGAATAAGTTTAAAATCGAACTTGACCTAGATGTTATTTGGACATTATCCCTAAAATCAATTAATTTCGTGTTGTCATTCAAAAGTTACTGAACAGAAACAAAAGTGTTATATATAAACAGATGGATGGACACATGGTGCAGCAAGGTAAAACTGTATGCTTCCCCAAACTTTGAGAGTATAAAAAGCAAATACAGTGGAACTCTGTTAATTGAATAGTCAATTAGCCCGTGAAAATTATTCAATTAATAAGAGCATTCAACTAACAGGGATTTGGTCACTTTTGTGTATTCTAGAGATAAACTGAGCAATATTCTGTTATATTTTATTTGACAGAGTTCCATGAGCTCCGTCTAAACAGGATATAATAGAATAAATGCATGTACTGGATGTCCTGCAGAGAAATAGATCTATACACAAGGGAAATTTGTTGACTGGCAGGGTAATTTCTTGACTTTACGTAGATAATTTATTCAATTAAGAGGAGTTTTACTCCCAAAACATATACAGTATAGTCATCATGAACTGGCTGTAATCCATGCGTGGGCAGTGATGTCCACATGTGCATTTACCAGGTAATAAAAAAAAATCATCAGTAGCAAAATTTTAATTAATGAAGCACCAGGTTCTACCTGGTGCTTCATTAGTTAAATGTTTGATGATTACTCCTATAATTAGTATATGGAATCTAATTTTATTGTGTCCGTGGAAATATTGCCCACCAGTGAAAAGAGACCAGTCCATGGTGGCCATACTGTACGCAATTCACTGATCAAATTTGTAGGAAGGTATGGCAAATGGGTTTGTGTTGAGAAATTATATTCAATCAACAGGGTTATTCCATTTAAAAATGCCGCTCAGGATTACCGATCCAATGTCGAGTTGTGACCTTGACCTTTGACCTGGCGAGTCCAAGGTCAATAGGGTTCTTCCTCGCACCAGGCCAACACACCTATGAAGTTTCATGACTCTAGGTTGAACCACTATCAAGTTCTCATCCGGAAACCAATTGTTGCGATATACTATGTTCAAGGTCACTGTGACCTTGACCTTTGACCAGGTGAGTCCAACATCAATAGGGTTCTTCCTCGCACCAAGGCCAACACATCTGTAAAGTTTCATGACTCTAGGTTGAACCACTATCAAGTTATCATCTGGAAACCAATTGTTGTGATATACTATGTTCAAGGTCACTGTGACCTTGACCTTTGACGTAGCATGTCCAAAATCAATAGGGTTCTTCCTCCCACCAAGACCAACCTATGTATGAAGTTTAATGAATGTGAGTTGAACCACTATCAAGTTATCATCCGGAAACCAATTGTTGCGATATACTATGTTCAAGGTCACTGTGACCTTGACCTTTGACCTGGTGAGTCCAAGATCAATAGGGTTCTTCCTCACACCAAGGCCAACACACCTATAAAGTTTCATGACTCTAGGTTGAACCACTATCAAGTTATCATCCGGAAACCAATTGTTGCGATATACTATGTTCAAGGTCACTGTGACCTTGACCTTTGACCTGGTGAGTCCAAGATCAATAGGGTTCTTCCTTGCACCAAGGCCAACACACCTATAAAGTTTCATGACTCTAGGTTGAACCACTATCAAGTTATCATCCGGAAACCAATTGTTGCGATATACTATGTTCAAGGTCACTGTGACCTTGACCTTTGACCTGGTGAGTCCAACATCAATAGGGTTCTTCCTCGCACCAAGGCCAACACACCTATAAAGTTTCATGACTCTAGGTTGAACCACTATCAAGTTATCATCCGGAAACCAATTGTTGCGATATACTATGTTCAAGGTCACTGTGACCTTGACCTTTGACGTAGCGAGTCCAAAATCAATAGGGTTCTTCCCCTCACCAAGGCCAATCTACCTATGAAGTTTCATGAATGTGAGTTGAACCATTATCAAGTTATCATCCGGAAACCAATTGTTTAAGATTTACTATGTTCAAGGTCACTGTGACCTTGACCTTCGACGTAGCATGTCCAAAATCAATAGGGTTCTTCCTCCCACCAAGACCAACCTATGTATGAAGTTTAATGAATGTGAGTTGAACCACTATCAAGTTATCATCCGGAAACCAATTGTTTACGCCCGCCCGCCCTATACCCACCCGCCCGCCATTCACCAAACTATAAGTCGAGTTTGACTTCGTCACAACTCGACTAAAAAGTATCCAATTAAGTGGGGTCCCCTGTACGAGAATTTTCTTCTGCTTCCACTATCTTAGGTTAAGATAATTACCAACAATATGACACTCTTTTGTAGAAGTGCAATATGGACAATAATAAAATTACTTACTGAGAACATTTATGTAATATGTACTGTTATCCCTGTTAGTCAATTTAGCCAATGCATCTAATTGTTTAACTACCTGAAAAATACAACCAGAACAGCATAATGTTTGTCAAAGACTTCCATCTTTATTCCCAAATGGGTCTTTTTACTAAGCCTGTAATATAATACCCGGGTAACAGGAAAAGTTTAAGACAGTGTATGCAAATATATTTATTTGGGGGGGGGGGGGGGGGGGGTGCTATTGGGACAACTACCAACTGTTCTAATATAAGGATTGCATTAATAACCACTCCCTTAATTTTCATTGAATATCAGCAGTTATTGAACTTGGCCAAGACATTGTATATATATGAAGCATCAAACTGAAATTAATTGAAATCTGATGACTGTTGTTCAAGTTATCGCATAAACAAACTTCTGATGGATGAACAGACAGAGCTATATCCCTTCGCCAGGGATGGCAGGGGTGATAATAGTTGAAATTTTTATCTTTTTCATTTTGTACACAGACATGTCAGACTTACATGAGCTGGGTCATGTTTATATTTGGATTATCAACATGGATTCAGCCTGAAACAACAGAAGACTGAGTAACTGAAAAAATTAAATTTGTTTGGTTTGTATACATTTCTGTGCTTCCTGTCTTCCATCCCATGACCATAAATCAATAACACCCACTTTATGTCACCTCTGACAAATTTGTTGACATATCCTCAAATTTTATTAGCTACAAATGTCATGTGCATATTGGCGGTAAATCCTGTACATGGTGGGTGTCACTTTAATACACGGTGAGTAGCCATACCAGAAAATAAGTGGTCAGATATGGACAATGTCAGGTACAAACTGGCCAATGTCAGACTGAGGTTTTAAAATCATCAGTCAAATGTCTGATGCCCAAATTATCAATGGAGTTCAGTGATCAGAACATCATGAATGCTGGAAATCATGTACATAACTAGCAAGCCGAAAAGTTAAAAAATTTATAGTAATTTATATATTTTTTATACTTACCAATGACCCAGACATAGCTGGTGCTAACTCTTAAAATATAGGGCCAAACACAAATTTTCCCCCCCAATCCCCAAAATTTGCATCTAAAACCAAAGAAAACATGTCCTGAATGGCCCTCCACACTTCACCTCTACTGTGCATGCGCAGTGTCAAGGACGTTCCGAAATTGGCGCCATTATTCATTCTTATAACCAGTGCCTGGTAAGCGCTATGTACTCAGCGGGGAGGTAAGAGTTCCCAACTCCTGGGAGGGCCATCCCCGTCTGGGTCATTGGTAAGTATAAAAAATATATAAATTACTATAAATTTTTTAACATTTTTATACTGTACCAATGACCCAGACATAGCTGAATAGTAAAAAGGCTGGAGGGCCAAGGACATAGAGCAAGATGGAATTATATAAAATAGAGTCATCCCCTCTAGGGAAAAAGAAGTATTAGGCCTTACATGTATCTTTCTTATTTATGATAAATTAGAAAGATACAACACCTTCCAAAATTGAGCATCATACATCCATGTACTCTATTAATATCTAGTATAATCCTTATACTAATAATTTTTAAAGTAAGCCAATAAATAAAGTAAGTCTACAGAATAGAGACTCTTAATACTCCTTAAAAGTGTCTGAGGATTGTATAATAATGTCCGTTGACACGTGCTATATTCAAAAGCTATACTTTAAAAACTAAGACCTGAATGAATTTTTAAAACATAATCTTCTCACTAAACAACCATCCCAATAACAGCTCAGAATCACTAACTCCGGAGGAGGTATCCCCTTGTTTTCATAGTAAAACAGGTGACCCAAGGGAACAACCTCCCCCCCCCCCCCTTTTTTCTTGCCCTGGGTCAAATAGCCCAGAGCGAAGAGGGCAGCAGAACGGAGTCACTGCCGAAACAGACAGCCTACCTAGCTATAGTAGCAACTGTTAAGTGAATGACATTCTGAGCAGTAGATAATAGACCTAACAATAGAGGCCTCCAGAAATGGACTCGATATTTCTGAGATAAAAATTCATGAATGTGGATGGCTGAGTGCAATGAGCAGCCTTCAAAAATCTATAATAGCGACACTATTAATGTAAGCCCAAGATGTAGAAGAACTCTTACTTCATGAGCCGAAATCTCAAACTCAACTGCTGAGTGAATGATATACCATAAGCAGTATCGATAGTTAATTGAATCCATTAGCAATAGAATGGAGCGTAACATCCTTCTATTAGGCATCAAAGACAGAAGAAGCTTACGCCCGTAGTAATAAACAGATATCTGTTTATAAATACATAAACTCTAACCGGACAGAGTAAAGGCCTATGCCAGTACGAAGACGGAAGGACCAAAATAACAATAGGTTCCGGATATTAATTAGGAGCCTGACTCTTATGCAAAAATCCAACCTAAATAGTAAAGGAAGTAGTGATTCCGAAACTACGAAAGTGAAAATCATCCACCGATAGTGCATGAAACTCACTGACTCTTCAGTAAAAGAGAAGCCAACAGAATTACTGTCTAAAAGGTCAGAATTTGAAAACTACTGTTTCCAGAGGCTCAAATGATTACTTAGCTAAATAAGAACCGAAGTTAAATTCCGTATAGGAATTTAATCTAATGATTCTAAGTCTATTTATCGAAAAGTTACTAACTGACTTAGATAAAGAGACATAAGACTCAATTGTAAACTATCATAGAGTGCATAGGTATGAGGTAACATAAACCTATAACCTTAATAATAACAGGCTGCAGTAGATCTTGTCAAACAAGTATACTAAAAAGTTGCAATGACTAGTATGGAGGAATCAACAAAATCAACATAGTGATCCCTACACCAACGACGGAAGAGCCTCCACTTTAGCCGCATAGTATAGCGAAGAAGAGGTTCTCCTATAGTAAGAAATCGCATCCAAAGCTCGTCCAGTACAATGCTACAATGCAATAAGGACCACACAACGGAATACGTGAAGGTTGAGACCTTGCGGGTTGTGATAAAGATGACACGATTTTACCCAGCGAAAAAAGATCCTCTCATAGAGAAAGATTTCGCATTAAGTCCCACAGTAGACATCAGAGTAAATTTACCCACGGTCTCTGTGAAGACAGAGATGCTATCAACAGAAATGTATTGTGGTTGTTTATCTTAGCAATACTTGCTGAAACAACAGCGCAGGGGGATACGCATATCCTATCATTCCGTCCTATTAGATCAATAGAGCGTTAACAACATAAGCTCAGAGATCCGGACAAGCAAACACATACATCTGCAATTGATTAGCAAGTTGTGTCGTAAATAAATTATCATTGGGCGCTCCCATTGAAAGCAAATCTGATTGAATACTTGTTTGTTGAGAGTCCATTCTGACGGCAGCAAGCGACCCATAAGTGAACAGGAGTCCGGTAATACAATCAGACGACCCGGAATATGATGGACCGAAGCAGAACTTGGTGTACTATAACAAACAGAAGGATTCTTTCCATTAAATTGAATAACGGAAACGAATGAGTGCCTCCCTGGTTCCGGAGATACGCCACTACTGTCGAATTAACGGACAGGATTTGGACATGCGTTTCTGAATAATGTTCATCCAATGACATAAAGCAAGCCTAAAAAAAAAACATTATTCCGTGGAAGATGAGTACTTGCTTAGAGACTGCGGAACCCAAAGACCCTGGCACTTCGAATCCGTTGGGATCAATATTATATCCCAACCTGTTTGACTGGCAACCGTCATAATTATAAAACTCGGATCCGGCAACTGCAGTGGCACTCTCTCTGAGTCAACCACCGAATGTTTGCCCCAGTCAGAATCTCTTGCTACACTAGAAAGACAAGAGAACGTGTAAATCAAGCAATTCATGGATTGCTGAAAAGTTGTCGTCGAAGAGAAGCTTCTCCGAGAACGAAGCGACTCTGAGAGAGTTCTTCACCTTACTATTCACGCGCGTGGATGTAGCTAGGGCTGCGTCACGTCTAACCAACTCCAAGCAGCCACTGAAGGGCGGAGTTATACGTGAACAAACTACTGCCCTCAAAAGAAATCACATTGAGGATCATATCCCGGAATTCTTTCTCTTGAAGACGTAATGATAACGCCTCAGTAAGGTGGATTACGTATGATAAAGCGTCTAAGTTAAGTCTATAAGACATCATTGTCGTTTCCAACATTGTGGTTGGAAAAGACATAGACGGCGAAAAAGATTATTTCCAGTCTTTAACCACGTCGTCTAGACGCATATGAACTCTCGGTATGCCCTGTTCTGCCAAAATAAATTATTCGTATAAATGATAAAAGGCAGAAATGAGCATTGCAGACAAGAAACTAAACTATCATGCTTGGTAGCAGGCTTATATATATATAGCGTCGATAAATAATACACATGTTTTAATGACATTATTGGACTATGTCGGTAAGTCAGGGACAATGTCCCTGAACCGATCCAAAATTCCGTGTCCAATGACGCTATAAGTCTCTTATCCAACATCGCAGCAATGTAGTCCGAAATAACAATCACTGGAAGATAATGCCGGAAGATATGTATGGCAGCTTCCGATGCTACGAAAGAGAAAACTCGAAATCTTTCGAATCCCTTTCGCCATCCTGTCGGACCCTATAAAGCATTCGGTCGTCCGTACCTGATGCAACCGCGGACC
The DNA here is from genome assembly GCA_031216915.1 of Pictodentalium vernedei. Classification (NCBI taxonomy): domain Eukaryota; kingdom Metazoa; phylum Mollusca; class Scaphopoda; order Dentaliida; family Dentaliidae; genus Pictodentalium; species Pictodentalium vernedei. The sequence goes on from CM062297.1 coordinate 162,655,997, forward strand.
GCACCGACCCAGCGCCGTCGGATAATTCCTGATTCGACCAAGAAACTGTCGATTGCTGGGATGCTGCGAAAAAACTGTGCTAACTCGGATAGCACGTCCGTCACTGAGGCCTGTGGAGAAGCGGTCCTACGATGCATTGCGGCTGGAAGCTCCGTGATCGTTACCCCGTGCATACTACTAATATACGAGCGAACGGAGTGTATAGGCCTCGTGTCCCTTGGCTACCGGATGGCGTGACCTGTTTGCCGTGGAATCACTAAATGACGAAACTGATCGGATACTCGAGGTCACGTAGCCAATGTGCGGTCGTGTGCACTGCTGTGAGGATGAGGAAGCATTATCGACAGTCTCTCGGACTGTCAATATAACGGAGCGTCCCGAACGACGGACCTATGCTCCGAATGTAAAATATCTGAACCACAACATGCGGTCCCCTATGTTGTTGGACGAGAGAGAGACCTCTCTCGTTCACAGCCCGGACGGACCTGGACAAGCCAGGAACCGGACTAACAGGCTTCCTCCGATCTGTCCTCAATCCGCCGTCACTGGGTGAGTACTAAAGTAATTATAGTGCTCGCATCACCCAAATCTCCTTCCTAGACCGCAACGGACGAACCCAGCAGCCGAACCATTCGATGAATGTACGCTACACTGGGTGAGCTAGCGAATGTCACTCCGTCGATCCTACAAGGGACCTCTTAGGCGGTAGACATATTCCATGAGCACTTATTGCCGCAAGCTCTTCATTAACTATGACGACAGAGGCACACTTTTGAAAGACATCTCCGTAACTTTGCGAACAAGAAACCAGAAATGCTTGGTAATAGCAAGCATATAATAATAAATATATAGCGTCGTTCAATAATTCGAAAGTTTGTGTGACATTATTGGACTATGTCGGAACTGAGGGATGATGTCCCTGAACCGAACCAAAAATTTCTAAGTCCACCGACGCTATCAGTTTCTTATCCGGCATCGCAGCATTCTGGTCCGACGAAAGAACCTGTAGAAGATGAAGTCAGATGACATACACAACAGCATATGTTGTTCCGAAAGGGAAAGCTCAAAATCCTCCGAATCCCTTTCGGTATCCCGTCGGACCAGATGAAATTTTCGGACGTCCGTACCCGCTTCCGCAGAGCGTCCCGACCCAGCATCGTCGGATAAAACATTATGCGACAGATTCAGTTGTTGCTGGGATGCTGCGATAAGCTGTGCTATTTAGGATAGCACATCCGTCCTCGAGACCTGTGCAGTAGCGGTCTTACGATGCATTGCCGCCGGAAGCTCCGTGTACGTTGACTCCCGCACACTTTCCTATGCGAACGTCCGGAGTCTGCAGGCCTCGTGTCCCTGGCTACCGGATCGTGTGACCTGGTCGCCGATGATTCTCTGACTGGCGAAGCTGACTGGATGCCGAGGTCATGTAGCCAAGAGCGGTCATGTGCGCTACCATGAGAATGAGGAAGCCTTATTGACAGTCTCTCCGGACTGACTATATGTCGGAGCGTCCCGAGCGGCGGACGTATGCTCCGAATGCGAAACATTTTGTACCACAACATCTGGGGCCAGATGTTGTTGTACGAGAGAGGGGCCTCTCTCGCTCGCCATCCGGATGGACCAGAACGAGCTATGAACCGGACTAAAAGGCTTCCTCCGTTCTCCCTCTAATCCGCCGTCACTGGGTGTGCATTTGGTTGATTTATAGTGCTCGCATCACCCCAAAACTCCTTCTAGACCGCAACGGACGAACCCGGCTGCCGAACCATTCGATGAATGGACGCTACACCGGGACGAGCTAGCGGACGTCAAAGGCCGTCGAACCTACTAGGGTCCTCTTAGGCAATTGGCGTATTTACATGAGCACTTTTCCGCTAGCCCTTCATTAATTGTGACGACGGAGGCACACTGTTGGAAGACATCACAGATACATCACCCTAATATTGATCGTCTGAAATAGAAATTGATAAAGTAGAGTGACCCTGCGGGGAAAGGACCGGAATGTCCAATTCCCCACTAACATACCGTGACATACGCTTCCCATGTTGTCATCGAAATCATCAGATACAGAACAGGAGTTAATGCGAGTACACTGACTACATATAGAATGATTATAAAAGTCAGAGGAAGACTTCCTCTTATTACAATTGATCAAAATCCTTTCAATGTGAAAAGAAAACAAAGTCCTGGTACTCGCACCAACCCCTGACAATCAAAATACATAATAATAATATGATCCATTAACACAGAAAAAATAATTGTAATCAAAATATTTTGAAAAAATATTTTTTCAGAACAGCCCAAGTTTCTGAAAAGTAACGTTGAGCCCCAATGGATCCCAAGCCTAAGTGTGGACAAAAAATTTAAAAATATTTTAAACAATTTATGCAACACTTACGAACAATAATAATATATCTAGTTATGATTAAATTAACATCAAGATATTATTTTCAAGAAATCCCCCCCTCACACAGAGGGCTGTTGTAAATGTAAACAATGAGTGTAAAAACACTAAAATAAGACTCCAGGCACCCAGGCCCGAAATCAGTTACCAAAAATACACTATCTGATGCAAAACAGAGACTTCCAGGGAAGAAACTGCAGAACATCAGATGGTAGATGCAGAACACAACGCCTAACCACCCATAGGTGAAGACGTAAACATGGGGAAAAGAACAGAATTCATTCTGTTATTCAGCTAAAACTCCCAAGAAATTTTAGTAATAATAATTACAGAAACTATACCAAAAGCATGGGAGAATAGCAAGAGGGGACTTAAAGGAAAGGGAGAGAGGAAAACACTGAAAAATCAGTGTAACTAAATAACAAGAATGACAACAAAATGGCTGCTGCCTCAAAAATAGGTAACTTAAAATAATTTCATTAAAAAATTTTAAGTTACAGCCCTGATAATATTCTGTCACACATTTTTCCTCTCCTCCTTCTATATCCTCCTTAGAATCACCATTTCACTAATATTTATGTGTCTGGCATCATTTAAACTGAGATTTACAAGCACAAAGATCAGTCAGATGTTAACTGATGAAGGGCCAAACTAAGAATGAATAATGGCGCCAATTTCGGAACATCCTTGACACTGCGCATGTGCAGTAGAGGTGAAGTGTGGAGGGCCATTCAGGACATGTTTTCTTTGGTTTTAGATGCAAATTTTGGGGATTGGGGGGAAAAATTTGTGTTTGGCCCTATATTTTAAGAGTTAGCACCAGCTATGTCTGGGTCATTGGTACAGTATAAAAATTTAATGATTGTTGTGATTTGTGGTCCTGGCAAATTGGGAAGTGTGAAGAAAGAAAGTGACTCTTCAGCTCATCAGTATTAACAGCATGTGAAGGAATACGATTTGATATAGCCATACATGTATCTAAATTATGTCTGAAGGGTAATTCAGTTCCAATTCAGAATGAAACCAATCATACCTTGTTTGGCAGGGCTCACCGAGCCTTGCCAAACAAGGTGTGGTTGGATGAATTCTGAGTAGTTTTAAGATGAAGGTACATGTACTCAAAACACATTATTTTGAATACTGAAACTCCATTTTGTAATATGTAACATACCATTCTTAAATGACAAACACGATTCATTTGGTGTCTGACATTTTGTGAGTAGCCGCCATTACTGTTTTGATGTATTTCCACTCCACTTTAAAATTTGAAGAAAAACAAAGTAACAGAATTTAAGTGCCAAAAATATTTCCAAGCTACCATATTTATTGATTTAATACATTAAATATCTACCAAGAACATAATATGCCTGTTAGACTTTTTTGAATTGTACATAATCACTGTTTTCACCCAACAAATAACTATCTGTACAAACTGTACTAAAGTTAACTGGAGCCAAAAGCAGGGACAAAAGTAAATGAAAAACTAGAACCAGAGCCAAAATCAATCACAAAAGTAGATTATGAAGTTGGATTAGAAATCATACCTGCTATGATGCTTACCAAACAAATATACGGATGAACAGACATTGTTTTACTCAAAAAAGGCTTTAAGTTGAAAGTTAAAAAATTTATAGTAATTTATACAAGCCTGAAAATAAGCAGACTGTCATCTGCAAAATGAGGTCCTCCGAGGTGAATTTGGAGATCCTACCCTGCACAGCAGGGTAGCATCACAAACTTTACCCTCTGTGAACGTCAGTCTGAATCAAGGTCTCAAGCCAAAACAGAAAGATGTACCTAGAGAATAAATTGGCCCACTGTATGGGATAGCATCATCAAATTCACCCTCTGGGGACCTCATTTTGCAAATGACAGGTTGCTTATATTCAGGCTTGAATTTATATATTTTTTATACTTACCAATGACCCAGACTTAGCTGGCGCTAACTCTAAAAAATCCAGGGCCAAACACAAATTTTGCCCCCCAATCCCCAAAATTTGCATCTAAAACCAAAAGAAATCATGTCCTATAGGACCTCCATACTTTGCCCTTACTGCGCATGCGCAGTGTCAAGGACTCTCCGAAATTGGCGCCAATTATCATTCTTACTGGCAGTGCCTGGTCAGCGCTATGTACTCAGCAGGGAGGTAAGAGTTCCCAACTCCTGGGAGGGCCATCCCCGTCTGGGTCATTGGTAAGTATAAAAAATATATAAATTACTATAAATTTTTTAACATTTTTATACTGTACCAATGACCCAGACATAGCTGAATAGTAAAAAGGCTGGAGGGCCTAGGACATAGAGGAAAATCCAATAAGCTCAACTATACAATATAGAGGGAACCCCTCAAGGAGAAAAGGAGTATTAGGCTTTACATGTATCTTTCTTATTTTATGTTAAATTAGAAAGATACAATACCCTTCATAATTGAGCACAATAACATTCATGTTCTCTATTATTTATTTATTTATTTATTGGTGTTTAAGGTCACATACTTATGCACAATGGCTAATCGTGACCATGACAGTTTTACGGGTGGAGGAAGCCGGAGTACCCGGAGAGAACCACCGAGCAACGACGAGCAGCTGTCAGCTCTCCAACATCGGAACTCTGAACTCTGCACCGCAGCACAGGCAGGGTTAGATTGGTTGAAGACATGCGCACCATCGACGTGCAGTACGCCTCAGTACACAGCGTCATCGTGCCCCCATGTAGGCAATCGGGGTGAAGTGTCTTGCCCAAGGACACAACGCGGTTGCCGCAGGTGGGATTCGAACCGAGGACCTCTCGGCTTGCAGCCTGCACCTCTACCAACTGAGCCACCGCGCCCCCATGTTCTCTATTAACATCCAGTATAACCCTTTATACTAATTATTTTTAAACTAAGCCAAGAAATAAAGTTAGTCCAGGGAATTGAGACTCTTTATATTCTTTTAAAAGTGTCCGAGGATTGTATATTAACACCCGTTTGACACTTGACATATACAAATGCTTCACACCGATCTACACTTTAAAAATATGACATGAATGAATTTTTAACATTAATATTACACTTTAAAACCATCCCGGAAACGACTCAGAAATACTGACTTCGGTGGAGGCATTCCCTTGCTTTTCACTATAAAGCAGGTGACCTAAGGGAACACCCTCCCTTCCCCTTGCCCTGGGTCAAATAGCCCAGAGCGAAGAGGGCAGCCGGATGGAGTCACTGCCGGAACAGAAAGCCTGCATAACCACAGTTGCAACTGTTTAGTGGACGACATTCTGAGCAACAGATAACAGACCTAAACAATGCAGGTCTCCAGAAATGGACTCAATATTTCTGAGATAAAAATTCGTGAATGTGGATGGCCTGAGACCAATAAGCAGCCTTCATTAAATCTGTAATAGCAATACTATTAGCGTAAGCCCAAGAAGTAGCAAGAGCTCTTACTTCATGAGCCGAAATCTTAAGCACAGACTGCTGAGAAGAAGATAAACTCTCATAAGCAGTACGGATAGTTAATTGAATCCATCTAGCAATAGAATGGACCAAAATATCCCTTCTATTAGGCATCAGAGACAGAAAGAAACGTTTTCGTCCCTTTCTGATAAACTGAGATCTCTGTTTATAGATACGTAACGCTCTAACAGGACAGAGTAAAGGCCTACGCCCGTCTGAAGACGGAAGAGCCTTAATAACAATAGGTTCCGGATATTTATTAGGAGCCTGATTCTTAGCTAAAAAACCCACATTAGTAGTGAAGGTGATAGTGTTCCCGACACTACGATAGTGAGAATCATCCACCGACAGTGCATGAAGCTCACTGACTCTTCTAGCAGAAGAGAAAGCTAAGAGAAAAGCTGTCTTATAAGATAAGAATTTGAAATCTACTGTCCCAAGAGGTTCAAATGGCTTTTCCTTCAGTTTAAGAAGAACCCAAGCTAAATTCCATTTAGGAATTAACCTAAGAGTTCTGGGTCTATTTATCGAGAAGTTTCTAACCAACTTAGATAAAGAGACATTAGATCCAATTTGTAAACTATCATGATGTGCATAGGTATCAGATAACATAGACCTATAACCCTTAATAGTAACAGGCTGCAGTTTGATTTCGTCAAACAAGTATACTAGAAAGTTTGCAATGTCTGGTATAGAAGGATCAAAAATATCCACAGAATGATCCCTACACCAACGACGAAAAACCTTCCACTTAGCCGCATAGTTTAGCGAAGAGGAGGTCCTCCTAAAGTTAGAAATCGCGTCCACTGCTCGTCCTGTAAAGTGCTTGCCATGCAAGAAGGACCGCACAACGGAAAAACGTGAAGGTTGAGACCTTGCGGGTTGTGATGGAGTTGACGCGATTTCCCCTGCGAAAGAAGATCCTCCCGTGGAGGAAGCTTTCGCGGTAGGTCCCACAACAGACACCTGAGTAGATTTATCCACGGTCTCTGTGGGGACAGAGATGCTACCAACAGAATCTTGCATTGAGATTGTTTTATCTTTAGCAATACTTGCTGAATTAACGGTGCTGGAGGATACGCATATCCTATCATTCCGTCCCAAGGGATCGACAGAGCGTCTACTGCAAATGCTCTTGGATCCGGACACGGAGACACATACGTCTGCAACTGATTGTTGAGATGTGTCACAAATAAGTCTATCATTGGCCGTTCCCATTGGTAGCAAATCTGATTGAATACTTGTTTGTTGAGAGTCCACTCCGACGGCAACAAGCGACCCTTTCGTGAAAGGGAGTCTGCTAGTACATTCAGACGACCCGGTATATGACGGACCGAAAGAAGAACCTGATGCTCTAGAGCAAACAGAAGGATTCTTTCCGTTAGATTGAACAACGGAACTGAATGAGTGCCTCCCTGATTCCGTATATACGCCTACTGTCGTATTGTCAGACAGGATTTGGACATGAGCATTGTGAATAATGTCCATCCAATGACGTAACGCAAGCCAAATTGACATCATTTCCTTGATGTTTATGTGCTTGCCCAGGAATTGCGGATCCCAAAGACCCTGGCATCTCGAATCCGTTGGGATCAATGATGCACCCCAACCTGTTTGACTGGCATCCGTCATAATGGTAAAACTCGGATCCGGCAACTGCAGCGGAACTCCCTGAGTTAACCACTGAATGTTTGCCCAAGTCTGAATCTCTCGTTTCACTTGATCTGACAAGAGAACGTCTATGTCGAGCGAATGAATTTTCACACTCCAATTCTGAGTCAAGAAAATTTGGAGAGGACGCGTGCGTAACCGCCCCATCGGAATGAGATCCGCAGCGGCTCCGCACAGACCTATCAGTTTCATAAATTCTCTCGCTGTGACTTTGTCTGCGTGCAACAGCGAGCGTAACAACTGACTAATTTCGCTCTGATTAACGGCAGACGAACGAGATTGTTGTGCGTCTCGAAGCTCATTCCCAGGTGTGTGAATGACTTGGACGGCACCAGATCCGACTTCTCCTCGTTTACTATAAAACCGAGACGTCGGAGCAATACAAGTAGATTCTGCACATCGTTCTGAAGCGTTAACTCGTTGCCGTACCTCTGAAGAATGTCGTCCAGGTAGGCCGATGTTACCACTGATGAATGAGCTCGGAAATACTCATTACCGAGTTCATTACCCGAGTGAAAGCCCAGGGTGCTAGATTCAATCCGAAGCACATCGCCCGTAATTGATACACCACTCCTAGGACTGCGAAGCGTAGATACTTTCTGAATGTCGGATGTACCATGACGTGAAAGTATGCATATTTGAGATCTATGCTCGTTGCATAATCGTTCACCCGAATACTCGCTCTGACCGACCGAATCGTCTCCATATAAAACTTCGGAGCGACGATCAGCTTGTTTATCCAGCTCAAATCTATGACTGGACGGAAACGAGCCGTCTGGTTTCGGAACCAGAAACAGATGGCTGTAGAATCCCGGAGTCTCCTGGTTTTCTACGACCTCTACCGCGTTCTTCATTAAAAGAGACTGCACCTCTGATAATAGAGCGTCTCTTTTCTGCGGATTTGACGGAAGTTGAGTCCATTTTGGACTTCGAGTTAATGGAGGCTTCATTTGAAGGATATCTTTAGACCTTCCGAAGTCACCCCTCTCACCCAAGGGTCGTCCGTAATCGACGTCCGTAATCGACGCCCACTCTTGTGAAAAACTCGACAACCTTCCGCCAACCGGTACGCGATAGAGGTTGAAGCCATCACCTCCTGGACCTGCGAGGCCTGCGGTAGGAGAAACCACGTCCTCCACGACCCGCACCTCGTCCCATCGACCTCGGGGCGTCCGACCGGTTGTCCCGGCCCGAAGGACGTCCCGAACGAGAGTCGCTACCTTGACGGTCTCTTGAATAAGACCAAGAGGACGCACCGGAACCTCTATAGGAACCTCTCTTGGGCGCATTAGACCCAGAAGTGCCTGTCTTACTCTTATCTGCCGTGTCCGACTTCTTAGAAGCAGATTTGAACAGCAGAGAATCCGAAGCTTTCTTTGTAATTTTATCGTAAATTGCAGAAAGCTTGCTGTCAAAGAGAAGTTCTCCGGAGACCGAAGCGACTCTGAGAGAGTTCTTCACCTTAGTATCCACGAGTGTGGATGTAGCTAGGGCTGCGTCACGTCTAACCAACTCCAGGTTTGCCACTGAAAGGGCGGAGTTACACGTGGAATAAGCTACTGCCCTTGAAAGAAGTCTTAAAGAGGATTGAATATCCTGAAATTCTTTCCCTTGAAGGCACAGTGATAACGCCTTAGTAAGGTGATCTGCGTAAGATAAGGCATCTAAACTGGCTCTGTTAGACGAAATAGTTGTTTCCAACACCGCGGTTGGAATAGACGCCGACGACGGTAATGATAACTCTAAGTCTTCCGCCTCGTCGTCCATACGCAGAGGAACTCTCGGGATACCCTGTCCTGCCGTGTCAAATTTATTCCTTGCATTAATGAAAGGCAGGTTGAGAGTATTGGCAGACAAGAAACCTGCTTTTCCCGTTTTGGAAGCAAGTTTGAATATAGCGTCGTTCAATAATTAAAATGTTCTTGCAACATTATTGGACTGAGACGGAAACTCGGGAGCGATGTCCCTGAACCGCTCAAAGAAATCAGTGTCCAATGATGCTATAATTCTCTTGTCCGGAACCGCAGCAGTCTGGCCCGACAGAACAACTTGAGGGAGAAAGTGCCGGATGAAGTCCACGGCAGCTTTATGTTGTTCCGAAAGGGATAGCTCCAAGTCATCCGTATCCCTTTCACCATCCGGTCGGACCTCATGATGCTCCCGGTCGTCCGCCCCCGATGCTTCGGCGGAGCGTACCGACCCAGCGCCGTCGGATAATTCCCGATCCGACACCGATTCTGTCGGTTGCTGGGATGCTGCGATAAGTTGTGCTATCTGCACAAGTACGTCCGACATCGAGGCCTGCGGAGGCGCAGTCTTTCGCTGCTTCGCCGAGGGCAGCTCCGCATCTGATGACTCCCGCATACTCTTCCTATGCGAACGTCCGGAGTCCATCGGCCTCGTGTCCCTGGCTACCGGATGGTGTGACCTGGTCGCCGAAGAATCCCTGATCGGTGAAGCTGGTAAAATATCGGCGGTCACGTAGCCAAGGTGCGGTCGTGTGCACTGACGAGAGGAAGAAGCCTGAGCAGTCTCCGCGGACTGCCTATACAATGGAGCATCCCGAGCGACGGACGTGTGCTCCGCTTGCGACACATTTTGTACCACAACATCTGGTCCCAGATGTTGTTGTACGAGAGAGGGGCCTCTCTCGCTCGCGGCCCGGCTGGACCTGGACGAGCTAGGAACCGGACTCAAAGGCTTCCTCCGATCTCGCCTACTATCCGCCGTCACTGGGTGTGCACGTTGAATGTTTATAGTGCTCGCATCACCCAACATTTCCTCCTGGACCGCATCGGACGAACCCGGCTGCCGAACCATTCGGTGAATGGACGCTACACCGGGCGAGCTAGCGGACGACATTTGTTTAATCTCCATGAGCACTTTTGCCGCTAGCTCTGTATTCATTTGTGACGACGGAAGCGCACTTGCGGAAGATAACATGGAAACATCACCCTGTTCTTGTTCCTCTGAAATAGAAACTGAGAGAGTAGAGTGACCTTGCGGAGAAAGAGCCGGCATAGCCCTTTCTCCACCAACAACATATCATGACACACGTTTCCAATGTTTGTCATCCCAATATTGACATATAGAACAGGGATTAGTGCGAGAACACTGACTACAATTAATGCAATGATCATGAAAGTCAGAGGAAGATTTCTTCCTATTACAATTTGAACAATATCCTTTCATTGTGAAAAGTCAACAACAAGTCCTAGTTACTCGCACAAACCCCTGACACAAAGATACATAATAACATGATCCATTAATAATGAAAAAACAATTGCAAATCAAAATAATTTTTGAAAAGTTAAAAAATTTATAGTAATTTATATATTTTTTATACTTACCAATGACCCAGACATAGCTGGCTGGTGCTAACTCTTAAAATATAGGGCCAAACACAAATTTTGCCCCCCAATCCCCAAAATTTGCATCTAAAACTAAAGAAAACATGTCCAGAGAGGCCCTCCACACCTCGCCCCCACTGCGCATGCGCAGTGTCAAGGACGTTCCGAAATTGGCGCCATTTATCATTCTAATAACCAGTGCCTGGTAAGCGCTATGTACTCAGCGGGGAGGCAAGAGTTCCCAACTCCTGGGAGGGCCATCCCCGTCTGGGTCATTGGTAAGTATAAAAAATATATAAATTACTATAAATTTTTTAACATTTTTATACTGTACCAATGACCCAGACATAGCTGAATAGTAAAAAGGCTGGAGGGCCAAGGACATAGAGCAAAATGGAATACGCTCAATAAAATAAAAAAGAGTCATCCCCTGTAGGGAAAAGAAGTAATAGGCCTTACATGTATCTTTCTTATTTATGATAAATTAGAAAGATACAACACCTTCCAAAAATTGAGCTTCATACATCCATGTACTCTATTAATATCCAATAATCCTTATACTAATAATTTTTAAAGTAAGCCAATAATAAAGTAAGTCTAGAGAATAGAGACTCTTATACTCCTAAAAGTGTGTGAGAATTGCATAATCATGTCCGTTGACATATGCAATATTCAAAAGCTATACTTTAAAAACTAAGACTTGAATGAATTTTATAAACTTAAACTTCTCACTAAACAACCATCCTAAAAACAGCTCAGAATTACTAACTCCGGAGGAGGTATCCCCTTGTTTTCATAGTAAAAACAGGTGACCCAAGGGAACACCCTCCCCCCCCCCCTTTTTCTTGCCCTGGGTCAAATAGCCCAGAGCGAAGAGGGCAGCCGAACGGAGACACTGCCGAAACAGACAGCCTACCTAGCTATAGTAGCAACTGTTAAGTGAATGACATTCTGAGCAGTAGATAATAGACCTAACAATAGAGGCCTCCAGAAATGGACTCGATATTTCCGAGATAAAATTCATGAATGGATGGCTGAGCGCAATGAGCAGCCTTCAAAAATCTATAATAGAACACTATTAATGTAAGCCCAAGAAGTAGAAGAACTCTTACTTCATGAGCCGAAATCTTAAGCACAACTGCTAAGCCAATGATATACCATAAGCAGTACGCTAGTTAATAGAATCCATTAACAATAAAATGGAGCGTAACGTCCTTCTACTAGACATCAAAGACAGAAGAAGCTTACGCCCTTGTAATAAACAGATATCTGTTTATAAATACATAAACTGTACCCGGAAAGAGTAAAGGCCTATGCCCATACGAAGACGGAAGGACCTTAAAATAATAGGTTCCGGATAATAGGAGCCTAACTCTTATGCAACAATCCAACCTAAATAGTAACGGAAGTATTGATTCCGAAACTATGAAAGTGAAAATCATCCATCGATAGTGCATGAAACTCACTGACTCTACAGTAAAAGAGAAACCAACAGAATTACTGTCTAAAAGGTCAGAATTTGAAAACTACTGTTTCCAGAGGCTCAAATGATTACTTAGCTAAATAAGAACCTGAAGTTAAAATCCGTATAGGAATTTAATCTAAAGATTCTAAGTCTATTTATCAAAAAGTTACTAACTGACTTAGATAAAGAGACAAAAGACTCAAATGTAAACTATCGTAGAGTGCATAGGTATGAGGTAACATAAACCTATAACCTAAATAACAACAGGCTGCAGTAGATCTTGTGAAACAAGTATACTAAAAAATAGCAATGAGTAGTATGGAGGGATCAACCATATGAACATAATGATCCCTACACCACGACGGAAGAGCCTCCACTTTAGTCGCATAGAATAGCGAAGAAGAGGATCTCCTATAGTAAGAAATCGCGTCCAAAGCTCGTCCAGTACAGTGCTTACAATGCAATATGGACCACACAACGGAAAACATGAAGGTTGCGACCTTGCTGGTTGTGATAAAAATGACACGATTTACCCAGTGAAAAAAGATCCTCACATAGAGGAAGATTTCACGTTAAGATCCACAGTAGACAAGAGAGTAAATTACTCATGATCTCTGTGAAGATAGAGATGCTATCAACAGAAATATATTGTGGTTGTTTATCTTAGCAATACCTGCTAAAAACAACAGCGCCGGAGGATACGCGTATCCTATCATTCTGTCCTATAGATCAATAGAGCGTTAACAGTATTAGCTCAGAGATCTGGACAAGCCAACACATACGTCTGCAATTGATTAGCCAACTGTGTCATAAATAAAACATCATTGGGCGCTCCCATAGATAGCAAATCTGATTGAATACTTGTTTGTTGAGAGTCCATTCTGACAGCAACAAGCGACCCGTAAGAGAACGGGAGTGCGATAAAACAATCAGACGACCCAGAATATGACGGACCAAAACTGAACTTGGTGTACTATAACCAACAGACGGATTCTTTCCATTAAATTGAATAACGGAAACGAAAGAGTGCCTCCCTGGTTCCGGAGATACGCCACTACTGTCGAATTAAAGGACAGGAATTTGGGCATGCGTTTCTGAATAATGTTCATGCAATGACATAAAGCAAGCCTAAAAAACATTATTCCGCAGAAGTTAACTGATAGCTAAAAGACTGCGGAACCCAAAGACCCTGGCACTTCGAATCCGTAGGGATCAGTATATATCCCAATCTGTTTGACTGGCAACCGTCATAACAGCCACACTCGGGTCCGGCAACTGCGGCGGCACTCTCTGAGTCAACCACCGAATGTTTGCCCCAGTCTGAATCTCTTGTAACACTAGATAGACAAGAGAATGTATAAATCAAGCAATTCATGGATTGCCGGAAAGTTGCCGTCGAAGAGAAGCTCCTCCGAGAACGAAGCGACTCTGAGAGAGTTCTTAACCTACTATCCACGCGTGGATGTAGCTAGGGCTGCCTCACGTCTAACCAACTCCAATCAGCCACTGAAGGGCGGAGTTATACGTGAACAAACTACTGCCCTCAAAAGAAATTACATTGAGAATAATATCCCGTAAATCTTTTCTTGAAGACGTAATGATAACGCCTCAGTAAGGCGGATTACGTATAATAAAGCGTCTAAGTTAAGTCTAATATACATAATGTCGTTCCCAACATTGAAATTGGAAAAGACATAAACGGTGAAAAAGAATATATGCAGTCTTTAATCACACCGTCTAGACGCATATGAACTCTCGGTATGCCCTGCTCTGCCAAAATAAACTATATGTAAAAAAGATAAAATGGCAGAAATGAGCCACGCGGACAAGAAACTAAACTATCATGCTTAGTAGCCGTCTTGTATATATATAAATATATAGCGTCGAAAAATAAAACACATGTTGTAATGACAATATTGGACTGCGTCGGTAAGTCAGGGACAAAGTCCCTGTACCGATCGAAAAATCCGAGTCCAATGACGCTATAAGTCTCTTATCCAAGATCGCAGCAATGAAGTCCGAAAAATAATCACTGGAAGAAATGCCAGAAGATATGAAAGGCATCTTCCGATACTACTAAAGGGAAAACTCGAAATCTTTCGAATCCCTTTCGCCATCCTGTCGGACCCTATAAAGCGTTCGGTCGTCCGTAGCTTGATGCAACCGCGGACCGCACCGACCCAGCGCCGTCGGATAATTCCTGATTCGACCGAGAAACCGTCAATTGCTGGGATGCTGCGAAACAACTGTGCTAACTCGGATAGCACGTCCGTCACTGAGGCCTGAGGAGCAGCGGTCTTACGATGCATTGCCGCAGGAAGCTCCGAGATCGTTACCCCGTGCATACTTCCAATATGCGAGCGAACGGAGTGTATAGGCCTCGTGTCCCTTGGCTACCGGATGGCGCGACCTATTCGCTGTGGAATCACTGAATGCCGAAACTGATCGGATACTCGAGGTCACGTAGCCAATGTGCGGTCGTGTGCCCTGCTGTGAGGATGAGGAAGCATTAAAGACAGTCTCTCGGACTGTCAATATAACGGAGCGTCCCGAGCAACGGACATATGCTCCGAATGTAAAATATCTGAACCACAACATGCGGTCCCCTATGTTGTTGGCTTCCTCCGATCTGTCCTCAATCTGCCGTCACTGGGTGAGTACTAAAGTAATTAAAGTGCTCGCATCACCCAAATCTCCTTCCTAGACCGCAACGGACGAACCCGGCAGCCGAACCATTCGATGAATGTACGCTACACCGGGTGAGCTAGCGAATGTCACTCCGTAAGCGATAGACATATTCCATGAGCACTTATTGCCGCTAACTCTTCATTAACTATGACGACAGAGGCACACTTTTGAAAGACATCTCCATAACTCTTCGAACAAGAAACCAGAAATGCTTGGATAGCAAGCATAAAATAATAATATATATAGCGTCGTTCAATAATTCGAAAGTTTGTGTGACATTATTGGACTATGTCGGAACTGAGGGACGATGTCCCTGAACCGAACCAAAAATTTCTAAGTCCACCGACGCTATCAGTTTCTTATCCGGCATCGCAGCATATGTTGTTCCGAAAGGGAAAGCTTGAAATCCACCGAATCCCTTTCGGTATCCCGTCGGACCGGATGAAACTTTCGGACGTCCGTACCCGCTTCCGCGGAGCGTCCCGACCCAGCATCGTCGGATAAAATATATGCGACAGATTCAGTTGATGCTGGGATGCTGCGATAAACTGTGCTATTAAGGAAAGCACGTTCGTTCCCGAGGCCTGTGCAGTAGCGGACTTACGATGCATTGCCGCTGGAAGCTCCGTGTACGTTGACTCCCGCATACTTCCTATGCGAACGTCCGGAGTCTGCAGACCTCGAGTCCCCGGCTACCGACCCAGCGCTGTCGGATAATTCTCGATCCGACACCGTTTCTGTCGGCTGCTGGGATGCTGCGATAAGCTGTGCTATGTGCACAAGAATGTCCGGCGTCGAGACCTGCGGAGGCGCAGTCTATCGCTGCTTCGCCGAGGGCAGCTCCGCATCAGATGGCTCCCGCATACTTTTCCTATGCGAACGTCCGGAGTCCATCGGTCTCGAATCCCTGGCTGCCGGATGGTGTGACCTGGTCGCCGAAGAATCCTTGATCGGCGAAGCTGGTAATATATCGGCGGTCACGCAGCCAAGGTGCGGTCGTGTGCGCTGACGAGAAGAGGAAGCCTTAGCAGTCTCAGCGGACTGCCTATACAACGGAGCGTCCCGAGCGACGGACGTATGCTCCGCTAACGACACATTTGTACCACAACATCTGGGGCCAGATGTTGTTGAACGAGAGAGGGGCCTCTCTCGCTTGCCGTCCGGATGGACCGGAACGAGCTATGAACCGGACTAAAAGGCTTCCTCCGTTCTCCCTCCGATCCGCCGTCACTGGGTGTGCATTAAGTTAATTTTATAGTGCTCGCATCACCCCAAAATTCCTTCTAGACCGCAACGGACGAACCCGGCTGCCGAACCATTCGGTGAATGGACGCTACACCGGGCGAGCTAGCGGACGTCAAAGGCCGTCGAACCTACTAGGGTCCTCTTAGGCAATTGGCGTATTACATGAGCACTTTTCCGCTAGCCCTTCATTAATTGTGACGACGGAGGCACACTGTTGGAAGACATCACAGATACATCACCCTAATCTTGATCGTCTGAAATAGAAATTGATAAAGTAGAGTGACCCTGCGGGGAAAGGACCGGAGTGTCCAAATCCCCAACAACATACCGTGACATACGCTTCCCATATTGTCATCGAAATCATACGATACAGAACCGGAGTTAATGCGAGTACACTGACCACATATAGAATGATAATAAGGTCAGAGGAAGACTTCCTCTTAAAACAATAGATCAATATCCTTTCAATGTGAAAAGAAAACAAGTCCTGGTACTCGCACTAACCCCTGGCAATCAAAATACATAATAATAATATGATCCATTAATATAGAAAAAATAATTGAAATCAAAATATTTTGAAAAAATATTTTTTCAGAACAGCCCAAGTTTCTGAAAAGTAACGTTGAGCCCCAATGGATCCCAAGCCTAAGTGTGGACAAAAATTTTAAAAATATTTTAAACAATTTATTCAACACTTACGAACAATAATAATGTATCTAGTTATGATTGAAATAACATAAAGATATAATTATTTAGAAATCCCCCCCTCACACAGAGGGCTGTTGTAAATGTAAACAATGAGTGTAAAAACACTAAAATAAGACTCCAGGCACCCAGGCCCGAAATCAGTTACCAAAAATACACCATCTGATGCAAAACAGAGACTTCCAGGGAAGAAACTGCAGAACATCAGATGGTAGATGCAGAACACAACGCCTAACCACCCGTAGGTGAAGACGTAAACATGGGGAAAGAACAGAATTCATTCTGTTATTCAGCTAAACTCCCAAGAAATTTTAGTAATAATAATTACAGAAATTATGCCAAAAGCATGGGAGAATAGCAAGGGGGAACTTAAAGGACAGGGAGAGAGGAAAAACACTTGTAAAAACAGTGTAACTAAATAATCAGAATGACAACAAAATGGCTGCTGCCTTGAAAATAGGTAACTTAACATAATTTCATTAAAAAATTTTAAGTTACAGCCCTGATAATATTCTGTCACACATTCTTTTCCTCTCCTCCTTTTCTATCCTCCTTAGAATCACCATTTCACTAATATTTATTTGTCTGGCATCATTTAAACTGAGATTTAAAAGCACAAAGATCAGTCAGATGTTAACTGATGAAGGGCCAAACTTAGAATGATAAATGGCGCCAATTTCGGAACGTCCTTGACACTGCGCATGCGCAGTGGGGGCGAGGTGTGGAGGGCCTCTCTGGACATGTTTTCTTTAGTTTTAGATGCAAATTTTGGGGATTGGGGGGCAAAATTTGTGTTTGGCCCTATATTTTAAGAGTTAGCACCAGCCAGCTATGTCTGGGTCATTGGTACAGTATAAAAATATATTTTTTCAGCGAAGCCCAAGTTTCTGAAAAGTAACGTTGAGCCCCAATGGATCCGATGGCTAAGTGTGGTCAAAAATTTTAAATTTATATTAAATAATTAATGCAACACTTACGGATAATAGAAATGTATCTTATAGTGAGATAAACTACACCAAAGGCAAACAGCCCCCCTCAAAAGAGACTGTTGCCAATGTAAACAAACAGTGTAAAAACACCAGAAAACATGACTCCAGGCACTGACAAAACTGGCCCGAAATCAGTCATCAAAATTACACTCTATCTGATGCAAGACAGAGACTCCCAGGGGAGAATCTGCAGAACATCAGATGGAAGATGCAGAACACAACGTTTATACACCCATGGGTGAAAACGTAACTATGGGGAAAATAACAGAAAACATTCTGTAACCAAGCAACTCTCCCAGGAGAATTTAGAAATGATCTTTCTCAAAAATATGCCAAAAGCATGGGAGAATTGCAAGGGGGGACTTAGAAGACCAGGGGAGAGGAAACACTGAATAAGCAGTGCAACTTTTTAGCAAGAATGACAACAAGAGGCCCATGCCCCGAAAATAGGCAACTTAACATAATTTCATAAAAAATTTTAAGTACAGCCTTGATTATTTTTTGTCACAACTTTTTCCTCTCCTCCTTCTATATCCTCCTTAGAATCACCATTTCTCCAACAATTACGTGTCTGGCATCCCTTAAACTGAGATTTACAAGCACAAAGATCAGTGAGATGTTGACTGATGAAGGGCCAAACAGAGAATGATAATTGGCGCCAATTTCGGAACGTCCTTGACACTGCACAGTAAGGGCAAAGTATGGAGGTCCTATAGGACATGATTTCTTTTGGTTTTAGATGCAAATTTTGGGGATTGGGGGCAAAATTTGTGTTTGGCCCTGGATTTTTTAGAGTTAGCACCAGCTAAGTCTGGGTCATTGGTACAGTATAAAACTATGCTCAAAGTCGGAAAAGGTTCACACCTAATGCAAAATTTATACTTAACACCAATTGAAACCTGAACTGTAATTTGGTATAATTGAGCCACATGTACCAAATTTGGTTGAGGTCAAATAAGCAGAACTAATATTTATCATCCGGTAACCAGAATGCTGACAGAAATAAGCAATTTCTAAGTGGAAAAGGCCCATAACTCTTGTTAAAATCATCAGACCAAACCTCAATTCAAACTCAACCTGTATTTTGATCTACTTGAGGCACAAACCATGTTTGGTCCCGATCTATAAATCCCATCTCAAATTATCATCATATCAAAATGTTGATCAAAATGTGAAATTTTTATGTCAAATAGGCCAATAACTCTTGTAAAAATCATCAGGCCAAGCCTCAATTCAAACTTAACCTTATAAATTATGTGGCTATCAACAGTTATGTGGCTTATTTTTTTAAGTGGCTTCTCAAATTATGTGGTTGCTTTTTCTAATCAATATTTATGTGACTTATATTTTTAAGTAGCTTCTCAAATTATGTGGCTGTATTTTCTAACAAATGGCTATTTATGTGTTGAATATTCATATATATTTTATATGGCTTATATTTTTAAGTGACTTCTCAAATTTTATGTGGCTATCAATTATGTGGCTGCCAATTTAGTGGTTCTTTTTTTAACAAATGGCTATTTATGTGCTGAGTGTCCATATATATTTTATGTGGCTTATATTTTTAAGTGGTTTCCCAAATTTTATGTGGCTGTCCATATATAATTTTATGAGGCTTCTCAACTTTTATGTAGCTATCAATTATGTGGCTGCCAATGGATGGATGTCTAAAAATTTGGAGCCCGTTTTCCCAAACTTTAATCTGACTATGATGACATGTGCCTTCTTTAGTCATATAGATGATTTTTAGATGTCCAAAAAAATTTCTGGTATGTGGCTAGCCACATAACAGAAATTAGCCACATAAATATCCAATTTTGCAAAATTCTAGCTACCCAAGTATACAAATGTAAATGCAGACAGATAGACCAATCGATACAATCGTTTTTTTCAAACAGGAGTATAAGGAAAGTGTCAATGACACTGTAGCTTAACTTGCCTGTGTGTTGTGTTTGAGGAAAAGGATAATGTTCAATGTTTATGAAAGCATTATGAAATAAGACAAGAATTGTGATTAATGGGAAAATGTTAATTTCTGTTCCCTGTATGCTATGTTCTCAATAAAAATAATATGAGGTGTAGACTGTATTAAAGAATTGAGTGGGTTAATATGGACCTCACAGTCAATGTATGTGGCCCTCATAGTTAATGTATGTCAACAAAAGTTACCAAGTCACAGCGAAATTACTCCAAAATGAGTTATCCTATCAAGTTACAATGAAATCCCTTCATAAATTTGGCCTGTAGACTGTTAGACTGTGTTAAAGGTTTTGGGGTTTTGGGCTCGGGAGGCTGTCATGGTTGAATGATCACGACCAAATGGGGTCGTTCTCATCTAGGCATTATCTGGAGTCATCCTACCAAGTTACAATGAAATCCCTATATAAATACAACCTATGGACTGTGCTATATGTTTTCGGGCTTCGAGCCCCTGAAGTGGTGACAGTTGACCAATTGCAACCAAAAGGGGACATTCTCATCTAGACATTATATGGAGTCATCCTACCAAGGTACAATGAAGTCCCGCCATAAATACGACCTGTAGACTCTGCTAAATGTTTTCGGGTTTTGGGCTCGGGCAGCCGTCAGGGCTGAATGATTGCGACCAAAAGGGGACATTCTCATCTAGACATTATATGGAGTCAACCTACCAAGTTACAATGAAATCCCTCAATAAATACAACCTGTATACTGTGCTAAATGTTTTCAGGTTTTGGGCTCGGGCAGTGGTCACAACTGACAGATCGCACCCAAAAAGGGGACATTCTCATCTAGACATCATACAGAGTCATCCTACCAAGTTACAATGAAATCCCTTCATAAATACGACCTGTAGACTGTGCTAAAGGTTTTTGGGTTTTGCAGTCGGGCAGTCATCGCGGTTGACCAATCACGACCAAAAGGGGACATTCTCATCTCGACATGACCTCAAACCTGCATAGGAAATTTTGTGATGATCGGACAAGAACTACAGGGTGTAGCCTGCGCTAAAGGAAAATGTGAACAGGCACACAGACTAAGAGACTTCTGCACGCGTAATGGCAATAGCTTATCTTGACTTTGTCAAGTTAAGCTAAAAATGGACAGAAAATATTATTTGTAGTCCCAAATGTTCTTTGTTGTTTTTATGACTCTATCTGATTTCACTTATGCTGAAGGTGTGAGTGAAGCAAACATTTTCTTTACAGTTTACTCAACAGATTAAAAGTAATTTTTTAAACATTTAGAAGTTATTAACCCTTTTTAGGTGGTAATGACATTAAATTTACGTAAGGGTATTTCAAATATGCTTGTAGCAATATGTTTTATTTTGTAAATACAGAGGTGTCCTAAAATGGGATCACAACTCGCCGGCAAAGCCGGCTCATTGAGATCCCATTCTGGACACCACCTCGAATCTGATACAAATCACAGGACATGCACATTATCATGATAATTCAGTTATCTAACAATTCTGTCACATAAACAGATTAAATCTTAACCCTTTAACCAATGTAACGGCCAAAACCGGCCAATGCTATTCTAAATCGCAAATTAATTTTCATTATTTTTTCATTTTTTGTCTCAAAAAACATAGGTTATGATCCCTCGTCGAGCTCGTTCCAATGAGTGGTCATAACCTATGTCTTTGAGACAAAAAATGAAAAAAAATTAGATATTCAAGAATTTCTTTTGCAAGTGTCATCTGCTTTTCATATTAGGTAAAAGGTTAAATTATTTTTAAACATTTTTGGAACATAATGTTTGGTCGATCACTGAAACGCACATAGAATGTATCCATGTGCCTGTTATGATAGCCCGTAGTGCTACCGGAAACAAGTCGTCTATATGATGAGAAATCAGAATGAGTCATCTATATGATACGGAATCGGAACACATTATGTGATACGTACCGTTTCTTGTGGTTTTCAGGCCAAAATCTATATCATTGTTAGATAAATAAATATCACGCTTCGAACAGTGACGATTGTTTACTGTCACCATGGACAGGTACCAGTGCAAGTTACTGTTGGTGATTCTGCTGAAAGTCATTGATGGTGTAAATTTGTAAAATACCCCACTAAACCATGCCAGAGTTTTTCCATTTCAGGTACGGATAATTCAGTGTTCTGAGGTCAGCTAATCTCCAATAGACTGCATGATGCCCGTAATACCATCATCAGGAAGTCTAGGCTGTCTATACTTGGCTATAAATCACATTCATCCACCAGACTTACAGGTTGGTGGAGAGAATATCCTAAAAACTGTCCAATGCTTGTGGTCATTTTAAGTTTTTGAAAAACAAATGAATGGACTCTTTGAAAGAAAAGATGTTGATAAACAAAACCCTGTGAAGTACCTGTACAACTTGTGTTACCATGACGAATGAATCATCATCAATGGTGTGATAACTCACATATCAGATTTTGATATTAATTTTTGTAGGATTTGTACCCAAATCATTTATCATCTGAAATTTGTTCTTTCATGGCCCTGCCCCACCCGACTGATATTAATCACACTGGAAAATCACACTACACTTGCCAAGCCAGAAAATAAGCAGACTGACATCTGCAAAATGAGGTATCCAGAGGGTGAATTTAATGATGCTACCCTGCACAGCAGGGTAGCATCACTAAATTTACCCTCTGTGAACCTCAATCTGAATCAGGGTCTCAAAACTAAACAGAAAGAAGTACCCAGAGGATAAACTGACCCATTGTATGGGATAGCAAATTCACCACTCCATCAAATTCACCCTCTGAGAACCTCATCCTGCAAATGTCAGACTGCTTATTTTCAGACGTGACACTTGCGCACACTTCGAAAACACACATCTCCCTCCTCCAAAACAGATGCTAGCATTAGTTGCCAGGTGCTGCTTGTGTCATGACCCTAACCCACCCAACTCACAAGTCAGGTATAATCACATCAACAAATTCTATGATCATTTTTTTATAAACCTTTACTTGACAAATCGGCCATATCCGCACGCATAATTTACAAATTAAGCAGTTGAAAAAAAAAAAATTTCGAACATTTTAAACAAAACCATTTCATGTGACCAACCCTTCAGTTTAACTTTGGCTTGAAGTAAAAAGAGAATTTTACAAAGTGATTTCAGATCCACTCAAAGTAATTTTTGGGCCTTCACAGAGGCACTTTGTATAATTCAAGAATGTTCAGTGTCCTAAACTGGGGTGTATTCGAAGGCATTGGACACATGGTCACTCTGGTGGGCCCAGTGCCCCAAATTCCACCAAGGTCAATGTCCCCAAATTAGGCCAATCTAAAAACCTAAACTCACTATTCCCCACTTCAGCTTAACAAGTCTGCAAACAGTTGGATGTAATTAATCAAACATGTATCAAACTCAAAAATCGATTTGTGATCTAATGTGTATCACATGATCAATAATTTATTTAACGACACTTTCGACAGCCAGGGTCACCTCATGTCAGACAGGTTTATGGGTGGAGGAAGCCAGAGTACCCATAGAGAACCACCAAGCGAGCAACTGTCAGACTCCCCAATGTACTAACTCCACACATGCAGGGTTAGCATTGGTTGAAGACAAGTGCACCATCAACGGGCAGTACGCCTTAGTACACAGTGCCACCGTGCCCTCACACAGACAATCGGGATGAAGTGCCTTACCATGATCAATGACGATACCACCAAGTTTGAATGGTAACACAAGTTACACATTAAATGTTTTGTTTCTCATTAAATAGCATAAAATTCCCTTACAGGAGGATTACTCCTGCAAGCTATATACAAGGCAGAATATATGTACTGACCTCGAATAGCCAAGCCTGGAAATAAGCGATCTGTCATTTGCAGAATGAGGTCCCCAGAGGGTGAATTTGCTAATGCTATCCCATGCAGTGGGCTAGAATCACCCAATGTATACTCTTGGTACCTCTTTCTGGTTAGGCCTGAGACCCTGATCCATACTGAGGTTCACAGAGGGTAAATTTAGTAAATGCTACCCTGCTGTGCAAGGTAACACCACCATATTCACCCTCTGGGGACCTCATTCTGCAGACGACAGACTGCTTATTTGCAGGATTGCTCATACCTGTAAATAGTTATTAGTTTGCCTCACATATCCCTTGAGTGACGATCTACTAGTAAAGTAACCAGTCCAGTAACTATCTGGTCTGTCTGAGTAAGGAAAGAAATCATCCTCTTTGGTAGTCCATGTTTTATTTGCTCGATTCAGTTGATATAAATAACATGATGGTGTTGAGTAAAGCAAGTTAACTTTTGATCCATTGCTTTGCTGTAAAAGATAAAAAACAAACAAACTGATATTAAATAGAACAATACATACCAACTGTTTAGACCTAAAAAAATGTTAAAAATCTGTTTCTCAGGCGCTCCTGCATGGCCCATTTCGCTGCCGAGTGCTCTCTTTTTCATAACCAATGCAAACTTAAAACAAGAGGCCTCAACTCTGATGTCCATGTCAGATAATTATTATCATAGGTTTTCCTGATTACTTCCAATTCTATTAGCTGTAGACAAGCACTGCCAAAATTCCAAAGGCTGTTTTGTCACTGCAACCCCTTCCACCATTAGAGAGTCCAAATATTAACCCAGGTACCCAATTTGAACAAACTTGGATCCTACCCCTTCCAAAGATGTTATATTTCAGATATCAAAGGATTTTAATTGATGCCACACTCTCCTATAAACTGTAATGAGGCAAAGACGAGTGAAGAAATTCTAACCATCAAAGAATAATTCAGCACTCTACTAGTTAAAGGATCACAAACTTTTGTTTTGGAAGGTAAAAGAGAAATTATAAAGTTATTTAGGGGAAATTTTGTGTTTGGTAAAGATTTACTTTTCTGTTATTTTCACAAGAATCAAGAAGAATGAAAAGTGTTTGTTGGCAGCTTCCAAAAACTATCTAAACAGGTGACCCAATTGGGGCTGAAGTGCTCACCTGAAAACATTGTTCAAAGAAGGATCTATTAAAGATTATTTCTTGTACTGCACTAAGTTAAAAAAGCTGGGCTCCCATTAAGGAGCCCCAATGTTAACCTAGCAACTTGATTGAGATAAACTTCAATCTGGCACCCCCTAAGCTTATAGATGTTGTATACCAAATATCAAAAAAGACTCTGACAGGTAGTTCTGGAGAAGATTTGAAAAGATTATTACTTATATGGGGCTATAAAATTTGGACACCCAAATAGGGTCCAAATATGAATGCAGGAACTTGATTTGCACAAACCTGTATCTACCTCACCCCCTAAGAATGTTGTATGGAATATATCACAAGATTCTGATTACATTGCACTATGTTCCAATTCAGGCACCCATAGGTAGCCCAAATATGAACCCAGAGACTTGGTTTGAACAAATTGGAATCTGACCTCCATAAGGATGCTGTGTACTGAATATCAGTAGAATTTGACCAGTTAATCTTAAGAAGAAGATTTTTAAATATCATTCCTCATGTTGCACCAGGTTCAAATTTGGGTGCCCACTGGGATCCCAAATACTAACCAAGGAACTTGATATATGAACAAACTTGAATCTGTCCCCCCAAAGAGGTTGTGTACCAGATGTCAAAGCATTCTTACTGATGATTCTGCAGAAGATTTTTAAAGAATATTTCTCAGATTGCACTAAGTTAAAATTCATGTTCCTATAGGGAGATCAGATATAAACCCAAGGATTTGATTTTAACAAACTTGAATCAGATGCTGTACACCAAATATCAAAAGATTTTGACTGACTGATCTGAAGAAGAAGATTTTTAAAGACTATTCCTCTTATTAGTTTCGGTTCAGTAAATAACCTAAATATTAACTCAGGGATGTGATTTTAACAAACTTTTAGGTCCCCCCCGCCCTCCCCATTAGAATGTTTTTCAAAGCATCATATGATTCTGACAGGTGGCTCTGGAGATTTTTAAAGATTATTCCTCATATTGGACAAAGTTAAACTTTGGGAGTAATATAGGAAGTCCAAAAATTAACCTAGAAACATGCTTTGAGCAATCATGAATCTGAATCCCCTATGGGAGTCATATGCCAAATATCAAATAATTGTGACTTGTGATTCTGGGGGAGAAAAATTTCAAAGAATATTTCTCATATTATCCCTTTACCCAATGCAGACTATATTAAAATGTATTATTTTAAACATAATTTTTTTTAATTTTTCAAAAATTTCAACAAAACCATATTATGTGACCCCTCATTGGAACGAGCTCAATGAGCTCGTTCCAATGAGGGGTCACATGATATGGTTTTGTTGAAATATTTTGAAAAATTTAATTTTTTCAACTGCTCAATTTGCATATTACGCGGGCGGATGCGGGCGATTCATTGGATAAAGGGTTATACAAAGTTAAAATTCAAATGTCTGAATATGAATCCAGGGACTTAATTTTAACAAAGTTTTATCTCCATCACATCTCCCCATCCTGCCCCTCCACCTCACTGTGGATTCTGTATACCAAATATCAAAAACATTTTGATCGATGGTTCTGTATAAAAAGATTTTTTTAATTTTTGAAAATATGCTGACTCAGCGCTTTGTCGATTTCCACATACAGTGTACTGACAAAACCAATTGCAGGGGTTTTTTTTACCATTCAATTCTACTGGTCATAAGGATGCTTCAAACCAAATAACAGATTGCTGCGCTGTTCATGCATTCTATATTTAGCTCCTGGGGTTCTCAAGGGGATGCAGTAAAAAAATGTTTTTACATGAATCAAGTACTTATGACTCAATAATATCGCATATTAATAATCAACTCATTGGTTCAGAAAATTTAAATTTTGGGCAAAGCCAAAAATATTGCCCCTCCCATCACAATGGCAAATATTGTTTTACAAAATTTATTTGAACAAACTTTATTCTATGCTGCAAATGGAAGCACAGTACCAAATATCAAGTCACTGTACCAACTGGTTCAGAAGAATAAGATATTTTTAAAATTTAGGAGCATTCTCCCACCCGATGACAAATAACTATGCTGATATTTGATTGCTTCCAACAGAACTTAGTACCTCACAGCAAAAGTCAACACAAGTGAATAATGCTCAAAGTCAAGGAGGTGCATGCTTTACCACAACATTCTAAGAGTTTCAAGGGACCTGTAAAGTATTTTTTCATTTTTTGTCTGGAGGTGAGTGGACTTGTGGCACTAACCCAGTGGAGGTCACATGGATAGAAAAAATGCTCTTACCCGTGCATTGGTATATTTGATTAATTTGTCCAGATTTTTATACCAAGTGTTAGCATTGCTGTACTGGAAATCTGAACCCATGGTCATCATAATGTGATTGGTTTTATAACATGATGCCTAAAAGAGAACAAATATTTAATATTTAATGAAGAAAAATTATAGTACAACTGCTAGACAATAAATGTGACAATGAAAAATAAATTTGTGAATGATAATTTAGGGCTTGCAAACTGAGAAATTCGGGTGTTTGTCAGTATGATTTTCTGACAGATAATGATATGGTTTTATTCAATTAACTCTATGCATGCTGCTTGCAGATATTCCTGCCCAGCACAGGGTTTCTCTTGTCACTGAAATAAGTATAAGGGCACATTTAATCATATTTTCCCCCTGTTAATTGAATGGACTTTTTCACCAAAGATTCCTTGTGTTATATTTAAATTAATTTTTCATCAAATCTAGTCATGGCTGCTTCACAGCAGCCATGAGTAGATTTGATGGCAAATATCTTAAAAATACTTAGCGGGTTAAGAGTTAATAGAGATTTACTTTCCAGCCTATGAAGGTATCAGTGTCAAATTTGTGCTAAAGATATGGTAAATGGTTTGGTATTATTTCAAGCTGCATTTTTTCCCATAATGCAACTAGGAGTTTAACCAATTTAGTCTTGTTTGACAGAGCTCATCCAGCTCTGCCAAACAAGTTTTAATTGGCTAAATTCCTAATCCTAGTGTATGATGGGTAAAATTTGCTGCTTCAAATTTACACTAAAAAGCCATAAAAAAACAAACAAATATATTTTCCTGCACAACTGAAAAGACTAATGGACAGGTACTTCGATGCAATATTTATTCAAGAGAATCAGATCTTACTTTGAAGTTTATTACATTCAGAGTATATTGTCACTATAACACCTGCAGAACGGAGTTTCCACCGAGACCATTACTCAAGAATCAAGTCAAAAAATACAAGAAGAATAAGAAAGGTTTCAGCCAATGGTCCTGCTTTTTTGACCTGGGATACTGTAACAGAAATCTTACTCGCAATATTTATGCTTTTTAAAAGATTTCCTGTTTATGTCATAGTGGAAAATCCACTCTGTTATTGTGTTACTTGTAATCTATTCCTCATGTATTTTATTTCATCGGACACTATATTGCCTTGGCTGTTGAATGTGCCATAAAACCCCAATAAACAACCAAACAAAAGGTATTTTCAAACACTGTTTAACAAATAATCTGCTTTTTGACAGCTTTTTAAAAAAGCAGTCTCAAAATTTATTGAAAGAAATCAATGGATTTCAACTTTGTTTGCAAGCCAGCAAATAATACTTTTTCTGGTGCCTATCATAGTGACATGAACAACATCTCAAACTTGGCAATGGCCATTATATAGGAAATATTATAAGTTATAGTGATGAATTGACGGTAATGTGGTCTGTGAGGTTTGGGGTTTGGAGGTTGTATTAACTGGTAGAGTGTTAAATTATTTTTGGTCACCAAAATATTTTCAAATGTTTTTGCCTTGTTATAATTTTTGGGAGAGTGCCAAGAGGCACTCTCCCATAAATTATAACAAGGCATATCCATAGAGACTAAATAATTTCACTTCAAAGATAATATGAAGCATATCCACTGAATTTGAAGCCTTAGAGTTGTGGTACCTGTACTCAGAGTAAAGCCCAAATATGGGCTTCCAGCACTCTACCAGTTAATGGACAACAATACAAGGCCACATCGTTCACATGATCTAAGAGCATTTCTTCAGAACAACACTATTACAACACTACCCTGGCCTGCAATGAGCTCTGATTTGAATCTGTTAGAACACATCTGGGACTTTCTTGCAGGTTATGTGCAACAAGAGACCCATCTGTACATAATTTGGCTGATTTGGAAGCTGCATTGCATAAGGAGTAGCAGCAGTTGCCACTGGCCTGTATCAGAAGGCTCACTAGTAGCATTAGGAGGAGGGTTCAGGCTGTCATGCGGGCATGTGGTAGATACACTCGCTACTGACATCAGTCACTGCTATTATGTTCTGGAGATCACAAGTTACATTTTTTGTCAGTAATTATAGGCATTTTTTTTATCATGGTCCATTCCAGCACCATACTTATCGAGAGAACATTTTTCCATAGAAAACATTAGTGACAGATATTTGTAATTACTGCCATTAAAGTACTGCATATTCTCATCATTGTGTTGTCTTTCATTTTTCAATAGACCATTCTTTCAGCAAATAATCACATTTGGCCATCTGAAAAATAGCATGAACATAATGAGAGTTCCTATTGACACCACTACAAAAAAAACCAGAGGGCACTTAATTAAGTTTCAGGCATATATATATTTTCCTTCTTTTTTTTTGCGGTGGGGGTGGGGGGAGGGGATCTTTTAGGGGGTCAAGCATTTTTATTGAGTTGGAGAGAAAGTCTGGAAGTGGGTCGACTGGTGTGAGGGATAGGGGTGTGGCACTCCAGAGGTCGTCTGACAATAAAGTGTACTAATTACCTGCTTGTAATACCCAAAACAGGCATATAGTAGTTGAGTGAAGCAATTTAAGCCAAGTCTGGAAATAAGAAGGCTGTCATATGCAGAATGAGGTCCCAGGTGAATTTGATGATGCTACCCTGAAGGTAGCATTACTAAATTTACTCTCTGTGAACCTCAGTCTGAATCAAGGTTCAGGCCTCGACAGGAAGAAGTACCTAGAGGATAAATTGGGGGATTATAGCCCACTGTATGGGATAATATCAGCAAATTCACCCTTTGGGGACCTCATTCTGCAATTGACAGATTGCTTATTTCCAGACGTGATTTGACTCCTCCTTAACTCTTTACATGCTGCTGGCGGATATTCCTGCCCAGCACAGGGTTTCTCTTGTCTCTGATTTAAGTATAATTTGTGCATATTTAAACATATTTTCCCCTGTAAATTGAATGGACTTTTTCACCAATGATTTCTTGTTATATCTAGATTAATTTTTCATCAACTCTTGTCATGGCTGCTTTACAGCAGCCATGACTAGATTTGATGAAAAAATATCTTGAAAATACTCAGCGGGTTAAGAGTTAAAGTGGTGTTAAAGTGTTCTACTTGTGAACCATTAAACAATAAAATTTCACACCTGATACTTGGCATAAGATAGAAAACTGTCAACTTTTTCCTTCACATTATAGCCATGCATGCTTTCATCATCCTGAAAGAGAAATGAGAAATTGTTAAGTAAATGTTCCATGACACTCAGATAAGGTTGGAGGAAAGGAACTAACTTGGTATGCAGAACAAGAACAGAATGGATTATAACAAAATTAAATTTTCTTTGTAAGTCCAAATAAAAATGAAAGTGTCAATGACACTGTAGCTCAACTTGTCAAGACAAAGACATGCACGTGTAGTATGTGACACAGCAATGACAAACATCTAGGTAATGACCTGATAACAAAGGTACATATAAAGTATTGTAACGGTCTGTACATAAATACTGACCGTTGCCTGTAACAAATGGAAAAGGTAAAGTATTGTAAAGGTGGGTAACAGTCAGATGCTAAACTAGAAAAGAAAACTTTGAGTCCCAGAGTGGGTCTGACTGAACCCCAAAATATTTGTTCTCATAGCACAGTGATAACAAAGGCATCCCAAAACACACTTGTTCCTGTCCCAAGGTGAAAACAAAGGTACCCAAGAAGTTTTGTGAAGATCAATTCATAAATACGAGCTGTATAGAACTTGTGACAAAAAACTGATTGGACCTAATTTTGGTACAAAATGGCCACTGGTAGAAATCTTGAATTTTGGACAGTACCCAGAAACACTCATTCTCGTCCCAAGGTGATAACAAAGGTACCCAAGAAGTTTTGTGAACATCGGTTCATAAATACAGCCTCTACCCTGAGCCGTATTGACATGTGTGCTCACATTGTGTAAGTAGCACTGAATAAATCAAAGTTCATCTAATTTGCATAATTTCTGCATGAAATAAAACCCCTTACAATATGTGATGTATTCCATGTTACTAAACATTCATACAAAAATTTATTCAAATCAGAACTTTCATACAGAAGTTCTGTACAAAAGACTGATTGCACTAATTTTGGTACAAAATGGCTGCTGGTGGCCATCTTGAATTTTGGACCACACCCAAAAACACTCGCTCTCATCCCACGGTGATAACAAAGGTACCCAAGAAGTTTCGTAAAGATTGGTTCATAAATATGGCCTCTAGTCTGAGTTGTATAGAAGTTGTGTACAAAAAACTGATTAGACCTAATTTCGGTACAAAATGGCCACTGGCAGCCATCTTGAATTTTAGACCGTAACCAGAAACACTCGTTCTCGTCTCAAGGTGATAACAAAGGTTTACCCAAGACATTTCGTGAAGATGAGTCCATAAATACAGACTCTAGTCTGAGCCATATTGACATGTGTACTTACTGTGTGTAAGTCGCACTGAAAAAATCAAAGTTCATCTAATTTGCATAATTTCTGCACGAGAAAAAAAACCGTATTATATGTGATGTATCCCATGGTACTAAACATTCACACAAAAAATTATTCAAATCAGCACTTTCATATGGAAGTTCTGTGCAAAAATCTGATTGCACCTAATTTTGTACAAAATGGCTGCCATCGGCCATCTTGAATTTCGGACCGGACCCCAAAACACTCGTTCTCGTCCAACGGAGATACCAAAGGTACCCAAGAAGTTTCGTAAAGATCGGTTCATAAATACGGCCTCTAGCCCGAGCCTTATTGGCATTTGCACTTACAGTGCTGAAAGTAACACCAAAAACATCAAAATTAGTCTAATTTGCACAATTTATGCACGAGAAAAAAACCCGTATTATATGTGATGTATCCCATGGAGCTAAACATTCATACAAAAAATTATTCAAATCAGAGCTTTCATATGGAAGTTCTGTACAAAAAACAGATTTCTGCATCATCGGTACAAAATGGTGGCTGGCAGCCATCTTGAATTTCAGACCGCACCCAAAAACAATCGTTCACGGTCATAACAAAGGTACCCAAGAAGTTTCGTAAAGATCGGTTCATAAATACGGCCTCTAGCCCGAGCCATAGCAGCTTGGCACTTACAGCTCTGAAAGTAACACTAAATAAATCAAAGTCAGTCTAATTTGCATAATTTACGCACGAGAAAAAAACCCGTATTATATGTGATGTATCCCATGGTACTAAACATTTATACAAAACTTTATTCAAATCAGAACTTTCATACAGAAGTTCTGTACAAAAAACTGATTTTTGCATCATCGGTACAAAATGGCCGCTGGCAGCCATCTTGAATTTCGGACCACACCTAAAAACACTCGTTCCCATCCCAGGGTCATAACAAAGGTACACAAGAAGTTTCGTAAAGATCGGTTCATAAATACGACCTCTAGCCCGAGCCATAGCCAATTGTTGATGTACGGACAGACGGACGGATGGACAGACGGACGACGGGCCATGACAATAGCTCAAATTTGACTTCGTCAAAGTTGAGCTAAAAATGAATTGATTCTCAGGCAATTTTTTTTTCAAATCAGTGAGGGAGGAAGGATTTTATTTTTATTTTTTTTTAAATTTTTTTTTTTTGGTGTAAAGGGTTGAGCATACTCAGTAAATATTTTTGCTGTCTTTCCACTTCAAAAAGAGAAAAGGTTGTATTTTAGTGTAATTATAGTATACCTTTTATAACTAACTGCCATAACAACAGTTAAAAGGATTTGTATTT
The DNA here is from genome assembly GCA_031216915.1 of Pictodentalium vernedei. Taxonomy (NCBI): domain Eukaryota; kingdom Metazoa; phylum Mollusca; class Scaphopoda; order Dentaliida; family Dentaliidae; genus Pictodentalium; species Pictodentalium vernedei. The sequence goes on from CM062297.1 coordinate 162,688,892, forward strand.
TATTGTTCTTTATAGATCTGTCAAACATCATGATCCATTAGAATAGGCCCAAGTAACCAATTCTTGGGGTAGGAGTCCTTTAAAATGGGAAACATGGCTCTAAATGATTGATTAAACTTGAGTTTATATCAGTGTTGAGGCCATTATTAGCCATTCTGCAGAAATATATGACCTTAAACACCAGAAAATAAATAAATAATTAAATCATGATCCAGTATATCGGAATTTGCATTGTTACAGTTTATGGGAGAGTGCCTCTGGGCACTCTCCCATAAACTGCAACAAGAAAAACCAGTTTACTGCAAACACAGCTAAATAATTATATGTCGAGAAATGTGAAAAAATGACCATTCTAAGTTTCCACAAATTCTTAAAAAAACATCACATAATAAAAATGTCTAATGAGGAGGTTCAAATCCAACGAGGGAGGGCCTGAGAATAAAAACATTATTTTTTTTTTAGCCTAAATGTCTTTCTTTTAATACATAAAAAACTAAGTCAGTAGCAATTTGTTTGGTGCCAAATGAATTTTTTTTATGCCAAATGAAAGATTTTAGTTCCAAACAGAATCTAATTGTAAATGACAACAAATTAACTAAGTATCTGACATCTCAGTGCAAAAATTGCAGAATGAGCCTTGTTGCACACAAAGTATGATATTTTAATTTAGTTTTAGTATTACCTGGTTCTTTTAAAAAAACCCACAAATGATAAGAATTTTATCTCACCTGTCATTTGACAGCAATTTTATCAATGAAAGTGTCAATGACACTGTAGCTCAACTTGTCAAGATATGTACATGTATAGTATGTGACACAGCAATGACAAACATCTGCATAATGACCTGATAACAAAGGTACATATAAAGTATTGTAACGGTCTGTAAATAAATACTGACCGTAGCCTGTAACAAATGTATAGGTAAAGTTTTGTAAAGGTGGGTGACAGTCAGATGCTAAACTAGAAAAGAAATCTTTGAGTCCCAGAGTGGTGGGTCTGACTGAATCCCAAAATATTTGTTCTCATAGCACAGTGATAACAAAGGCACCCCAAAACACACTCATTCCTGTCCCAAGGTGAAAACAAAGGTACCCAAGAAGTTTCGTGAAGATCAGTTCATAAATACAACCTGTATAGAAGTTGTAACAAAAAACTGATTGGATCTAATTTTGGTACAAAATGGCCACTGGCAGCCATCTTGAATTTTGGACCGCACTCAGAAACACTCGTTCTCATCCCAAGGTGATAACAAAGGTACCCAAGAAGTTTTGTGAAGATCGGTTGATAAATACAGCCTCTAACCCGAGCCGCATTGACATGTGCACTTACAGTGTATAAGTAGCACTAAATAAATCAAAATTCATCTAATTTGCATATTTCCTGCACGAGAAAAAAAAAGTACTATATGTGATGTATTCCATGTTACTAAACATTCATACAAAAATTTATTCAAATCAGAACTTTCATACAGAAGTTCTGTACAAAGGACTGATTGCACTAATTTTGGTACAAAATGGCTGCTGGTGGCCATCTTGAATTTCGGACCAGACCCAAAAACACTCGTTCTCATTCCACGGTAATAACAAAGGTACCCAAGAAGTTTTGTAAAGATCGGTTCATAAATATCACCTCTAGCCTGCGCCGTATAGAAGTTGTGTACAAAAAACTGATTAGACCTAATTTCAGTACAAAATAGCCACTGGCAGCCATCTTGAATTTTGGACTGCACTCAGAAACACTCGTTCTCGTCCCAAGATGATAACAGAGGTACCCAAGAAGTTTCATGAAGATCAGTTGATAAATACAGCCTCTAGTCCGAGCAGTATTGACTTGTGTACTTATTGTGTGTAAGTAGCACTGAAAAAAATCAAAGTTCATCTAATTTGCATAATTTCTGCACGAGAAAAAAACCCGTATTATATGTGATGTATCCCATGGTACTAAATATTCACACAAAAAATTATTCAAATCAGCGCTTTCTTATGGAAGTTCTGTGCAAAAATCCGATTGCACCTAATTTTGTACAAAATGGCTGCCATCGGCCATCTTGAATTTCAGACCGCACCCAAAAACACTCGTTCTCGTCCAACGGTGATACCAAAGGTATCCTAGAAGTTTCGTAATGATTGGTTTATAAATATGGCCTCTAGCCCGAGCCGTATTGGCATTTGCACTTACAGTGCTGAAAGTAACACTAAATACATCAAAGTTAGTCTAATTTGCATAATTTACGTACAAGAAAAAACCTGTATTATATGTGAGGTATCCCATGGTACTAAACAATCATGCAAAAAATGATTCAAATCAGCGCTTTCATATGGAAGTTCTGTGCAAAAATCTGATTGCACCTAATTTTGTACAAAATGGCTGCCATAGGCCATCTTGAATTTCGGATCGCACCCAAAAACACTCGTTCTCGTCCAACGGTGATACCAAAGGTATCCAAGAAGTTTCGTAATGATCGGTTTATAAATGCGGCCTCTAGCCCGAGCCGTATTGGCATTTGCACTGACAGTGCTGAAAGTAACACAAAATAAATTAAAGTTAGTCGAATTTGCATAATTTAATCACGAGAAAAAAACCCGTATGATATGTAATGTATCTCATGGTACTAAACATTCATACAAAAATTATTCAAATCAGAGCTTTCATATGGAAGTTCTGTACAAAAAACAGATTTCTGCATCGTCGGTACAAAATGGCGGCTGGCAGCCATCTTGAATTTGGACTGCACCCAAAAACATTTGTTCTCGTCCCACAGTCATAACAAAGGTACCCAAGAAGTTTCTTAAAGATCGGTTCATAAATACGGCCTCTAGCCCGAGCCGTATCCAATTGTTGACAGACCGACAGATGGACAGACGGACGATGGGCCATGACAAAAGCTCAAATTTTGCTTTGCCAAAGTTGAGCTAAAAATGAAGCACTGAACTTATAATCCATTTTGGTGCCAAATTTTTTTAGAATGCTGTATTTTTGGTACCATATGACTGGTTTTCAAATTTGTTTTAAGACATTATTAAGAAAGTCACACATACCATATACTGACTGAATCTAGTGCTATTTGTTCTATCACTCTAACGAGCTGAAAACAGGCCAAAATTATCTAATTAAGGGCCATAACTCTGCTCAGCAAGACTGAACTGTACCAGTTTTCAAACTCATGCAAGACATTAAGAAAGTCTCACATACAAAACAATGACCAAAACCATTGATATAATAGTGACCAAATCCATTAATATTTGTTGAAGTTATCATGCAAATGAGCTGAAAAAAGCAAAAATTAACAAATTAAGGGCCATAACTCCACTCAGTAGTATAGTCAAACTACACCAATTTTTGAACTTATTCAAGACATTAAGAAACTCTCACATTCCAAATACTGACAAAATCCATGGATATTTGTTTCAGTTATCATGCTAACAAGCTTAAAACAGACCAAAAAGTTCTAATTAAGGGCATAACTCTGCACATTATTGACCAAACGGCACCGGTTTTCAATCTCGTTCAAGACAGTTTTTGAGAAAGTCCCACATACCAAATACTGATCAAATCCATTGGTATATTTGTTCAAGTTATCATGCAAATGAGCAAGGTAATGCCTGCCTTCTCTCATACTGACTTTATCAAACAAAGGCTGAGTTTCAAAAAAAAAAAAACTCTACCAAAAATATTATTACGGTTGAAAACGATCTTGTCTAATTTACTTTGTTGGCCTGGTGATTCATTTATCTTTTAATTACTGTTATCAATGAAAGTGTGAATGACACTGCAGCTTAACTTGTGTGTTGTGTTTGATGAAAAGGATAATGTTCAATGTTTATGAAAGGATTATGAAATAAGACAAGAATTGTGAAAATTGGGAATATGTTAATTTCTGTTCCCTGTGTGCTATGTTTTTAATAAAAACTAGAGGCTCTACAGAGCCTGTAATCGCTCACCTGGAAATACATATAAAAATGTGATTTCTCATAGGCTTTCCATGATAACTATGAGCTGCAATTGCGGCTATGTTTGCAACATTACATCAAAATTACAAGAGGATCATTGGTAGAAGGTGTCCCAGTCTTCAATCACGTGAAGTTTCAAAACATTTGAATCCATCAAACAGAATCATAGAATGTCTCTGGTGGCCATATTTTCCAGCCAATGGGAACAAAAAGAGGATCGCTTGTAGAGGACCTCGTATAGACCATTCTTGCCAAGTTTTGGTTCTCGTCAGCTCAATAGTTCCAGAGAGAAGATGAAAATGTGATTTCCTATAGGTTTTTTCTATAGTAACTATAAACCGCAATTGTGGCCATGTTTGCAAAACGATCAAAATTAAAATGAGGAATGTTGGTGGAGAGTGTCCAAGTTATCAAACATGCAAAGTTTCAAAACATTTGGCCCTGTGGTTTCAGAGGAGAATTAACCAATCAGAATCAAAGAATGCTTCTGGAGGCCACGTATTTTCACCCAACAGGAATAAAATGAGTAACAGTTGTAGAGAACCAGTTGTAGACAATGCCTGCCAAGTATGGTTCACACTGGCTCAGTACTTTCAGTGAAGTGATGAAAATGTGATTTCCTATAGGGTTTCTATAGTAACTATAAGCCACAATTGCAGCCATAATTGCAACCTGATGAAGATTAAAATAAGGATCATTGGTAGAGGGGGTTACAGTCATCAGTCACATTAAGTTTTTTCAAACCATTTGGCCTTGTAGTTTCAAAGAAGATTTTCTTGAAAATGCACACATTTATGAATTCTGTTTCAACCAAAAAAATCAGTAAAAAAGGGTTAAAATATTTTGAAAATTACAATTTTTTCAGACAGTATTCTCTTTCAAAATAGCTTTTGGACAGGTAAAGGGTTACAGGAATCTTAAAAGATATACTATAATTACTGTCATCTGAGCTGACATGATTGCAAGATAATAAAGAGAATTTACAATGTAACCTAGATCTTTCAAATTTGTCAGCATGTGTCAAACATAATTAGATTACAGCTGAAGATATCAACCTACAGTTGCACTTGTTGTACAGTACAAGTCACAATAAGTTGTTTTACAGTATAAGTCACAATAAGTTGTTTTACAGTACAAGTCACAATAAGTTGTGTAGGATAATCCTATAAACTATGTATCTCTTCTCTTCCTACACTGATAAGACCAGAAGCTGACATCATTTTCTGGAAAGCTCTCACTGATAGCTTTTCCAGAACAAGAATTGTGATAATTGGGAATAGGTTCATTTCTGTTCCCTGTATGCTATGTTTTTGATAAAAATAATATGAGGTGTACACTGTACTAAAGAGCTGAGGGGTGGGTTAATATGACCTCACAGTTAATGTATGTGGTCCTGACAGTTAATGCATATAAACGAAAGTTACCAAGTAACAGTGAAATTATTCCAAAACGAGCCATCCTATCAAGTTACATTGCTCGGGCAGCCATCATGGTTGAATGATCGCAACCAAAAAGGGATATTCTCATCTGGGCATCATCTGGAGTGATCCTACGAAGTTACAATGAAATCCCTTCATAAATATGACCTGTAGACTGTGCTCAAGATTTTCGGGGTTCGGGCACCTGTAGCCATCACAGTTGACCAATCACGACCAAAAGGGGATGTCATCATCTAGGCATTATATGGAGTCAACCTAACAAGTTCCAATGAAATTCTTCCATAAACACGACCTATAGACTATGCTAAAGGTTTTTGGGCTCGGGCAGCCATCAAGGCTGAATGATCATGACCAAAAGGGGACATTCTCATCTAGACATTATTTGGAGTCATCCTACCAAGTTACAATGAAATCCCTTCATAATTATGACCTGTAGACTGTTCTAAAGGTTTTCGGGCTTCTATACCTGTCACAGTTGCCCAATCATGTCCAAAAGGGGACGTTCTCATCTAGACATTATATGAAGTCAAACCTACCAAGTTACAATGAAATCTCTTCATAAATATGACCTGTAGACTGTGCTAAAGGAATTCGGGCTTCAGCAGCCATAATGGTTGAATGATCACAACCAAAATGGGACATTCTCATCCAGGCATCATCTGGCGTGATCCTACTAAGTTACAATGAAATCCCTTCATAAATATGACATGCAGACTGTGCTCAAGATTTTTGGGTTTCGGGCACCTGTAGCCATCACAGTTGATCAATCACGACCAAAAGGGGATGTCATCATCTAGGCATTGTATGGAGTCAACCTAACAAGTTACAATGAAATCCTTCCATAAATATGACCTTTTGCCTATGCTAAAGGTTTTTGGGCTTGGGCACCCATCAAGGCTGAATGATCGCGATCAAAATGGGGCGTTCTCATCTAGACATTATTTGGAGTCATCCTACCAAGCTACAATGAAATCCCTTCATAATTATGACCTGTAGACTGTTCTAAAGGTTTTCGAGCTTCGGGCCCCTGTAGCTGTCACAGTTCCCCAAACGTGTCCACATAAAAGTAAAAAAAAAAAAAAGTATCATATTTGTTTCAATGGGTTAAAATTGAGAAAAATACCCTGATAATGACACAGCAAACACCATGACAATATGCCATTAAGGTGAAACTCTACCTAAAAAATATCCACTTTGAAGAAAAGAAAGAAAAACCTCAAAACCTGCACATAAAAGTCAAAAAAGTATCACATTTGTTTCAAAGGGTTCAAATTTAGAAAAATACCCTGAAAATGTTACAATAACCACCATGGTAATATGCCAGTGAGGTAAAACTCCACTTAAAAAAATATCAAAACCTGCACACAAAAGTCAAAAATTAAAGTAAATAAGCAGCTAAAGGGTTAAATAATATAATACTAGCCCCAAGACGCATCCTAACAGAAAATAGGAACCATGGCAATATGCTACAAGGTAAGTCACCACTTGGAAGAAAAGAAAGACAAACCTCAAAACCTGCACATAAAAGTAAAAACAAGAGGCCCCAAGGAGCCTTAATCGCTCACCGGCCAAAGTGGTTCAAAGAAGTATTTGGGGTCACATTCAGTTAGACATGGTTCATCAACACTACATAGGAATGAAGTCATGAGAGACAAATTTTATGGAACTAGGGACATGGCTTGAACAAACTTGAATCTTACCCCCCTAAGGATGATGCATACCAAATATCAAAAACATTCATCTGCTGGATCTGAAGAAGAAGATTTTTAAAGAAAATTCCTCATTTTGAACTAAGTTATCATTCAGGCTCCCATAGTGAGCCCAAATATGGACCTAGGGACATGGCTTGAACAAACTTGAATCTAACTCCCTAAGGATGCTGCATACCAAATATCAAAACATTTTGACTGCTAGATCTGAAGAAGAAGATTTTTTTAAAAATTCCTCATTTTGAACTAAGTTATCATTCAGGCTCCCGTAGTGAGCCCAAATATGGATCTTGAGAAGAAGATTTTTAAAGAAATTTGCCTGAAATGCACTAAGTTTGAATTCAGGCTCCTATACTGAGCCCAAATATGAACCCAGGGACCGATTTGTACAAACTTGAATCAGATCCACCCCGCAATGTTGCATACCAAATATCAAAAGATTCTGCCTGCTGGATCTGGAGAAGAAGATTTTTAAAGAAATTTACCCAAAATGCACTAAGTTCAAATTTGGGCTTCTATACTGAGCCCAAATATGAACCCAGGGGGCCAATTTGTACAAACTTGAATCAGATCCACCCCACAATGTTGCATACCAAATATCAAAAGATTCTGCCTGCTGGATCTGGAGAAGATTTTTTAAGAAATTTGCCTGAAATGCACTAAGTTTGAATTCAGGCTCCTATACTGAGCCCAAATATGACCCCAGGTGGCCGATTTGTACAGACTTGAATCAGATCTACCCCACAATGTTGCATACCAAATATCAAAAGATTCTGCCTGCTGGATCTGGAGAAGAAGATTTTTTAAGAAATTTGCCTGAAATGCACTAAGTTCAAATTCGGGCTTCTATAGAGAGCCCAAATATGAACCCAGGGGGCCGATTTGAACAAACTTGAATCTGACCCCCCCTAGAGATGACATATACCAAATAGGAAAGAATTCTGCCTGGTGGATCTGAAGAAGATTTTTTTTAATTTTGGAAAGAAATTCATGGGTGCTATCAGAGTTATGCCCCTTGTGGTGTCCCCTGTGGGTGCGGCATATTTATTTGTACAAGTTTGAACTGACATATGATAATTTGATCCAGTATTTTGGGAGAAGTAGTCGATAATGTAAAGTTCACGACGGACGACAACGGACTACGACGGACGGCAAGTGATAAGTTAAGCTCCCTTCGGTGAGCTAAAAAGTATCACATTTGTTTCAAGGGGTTAAAATTGAGAAAAATATCCTGTCACAGTAACCACAATGGCAATATGCCAGTAAGATGAAACTCTACTTGAAAAATATCCAATTGGGAGAAAAGAAAGACAAACCTCAAAACCTGCACCTAAAAGTCAAAAAAGCATCACATTTGTTTCAATGGGTTAAAATTGAGAAAAATACCCTGAAATGTTAAGGAAACCACCATAGTAATATGCCAGTAAGGTAAAAATCCACTTCAAGACAAAATTTCAAAACCTGTACACAAAAGTCAAAAACCTGCACAGAAAAGTCAAAAACCTGCACAGAAAAGTAAACAAGAGCCCCCAAGGAGCCTTAATCGCTCACCGGCCAAAGTGGTTCAAAGAAGTATTTGGGGGTCACATTCAGTTAGACATGGTTCATCAACACAACAAAGGAATAAAGTCATGAGAGACAAATTTTATGGAACTAGGGCCATGGCTTGAACAAACTTGAATCTTACCCCCTTAAGGATGTTGCATACCAAATATCAAAAGCATTCATCTGCTGGATCTGAAGAAGAAGATTTTTAAAGAAAATTCCTCATTTTGAACTAAGCTATAATTCGGGCTCCCACAGTGAGCCCAAATATGAACCCCGGGACTTGGCTTGAACAAACTTGAATCTCACCCCCTAAGGATGCTGCATGCCAAATATCAAAACATTCTGACTGCTGAATCTGAAGAAGATTTTTTAAGAAAATTCCTCATTTCGAACTAAGTTACAATTCAAGCTCCCACAGTGAGCCCAAATATGAACCTAGCGACATGGCCTGAACAAACTTGAATTTCAGCCCCCTAAGGATGCTGCATACCAAATATCAAAACATTCCGACTGCTGGATCTGAAGAAAAAGATTTTTAAAGAAAATTCCTCATTTTGAACTAAGTTATCATTTGGGCTCCCACAGTGAGCCCAAATATGGACCTAGGGACATGGCTTGAACAAACTTGAATTTCACCCCCTAAGGATGCTGCATACCAAATATCAAAACATTCCAACTGCTGGATCTGAAGAAGAAGATTTTTAAAGAAAATTCCTCATTTTGAACTAAGTTATAATTCAGGCTATCACAGTGAGCCCAAATATGAACCCAGGGACTTGGCTTGAACAAATTTGAATCTCACCCTCCTAAGCATGCTGCATGGAGAAGAAGATTTTTTAAGAAATTTGCCTGAAATGCACTAAGTTCGAATTCGCGCTTTTATAGTGAGCCCAAATATGAATCCAGGGGGGCCGATTTGAACAAACTTGAATCAGATCCACCCCGCAATGTTGCATACCAAATATCAAAAGATTCTGCCTGCTGGATCTGGAGAAGAAGATTTTTAAAGAAATTTACCCGAAATGCACTAAGTTCAAATTCGGGCTTCTATACTGAGCCCAAATATGAACCCAGGGGGCCAATTTGTACAAACTTGAATCAGATCCACCCCACAATGTTGCATACCAAATATCAAAAGATTCTGCCTGCTGGATCTGGAGAAGAAGATTTTTTAAGAAATTTGCCTGAAATGCACTAAGTTTGAATTCAGGCTCCTATACTGAGCCCAAATATGAACCCAGGTGGCCGATTTGTACAAACTTGAATCAGATCTACCCCACAATGTTGCATACTAAATATCAAAAGATTCTGTCTGCTGGATCTGGAGAAGAAGATTTTTTAAGAAATTTGTCTGAAATGCACTAAGTTCGAATTCGGGCTTCTATACTGAGTCCAAATATGAACCCAGGGGGCCGATTTGTACAAACTTGAATCAGATCCACCCCACAATGTTGCATACCAAATATCAAAAGATTCTGCCTGCTGGATCTGGAGAAGAAGATTTTTTAAGAAATTTGCCTGAAATGCACCAAGTTCAAATTCGGGCTTCTATAGAGAGCCCAAATATGAATCCAGGGGGCCGATTTGAACAAACTTGAATCTGACCCCCCCTAGAGATGACATATACCAAATAGGAAAGAATTCTGCCTGGTGGATCTGAAGAAGATTTTTTTTAATTTTGGAAAGAAATTCATGGGTGCTATCAGAGTTATGCCCCTTGTGGTGCCCCCTGTGGGTGCGGCATATTTATTTGTACAAGTTTGAACTGACATGATAATTTGATCCAGTATTTTGGGAGAAGTAGTCGATAATGTAAAGTTCACGACGGACGACAACGGACTACGGCGGACGGCAAGTGATAAGTTAAGCTCCCTTCGGTGAGCTTAAAAGTATCACATTTGTTTCAAGGGGTTAAAATTGAGAAAAATATCCTGTCACAGTAACCACAATGGCAATATGCCAGTAAGATGAAACTCTACTTGAAAAATATCCAATTGGAAGAAAAGAAAGACAAACCTCAAAACCTGCACCTAAAAGTAAAAAAAGCATCACATTTGTTTCAATGGGTTAAAATTGAGAAAAATACCCTGAAATGTTAAGGAAACCACCATAGTAATATGCCAGTAAGGTAAAAATCCACTTCAAGACAAAATTTCAAAACCTGTACACAAAAGTCAAAAACCTGCACAGAAAAGTCAAAAACCTGCACAGAAAAGTAAACAAGAGCCCCCAAGGAGCCTTAATCGCTCACCGGCCAAAGTGGTTCAAAGAAGTATTTGGGGTCACATTCAGTTAGACATGGTTCATCAACACAACAAAGGAATAAAGTCATGAGAGACAAATTTTATGGAACTAGGGCCATGGCTTGAACAAACTTGAATCTTACCCCCTTAAGGATGTTGCATACCAAATATCAAAAGCATTCATCCGCTGGATCTGAAGAAGAAGATTTTTAAAGAAAATTCCTCATTTTGAACTAAGCTATCATTCGGGCTCCCACAGTGAGCCCAAATATGAACCCCGGGACTTGGCTTGAACAAACTTGAATCTCACCCCCTAAGGATGCTGCATGCCAAATATCAAAACATTCCGACTGCTGAATCTGAAGAAGATTTTTTAAGAAAATTCCTCATTTCGAACTAAGTTACAATTCAAGCTCCCACAGTGAGCCCAAATATGAACCTAGCGACATGGCCTGAACAAACTTGAATTTCAGCCCCCTAAGGATGCTGCATACCAAATATCAAAACATTCCGACTGCTGGATCTGAAGAAAAAGATTTTTAAAGAAAATTCCTCATTTTGAACTAAGTTATCATTTGGGCTCCCACAGTGAGCCCAAATATGGACCTAGGGACATGGCTTGAACAAACTTGAATTTCACCCCCTAAGGATGCTGCATACCAAATATCAAAACATTCCAACTGCTGGATCTGAAGAAGAAGATTTTTAAAGAAAATTCCTCATTTTGAACTAAGTTATAATTCAGGCTATCACAGTGAGCCCAAATATGAACCCAGGGACTTGGCTTGAACAAATTTGAATCTCACCCTCCTAAGCATGCTGCATGGAGAAGAAGATTTTTTAAGAAATTTGCCTGAAATGCACTAAGTTCGAATTCGAGCTTTTATAGTGAGCCCAAATATGAATCCAGGGGGGCCGATTTGAACAAACTTGAATCAGATCCACCCCACAATGTTGCATACCAAATACCAAAAGATTCTGCCTGCTGGATTTGGAGAAGAAGATTTTTCAAGAAATTTGCCTGAAATGCACTAAGTTCAAATTCAGGCTTCTATAGTGAGCCCAAATATGAGTCCAGGGAGCTGATTTGAACAAACTTGAATCTGCCCCCCTAGATATGATGTATACCAAATCTGAAAGAATTCTGCCTGGTGGATCTGAAGAAGAAGATTTTTTTGAATTTTGGAAAGAAATTCATGGGTGCTATCAGAGTTATGCCCCTTGTGGTGCCCCCTGTGGGTGCGGCAAGTTTATTTGTACAAGTTTGAATTGACATATGATGGGGAACAGGCACACCAAATTTGGTTCAATTTGATCCAGTAGTTTGGGAGGAGTAGTCGATAATGTAAAGTTCACGATGGACGACGGACGAAGATGACGGACGACGGACGGCAAGTGATAAGTTAAGCTCCCTTCAGTGAGCTAAAAAGAAATTTTGGGCAGAGCGAAAATTCTTGCCCCTCCCAAAGCGAAGGCAAATATAGCTCTTTGAACTTCTCTTGAACAAAGTCTACACCCCAAAAGGAAGCTGCACACCAAATATCAAGTCTCTGCTCTTGCTGGTTCATGAGAAGAAGATTTTTTAAGATTTAAGCATACTTTTTGGGTGTGGCCCTACCGAGGGGCGAGGCTATTTGATTTGAATAAAATCAAAATGCAATTTCATAACAAACTATTATCCCAAATATTAATTAAATTGGTTCAGCGGTTTGGGAGGAGAAGACGTAAACACCATGTTCACGGACGACAGACGATGGATGACAGACGACAGACAACGGACAGTGAGTGATCACTATAGCTCCTCTGACTGAAAGTCAAGCGAGCTGAAAATATGTCGACAAGTTTTGATGACCAAAAATAATTTAGAACTCCACCAGTTAATTGCAACCTTTTTTGGGGTTGCCATTAGCTCAGTTAGTATGATGGAAGAGCATTTATGGACATCAGGATATGCCTTTACCATGCCATGTCCCCCTAAATATTGCTCAGGCCTCCCTTATCAAAGTTTCGCCACTGGGAAATGGTGGATATATGGGCTTTAAATTATTGCTGTCTCTGTTTCTGTTAGCAAGTAATAGCAACTTGAATCTGGTAGAGTTAGATAAAATCAATAGACACCATTTCTGTGACAGTACACAGAGGGGAAGACAGTTTTTTTCTCTGACTTCATTTCCTTGAGTGATGGGTTCATATGCTCATCTCACCCTTCAACCTCATATTAAGAAAATTTGTAAAACTTGCTACTGGCAACTCAGAAAGCTGAGCAAACTCCATCCATTCCTCAGTGGTAGAGCTTTGGAACAACTGGTTCACTCTTCATAACCTCTCAAACGCTTTGACCATATCACTCCCATCTTGAAGGATCTACATTGGCTTACAGTCCAAAGTCGAGTGCATTTAAAAATTCTTATGCTGGTATTTAAATGCATTTATGGTCTTGCGCCTGCATACCTTTGTGAGCTTCTCTCTCATCAAAAAAATTACTCATGTTTCATATCACCTTTATAAAAAAAATTCACCACCAATTAATAAACCATAATGCCCTCCAAATTAATGTTATTGTTAAATTCTTCTAAAGTCAATCATGAAATTTCATAATCATGCCAGCCCTAACATTCAGGCCTGAAATCTCTAAAACTGGTTCATGTACACTCACTATGATATTTCTTGGGTCATTTTACTATGGTTATTCCTTCACTTTCTGAAAACCCACATGTACATGTACAGTACAGTCACCATGGACTGGTTAGTCACTTTCTACGGGTGGGCAATATTGAGATTCCAAACACCAGTTTTGGGAATAACCATCAAAAATTCAATTTATGAAGCACCGGGTACAAGCTGGTGCTTCATTAAGTAAAATTTTGCTGCTAAGGATTTTTGTTACCTGGTAAATGCTTGTGTTTACACGTACATCACTGGCTACACGTGGATTATGACTAGTCCACGGCAATTGTACTGTAGACATAAGCCATCAGAAAGTATTCAGGGTGCTCCAATTAGCACAAAAAGTTAATGTTTTTAGCCATGAAAAACCCTGGACTTTCACCTGTCGGGAATAATAAAATTAAAAATAATGATAATTAATTTACATGTAATATAGCGAGCAGGCCTTAAAATTTGTCTCAATTCACGAGAATCAGTTTCGATTCTCATGAGCTCCTGTTGCGAGAATCAATTTTCAGTTCTTAAATATTTTGAATTTGAGAATACTGTTATACCTCTGTTAGACAGTGAGTGCAACATGTACATATGCCATAGTAAAAGGCAAACATCAAATTTTTTTAAGAGAGTTTACCTTTTAAGGACCCAGTTTCCATTTTGTCGAGTTTCTCACACTTGTACATGTACATGTAGAGCACATGTTTCATCAAACAGGCTTTTGGTGGTCTAGCTGATGGAAACTACAGTATCGTGGCAGTGGTGTCTAGTGAAGTCTTGGCTGCCTATATAGGCAGCCAAGACTTCACTAGACACCACTGCTAACTAGTTTTAAGTGAAGTTTGTTACCTTATTATGAGGGGACAAAAGCAGAGCATTCTCTTGGCTTTTCAAAGGGACTATATGTACAACAAGAATCAAATGAACATTTTGCGTGAATAAAAGTTGATTCTCACATGGATTTTTAGCCCTGGCGTGGAACCACCAAGGGTGCTCTAAAATGCTTTACAGATTGTAGAACACATGCTACATATGTATGAAATAAATCATTTGAATACATGTGTAAATGAGTTTTAAGCTGTTTCTTGAAAGCAAGTAAAGTTGGTTGTGACCAAAGATGTGATGGCAATGCATTCCAGACACTCAGACCAGCAACCAAGAAAGCCTGCTCACTCGCCAATGCACACTGCATAAAAGGTATGGTCAGTGACAAACCCCAGGAGGGGGGGGGGGGGGGGGGGAGAGCACAGTGGCATCGTGGTAACTGGTTCTTGTCAGATCACCGAAGTTAAGCAACATCGGGCGAGGTTAGTTGTTGGATGGGTGACCATTTTCAGCGACTGATTTGTGCTCCCGCGTTGTGTCCTTGGGCAAGGCACTTAACCCTGATGGCCTGCATGGGGGCACAATGACGCTGTGTACTAAGGCGTACTGAACGCCAATGGTGCGCATGTCTTCAACCAATCTAACCCTGTCTGCGCCACGGTGCAGAGTTCAGCATTAGGATGTTGGAGAGCTGACAGCTGCTCGTCGTTGCTTGGTGGTTCTCTCCAGGCTTGGTGGTTCTCTCCAGGCTCCACCCATAAAACTGTCACCGACATGATATGACCCTAGCTGTTGATGCATCGTTAAACCATAATAAATAAATAAATAAATAGTGACAAACGGTAAGAACAACAAAGACTTCGCATATGAAACATGAGTAATTTTTTTAAAGATAACATGCCATCAGCAAGTGGACCCTTAGTATAGCACCACTTTTGACAATAAATAATTGTTTTGTTATAATTTATTGGAGCATGCCCATTGGCACACTCCAATAAATTATAAGAAAACCATTTTATTCAAATATATTTCTTCTACAGCTCTGAAAACGACAAGCAGATGCATTCAATGTAAAGCCACTGAAGTAGCTTCCAGTTCTTTTCAGTAGAGCCATGATAGTGACTTCTAGCACTCGACCTGTTAACAGCCCAAGAGGAATGAACAACAATCTGAGGGTTTATTACTGGCCTGAGATGAAGTCGAGGGCTGTTATTTAGTCCTCAATTATTTTCATTAATGGCCCGTCACCTGCTTCCGACTGAATATGCCATGGATTACCGAGTTTCACTGCCCTGCTAAACTCTGTTAACCCTTTACCTAACATGAAAAGCAGACGACACTTGCAAAAAAAATTCTTGAATAACTAATTTTTTTCATTTTTTGTCTCAAAAACATAGGTTATGACCCCTCGTTGGAACGAGCTCGACGAGCTTGTTCCAACGAGGGGTCATAACCTATGTTTTTGAGACAAAAAATGAAAAAATAATGAAAATTAACTGACGATTTTTGAGAATAGCGCTGGCCGGTTTTGGCCGTTACGTTGGGTAAAGGGTTAATATACTAGGGAATGCTCACTAAAGTAGTAATCTGTGAACAGACTCACAGACTAACCTGTGGACCTGGGATCAACTCCTGCTAGGACCACTTTCCAAAAAAAAGACTTTACAGTTTTCAGTCCTGTAGCTCGGTTCCAGGACTATACCTGATGGAATATAAAATAAAACTCAAGCAGTTGCAACTTCACAGATCTTCCATTGATTGAGATTTCTGTGTTTAAATGCTGGGATCACAGATCTAAATAACTGGAATCTATTCCAGTTGCATCAAATGCGAAGGCAAACGATCCATGAGTAAATCTCACAATAAAATACAGGCTACTTGTATACAATCATGAATCAAAACTGAAAACAATTCCAATAATTCAGTACTTGGCAATTATCGAATACTGTTTTCAGGGCAAGTTGTAAATGTGACCTAACATAGTGGCTTAGTTAATTGCAACCTTTTAGGGGGTTTGCCGTTGACTCAGTAGGTGTGGTGGTAGAACATTTATAATTAAGTGATCGGGTGCCGTAGATTTGGAAAGACTCCCGTAAGGTCCATCTTCCAAAAAAGTTTACAGTTTCCAGTCGAGTGGCTTGATCCCAGGCATTCTTGATTGACATAGGCAATATATGGCCTAAAAAAATTAATCTGTTTCTCACGCCCTCCTGCATGGTCCTTTTGGCTGCCGCATGCTCTCTTTTTATAACCAATGTAAACTTTAAAAAAATAAAAATTAAATGGTTTATGTCTGATATTTTACCCAAGTTAAAAAAATTGATAAATTTGTTCCTTGAGTGCAAGAAGGCTTTGCAATGCTTCAGCACTGCAAAGCCTTCTTGCTCTCAAGGGATGAGATACAGCACCACCCATGCTATTCCGTAGATTATGAGGCCTAAAACATAAACCAAGAATATGAACTTTTGATGGCAAAGAAATAATTACAGAAATAAAAAATAAAATAGAAAACCGCTCGCCCGCATGCAATTTCACAAATAATGGACTGAGAAACAGAAGATCCACTTTGTGGGGCCTATATATATATATTTTATATTGACATGTCCTATATAGTTCATGAAGTTAACCAATTAAATCTTGTTTGACAGAGCTCAATGAGCTGTCTCAAACAAGAGCTCTGTGAAACAATTGGTTAAATTCATAATTGCATTACATGTATGGAAATATTTGCTCTTTTAAATTATGGCATCAGTGTTCAGTGGGTTAACTACAATCCCATCACCATTCATGCTTAGAAAAAAATGAAGTTAATAAAAGAGCACATGTTCCTACTTACTTTACTGAAACAAACTGACAACAATTATAAAATTATAAATTACTTTTAAAACAGTTTCTCGAAGACACCTACAGTATATTCTCAGCCCTCAGAACAAAGTTGGTCTGTTAACTGCATGTATAATCTAGAGACAACTCCCCTATTTAATTATTCATTGGTGTTTAACCCCCCACACACTGATGTCAAAATATCCAGATCTGAAGTAGCCATTTTCCCCATAATGCAACTGGGAATTTAACCAATTCAATCTTGTTTGACAGAGCTCATTGAGCTTTGCCAAACAAGATTGAATTTGTTAAATTTCTAGTGGCATTATGGGAAATATTTACACCCTGAACTTTAAATATTTCGACATCAGTGTGCAGGGGTTAAGGCAACATATTATTGTACAATGGCTAATCATGACCGCAACATGGCGATAAAGTCAAGTTTAGTTCATACCTGTGCCCATTTTAGAGGACTTCCATCCCAAGTATTAGTGATTGGATCCTATTTTACCAGTAAAATAGAGATTGTTTATCACAGTAAACAAGCACTGCTTCATTTCCTGGACTTCCCATAAGGGAGACAACTCCTCCTCAATTAAATTTATTTATTTATTTATTTATTTATTTATTTATTCATTGGGGTTTAATGAAACTTTCAACAGCAGTTTCACATCATGCTAGACATTTTTACAGGTGGATGAAGCCAGAATACCTAGTGTTCCTGGAGGAAATCACCAAGCAGCAAACAACTGAGAAGACTCCGCAACATAATTGAATAGAAGATCCTGTGATCCAATTATGAATTAGAATACCATCCACTGAATTTAGAACTATCTGGCTTCTGTGGATCCAATATAAGCATTTAATCTATTTTATTGTGTTTGACAAAGATCTATGAGCTCTGTGAAACAAAATATAACAGAATAAATGCTCAGTTCATCATTAGGATAAAGGAAAATGACATTTACACAACACAGGTACAGTACAACCACTGTGGAATGGTCACTCTCCACGGGTGGGTAATATTTCCATGGACGCTATAATATTAAGATTCCAAGCACTAATTATAGGATTAATCATCAATAATTTAATTAATGAAGCACTTGATAAAACCCAGTGCTTCATTAATTAACATTTTGCTGATGATCATTTTTATAACGGGTAAACGCATACGTGGACATCGCTGCCCGTGCATGGATTACGACCAGTTCACAGCTGCTGAACTGTAAGGTCAAAATTTATTATTTTAATTATTTTTTCAATTTTTCAATAAAATTTCAACAAAACCACATGATTTGACCCCTCACTGGAATGAGCCCATTGAGGACATTCCACTGAGAGGTAAAATGATCTGGTTTTGTGGAAATTTTTGGAATTTTTTTTTTTTTTTCAACTGCTGAATCTGTATATTACACTGATGGATGCAGCCTTTTCCTTTGGTAAAGGGTTAATCCAATACTCATGTTACCTGAATATTTTTCACAGGTAATGTGGTTACTCCATTAACCCTTTACCCAACGAATCGCCTGCATCCGCCCACGTAATATGCAAATTCAGCAGCTGAAAAAATATTATTTTTCAAAAAATTTCAACAAAACCATATCATGTGACCCCTCTTTCGCCAAGCTCGTTCCAAAGAGGGGTCACATGATATGGTTTTGTTGAAATGTTTTGAAAAAATTTAAAAAATAATAAATTTTGATATTGTCTGCATTGGTTAAAGGGTTAACATGGTCCTACTCTCTCGGTAAAATTCATATTACATGTTTTAACCCTTTGCCCAACTTACCAGCCAAAATTGGCTAGCACTATTCACAAAAAAAAGTCAATTTTCATTATTGGCCAGTGCTATTCACAATGAAAGTGTCAATGACACTGTAGCTCAACCTGACAGACTTGAATTTGGTGAGTTATAAGTGAAATGGCAGAATTGAAGATCATTGGTACCAATGTTATTTGGTGAAATTTCAACATAACTGCATTTTATGTTTTATTTCAGAGTAATCCATGAATTTTTAAATGTAAACTGTAAGACTGGCTAAAGGAAGAATGTTGATACACAAATGCAGTAAGTTCAGAGGTTATTGTAAGCGGCAATTTTTTTCACAGAAATGAATGCTAATCAATAGCTCTTATATAAAGGTCTCGCCTAATGAACACACCAAGTTCAAAAACAATCCTATGATAAATGTGGCCTGTTGGCCATGTTAAAGAAAAATGTTGATGCACAAATGTAATAAATTTAAAGATTGTTGAAAGTGTCACAAATGAAACTGAAAAGAAAATTGATAGCTCCCATCTTTGTCACCCTGCAGAAGCATACAAAGTTTGAAAAACAAACTGATAATGAATGCGCCCTCTGAGGCATGCCAAAGGAAGATGTTAATGCACAAATGCACTGAGTTTGAAGGTCATTGCTCGTGGCAATGTTTTTTTCTCTCTTTTTTATGGAAACTCATAAATGCACCCTGCAAAGAGTGTAAAAGGGATAAGTTGCTGCACAAATGTAGTAAGTTCAAAGGCTGGTGATAATGACAATAATTTTTTAAAGGAAATGAAAAAAAATCAATAGCTCACATCTAGAGGTCACCCCGAACACACATACCAAGTTTCAAAGTGATCCGATCATAAATGTGCACTGAAGGGTGTGCCAAAGGGAAATATTGAAACCTGACTAAACTAAGTTTAAAGGTCATTGCCAGAGGCAACATTTTGTGACAGAAATGGAAGAAAATCAATAACTCTCATATAGATATCACCCCATACAAGCATATCAGGTTTCCAAGTGATTCAATCATAAATGTGCCCTGTAGGGTGTGTCAAAGGGAAATACTGATGCATAACTGCAGTAAGTTTTTACTAAGTTCCTCAGAGATCGTTGCCAATGGTAACTAATTTAGATGGAAATGGAAGTAAATTGATAGCTCTCATCTAGAGGTCACCCCAAACAAGAATACAAAGTTTGAATATGATCCAGTCAAAAATGTGTACTGCAGGCTGCGCCAAAGGGTAATATTGAGGCATAACTGCATCGGTTCATCGGTCGTTTCCAGGAGCAACATTTTTTGACATAAAATTAATAAAATCGATAGCACCCATCTAGAGGTCACCCCAAACAAACATACCAAGTTTTAAACCATTCTAATCATAAATGTGCCCTGTAGGGCATGCCAAAGGAATATATTGATGCCTGACTAAACTAAATTCAAAGGTCGTTGCCAGCGGAAACAATTTTTGATGGAAATGGAAGAAAATCGATAGCTCCCATCTAGCGGTCAACACAAACAAGCATGCCAGATTTCAAAGCAATTCGATCATAAATGTGCCCTTTAGAGTGTGCCAAAGGGAAATATTGAGACCTGACTAAACTAAGTTCTAAGAATGTTGCCAGCAGCAACATTTTTTGACGGAAATTGAAGAAAATCGATAGATCCCATCTAGAGTCACCCCAATCAACCAAAGCGACCTGATCATACATGCGACCTGTGAGGTGTACCAAAGGAAACTGTGGATGTACATACGTACACCTACCGACGAGAAGTGATGGCAATATCTCAGCTTGACTTCGTCAAGTTGAGCTAAAAAACATTCAATTTTCATTATATTTTTTCATTTTTGCCTGTAAAACATAGCCTATGACCCCTCCTCATTGGAACAAGCTCATTAAGTTAGTTCCAATGAGGGGTCATAATCTCTGTGTTTTTGATGGAAAAAATGAAAAAAATTAGTTATTCAAGAATTTTATTTGCAAGTCTCATCTGCCCTTCAGATTAGGTAAAGGGTTAAATAGCAAAACCATTTCTTTTCTTCAAATACCACACATATTTTGCAATTTTTTTTTCTTCAAAATCAAAGAGTATGTACCCTAATTGGAACAAGCTCAATTAGGTCATTTTAATGATGTCTGTGGTTAAGAAAACACAATGAAAACAGCCATGACCAGATTTGATGAAGAAATCCCTGATCTAACTTCCAGTACTAAGGTCCCCCAAAGTCGATCTTTTGTTTCTCAGGCCATTTTTTTGTAAAATTGCTTGTGGACGGCCGATTTTTTATTTTATTTTTTATTTTTGTAATTATTTCTTTGCCATCAAAAGTTCATATTCTTGGTTTGTTTTGTGTTTTAGACATCATAATCTACAGAATAGCATGGGTGGTGGTGTCTTTCATTCCTTGAGTGCAGAAAGGCTTTGCAATCCTGCATTGCAAAGCCTTGTTGCAATCAAGAGACAAATTTATCAATTTTATTAACTTGGGTAAAATATCAGACAGATTCATAACTTTCTTAGGAGGGTGCGCGGTGGCTCAGTGGTAGACTGTTGGACTTCTTTGCTAAAGGTCCCGAATTCGATCCCCGGCTGGGATGACCCACATTGTGTCCTTGGGCAAGGCACTTTATCCCGGTTGCCTACATGGGGCACGATGACGCAGTGTACTGAGCTGTACTGCACGTTGATGGTGCACATGTCTTTAACCAAACCACTGTAACCCTGCTTGAGTGGAGCTTAAACAGAGTTAGTATGTTGAGGAGCTGACAGTTGCTCATCGATGCTTGGTGGTTCTCTCTGGATACTTTGGCTTCCTCCACCCGTAAAACTGTCACAGGCACGACTGGCCATTGCGCATATGTGACCTTAAACACCAATAAATAAATAAAATGAAAGTGTCAATGACACTGTAGCTTGTCTGTGTGTTGTGTTAGATGAAAAGGATAATGTTCAATGTTTATGAAAGGATTATGAAATAAGACAAGAATTGTGATAATTGGGAATATGTTAATTTCTGTTCCCTGTATACTATGTTTTCAATAAAAAATAATATGACGTGTAGCCTGTACTAAAGAACTGAGAGGTGGGTTAATGTGGCCCTCACAGTTAATGTATGTGGCCCTCACAGTTAATGTATGTCAACAAAAGTTACCAAGTTACAGTTAAATTATTCCAAAACGAGTCATCCTATCAAGTTACAATGAAATCCATTCGCAAATATGGCCTGTAGTCAGTGCTAAAGGTTTTCGGGCCTGTGTAGTCATCACGGTTGACTGTTCACAACAAAAAGGGGATGTACTCATCTAGACATTATACTGAGTCATCCTACCAAGTTACAATGAAATCCCTTCATAAATACGACCTGTTGTCTGTGTTAAAGTTTTTCAAGTTTTGGGCTCAGGCAGCCATCATGGTTGAATGATCATGACCAAAAGGGGAAGTTCTTATCTGGGCATTATCTGGAGTGATCCTACCAAGTTACAGTGAAATTCCTTCATGAATATGACCTGTAGACTGTGCTAAATATTTTCGGGCTTTGGGCCCATGTAGCCCTCACAGCTGACCAATCTAGATCAAAAGTCAAAGTTATCATCTAGACATTATATAGAGTCAACCTACCAGTTACAATGAAATCCCTCCATAAATACGACCTATAGACTTTGCTAAATGCTTTGGGGGTTTTAGGCTTGGGCATCCATCACGGCTGAATGATTGCAACCAAAAGGGGACGTTCTCATCTCGACATGACCCCAAACCTGCATATGAAATTATTTGATGATCAGACAAGAACTATGGGGTGTAGCCTGTGCTAAAGGAAAATGTGAACAGACTCACAGACTTTCACACGTGTGTTGGGAATAGCTTATCTTGACTTTGTCAAGTTAAGCTAAAAATAAATATACCTTTCTTTGGCCTAAGGCCTATTAAAAAATTTTGAATCAAGATAGTTCCTAAAGAATGTCAAGTCTTTTTAGTGAAACATGCAAGATTAGTAATTTAATAAAGTTATGTTGTATTACTTTGTCGTAACCTAAAGTTTGTTTGCGTATTTTACAACTGACATAACCCACACACAACCCAAATCGTCGTTGGATGGATTTTTTTCAGGCAAGTTATGACAATCATTTGCTACCCATATTAGTAAAAGAGTGACAGCATATATTATTCCAGCACCAAACTTTTTACCCTAGATTCAACAGTTATTTTGGTTAACAGTATACTGATTACAAAATAAATAGTTTGAATTTTTTTGAAAATTTGTGAAGAAAATATTGGGAAAAAAACACATTATCCAACCAAATTAAGAATGATTTAATCTGAGCTCCAGATAAAAATTCTGTAGGAAGACCCCACAAAGTAGCTCTTCTGTTTCGCGTGCCATTTTTTTGTAAAATAACATGTGGGTGGGCGGTTTTTTATTTTATTTTTGTTTTTGTAATTATTTCTTTGCCATCAAAAATTTGTGTTCTTAGTTTGTTTTGTGTTTTAGGCCTCATAACCCATGCTGTTCTGTTGATTATGAAGCCTAAAACATAAAACAAAGAACATGAACTTTTGATGGCAAAGAAATAATTACAAAAATAAAAAATAAAATAAAAAAGCACCTGCCCACATGCAATTTTACAAAAAATAGCTTGAGAAATAGAAGATCTACTTTGTCGGGCCTTACTAAACACTTGTAAAATGAGAAGAAAAGCATGCTGATAAAGCTTTGAAGCATGGAGATATTTTCAAGTACTTGAAATAACTTATAGTAAAACATATTTATAATAATAGTCATCAATACTACAGTGGGGCCCACTTAATTGGATACAGTTAAAACTAGAAGTCATGTCACAAACTGTGCGCTTATCTAGGCTTAATTGCACATAGGAATTGCACGCAATTGTCACATCGAATGGCATCCAAAGCACGGCAGGTTCTCCTGGTTACTCATAGCAAACACAGGCAACGTTTCTTCCAATGGACCTCCGGGTTACCCGTAGGTCCATTGTCTGAAACACTGCTTGTGCACAGGCCATATGTACAGAATTTGATAGCCTTACTATGGTAATAACACATAGATTAACACGCAGATCGATGTGCTATTTTGTGCGCATTTCATGACAGGACTTCTAGTTTTAACTGTATCTCTTAACTGAATAACCTTGTTTTGAATACAATTTCCCAACGCAAAACCATTTACCATACATCAAGTACAAACTTGATCTGTTAATTGTATATAGGTTATAGAGTAAACTCCTGTAAATTGAATAAAACATCTAACAACCTGTAAGGAATTTACCCTGACTCTCTTCAGTTTTCCTTTGTTTATCGATCTATTTAGCCTCAGTGCATCCAATACAGGCTTTTAATCTATTATAACTTGTTTGACAGAGCTTATGGAGCTCTGTCAAACAAGGTATAATAGAATAAATGCTAAGTTTTTATCTCTGGAATACAGAAAAGTGACACAATCCCTGGTAATTGAATACTCCTGTTAAATGAATAATTTTCATTGGCAAATTTGCTATTCAATTTCCACTGTATTTTCACAATGCTCCATTTTAGCCTTATTATTGCCAGATTGCAGATCATCTGACATGATAAAGGGGATAATGTTCAGGCCTTTAGATTCACTGGTTTGAAGACATTAAGGTTGGTTTAATTTGGGGGCACAGGATTTCCTGGAGTCAATGGGGCCAATTACCTCCAAATCCAGCCAATTTTCAGGCCAATGAAAGTCCTTGAAGATGGCAAGAGCCTTGAACTTTCATCAGTGTGGATCAGAAAATCATTTTCAGTGGGTCTGAAATCACTTGGACTAAATTTACTTTTTGAGTCCAAAGTCACCAAACTGGGTTAACATCACTTCTGTGTAAATACACAAAGATTGGAAGTCACCAGATACCAGTGTGATATTTATCTTTCTCAACATGACAAATACTTACAGAATTAACACCAGGTTTTCCAATTGCAAATGGCAACAATAAATTATGTCTCCTAAATGTCATTTAAACACACACATTTTTTTTTTACTTTCGCCCAGTATTTCCAAAATATGACTGATAATATGGGAACATGTCCATATTTTGCGGACACTGTTACAGGGTTTCCACTGATAATTAAATTCAAGCACTATTTCAGTACTTTTCAATGGACTCAGACAATGATTTTCAAGGACTAATGTAATTTCATATGAACTTACAATACCAAGAACAACACAAAAGAATTTCTGCCCCGAGGACCTGATTTCTGGTAAACCCGACTAGCAATATATATAATGTACCACAAGTGGAAAAAGGTGCTAAAGCATCAAAGATGGCACTTTGTTGCTCTCAATTGATAGAGAGATGCAACTCCTGACCATTTATGTGATATTGTATGCATGTGGAAAGGGTTTTCATGAAACTTCTCATCTCTGGAGTTATAGGTGAACTGAATTTATTACTTTCCAAAGTGTGATTTACTGGGATTTCTGGGTTTGATTATAAACGATAACTTCACAAGTGAATTATGCAATCAACAATTGTGTCATGTATCCGTGAGCGCAAACAAAGATGCTTTGGAGTGGATGTAAAGGGGACTTCAGTGTTTTTTGAAGCCCTTTACCTAATATGAAAAGCAGAAGAACTTGCAAAAAAATTCTTGTACAGCTATTATTTTCATTTTTTGTCTCAAAAACATAGGTTATGACCCCTCAGTGGTACGAGCTAGATGAGCTCGTTCCAAAGAGGGGTTATAACCTATGTTTTAGAGACAAAAAATGAAAAACTAATGAAAATTAACTGGCAAGTTTTGAGAATAGCACTGGCCTTTACGTTGGGTAAAGGGCTATATAATTTAATTATCGTTAATAATGAAAAGTAATAAACAGAGTAACTGCTTGACTGGACTGGTTACGTGAAATAATTCAATCAAGGCGAGGGACTATATTGTACAAGTGTTTGACCACCGAGGTGGTATTAGTCCCCTACGGCACTTTTGTGACATAAGGTGTTTTTGTCACAGAAGACACCAGAGTATATAAGCATCTTGGATTTTGAAAAAAAAATATTGAGCGTGCATAATCCCCTCACAACCCTTTATCCATGTACCATATATGAAAGGCATAGCTTGAACCATGTTGGAGGGAGGGGTGGTAACATAAAATAGAGAAAAAAAGCTTAAAAAACACAACAAAAATGGCCGCCATTCTGCCATCTTGGATTTTGAAAAATAAATATTGACTGTGCATCATCCACTCAGAACCATTTATCCATGTACCAAATATGAAAGGTGTAGCTTGAAGCATATTAGAAGGAGAGGTGGTAACATAAAAACAGAGACAGACAGACAGAAAGACAGACAGACAGACAGATGTTAGATTTTGAAAAAAAATATTGAGCGTGCATAACCCCATCCCATTACAACCCTCTATCCATGTGCCAGATATAAAAAGTGTAGCTTGAACCATGTTGGAGTGAGGGGTGGTAACATAAAATAGAGTAAAAAGCTTAAAAAACACAACAAAAATGGCCGCCATGCCGCCATCTTGGATTTTGAAAAAAAAAAAATTGAACGTGCATCATCCCCTCCCAACCACCTATCCATGTGCCAAATATGCAAAGCGTAGCTTGAACCATGTTGGTGGGAGGGGTGGTAACATGAAAATAGAGAAAACAAGCCAAGACCAATACCGGGTCTGGACCTGCGTCGCTGCATGCAATTGAATCGGCAAACAGGAAGTGGCTGCATGGCAGATCTGAAAATTGCTTACACGATACAACTGATCATTTAAGGCTCCAGATGAAATATAAAATCAATCCCTTGCATAGAAACCGAGAAAAGTTTGACGAAAAATTTCAATGTTCAGTGGGTACAGTAAAATTTCAAAGTATCGGCAAACAGGAAGTGGCTGCAGGGCAGATCTGAAAATTGCTTACACGATACAACTCATCATTATGAAGCAGCAGACCGAATATAAAATCAATCCCTTGCATAGAAGCCGAGAAAACCTTGACGGAAAATTTCAATGTTCAGTGGGTACAGTAAAATTTCAAAGTATCGGCAAACAGGAAGTGGCTGCATGGCAGATCTGAAAATTGCTTACATGATACAACTCATCATTATGAAGCAGCAGACCAAATATAAAATCATTCTCTTTCATAGAAGCCAAGAAAACTTTGACGGAAAAAGTGTTTTGGACGGACGGACTGACAGACAGACTGACAGATGGAGTCGAGCGGTTACTAGACCTGCTCGGCCACTGGCAACGCAGGTAAAAAGCTTAAAAACACAACAAAAATGGCCGCCATTCCGCCATCTTGGATTTTTAAAAAAAATTTTGAGCTTGCATCATCCCCTCAGAACCATTTATCCATGTACCAAATATGAAAGGTGTAGCTTAAAGCATGTTAGAGGGAGAGGTGGTAACATAAAAAACAGACAGACAGATGGACAGACGGACTGATGAATTTTGGAAAAAAAATATTGAACGTGCAACATCCCATTACAACCCTCTATCCATGTGCCAGATATAAAAAGTGTAGCTTGAACCATGTTGGAGTGAGGGGTGGTAACATAAAGTAGAGAAAAAAGCTTAAAAAAACACAACAAAAATGGCCACCATGCCGCCATCTTGGATTTTGAAAAAAAAAAATTGAACGTGCATCATCCCCTCCCAACCCTCTATCCATGTGCCAAATATGCAAGGTGTAGCTTGAACCATGTTGGTGGGAGGGGTGGTAACATGAATATAGAGAAAAAAAGCTTAAAAAACACAACAAAAATGGCCGCCATTCCACTATCTTGGATTTAAAAAAAAAAATTTTGAGCGTGCATCATCCCCTCAGAACCATTTATCCATGTACCAAATATGAAAGGTGTAGCTTAAAGCATGTTGGAGGGAGAGGTGGTAACATAAAAAACAGACAGACAGACAGACAGACAGACAGACAGACAGACAGACAGACAGACGGATGGATGGATGGACGGATGGACGGACGGACGGACAGACAGACAGATGGACGGAGTGCAATCCTTTAGTCCCCTTACGGTTCCCGTAGGGGACTAAAAACACTCATGCGCAATCGTACACTCGTGTTTGAACAACGTTCCTCACCTCTCATGAATTATTTCACGTAACCAGTTCAGTCAAGCGATTACTCTCTATTTTAGTACTTTTCATGGAGGGTGGTGAAAATTAAGTGCTTTTCAAGGATAGAAACAAATTCAAGCACTTTTGAAGGAAGGGTCCAAAATTCAAGCACTTCATTTGAGTAGGAACCCTGTGTTAACCCTTTACCTAACGTAACGGCCAAAACCGGCCAACGCTATTCTAAAAAATCGCCAATTAATTTACATTATTTTTTTCATTTCCTGTCTCAAAAACATAGGTTATGACCCCTCGTTGGAACAAGCTTGTTCCAATGAGGGGTCATGACCTATGTTTTTGAGACAAAAAATGAAAAAAATTAGTTATTCAGGAATTATTTTTGCAAATGTCATCTGCTTTTCAGGTTAGGTAAAGGGTTAAGTGCCAGGAATTTGGATCTATCTAAATACTTGTTGTTGCTTAATGGTAAACTTTCTTGTAGGCTGTACTGTATTTTCATTAAAAACCAACAAGTTTTCAGCCAAACAAAAAAATAATTTGGTTCTCTGGCACTTAATTTTTCAAATCACTGAGGATAGAAGGTTTTTATTTTGTTTCTTTGTTATATTTATGCACCTTTTTCAAACAATAAATACCGTCCTCATCGGGCCCCTCAAAGTAGATCTTGTTTCTCAGGGCATTTTTTTGTAAAACTGCATGTGGATGGATGTTTTTTTATTTAATTTTTAATTTTTGTAATTATTTCTTTGCCATCAAAAAGTTCATGTTCTTGGTTTCTTTTATATGTTTTAGGCCTCATAATCTACAGAATAGCATGGGTGATGGTGTATTTCGTCCATTGAGTGCAAGAAGGCATTGCAATGCTTTAGCCATGTTGCAATCAAGAAACAAATTGATTAATTTTATTAACTTGGTAAAATATCAGACATAAACCATTTAATTTTTATTTTTTTAAACAGATTTTTTTACTTTTTAGGCCTCATATTTGAATTATTTTCAAACTGAATGTTTGGAAAACAAATATAAAAAATAGGTACTTGTTTGCATACAAGTGCAAATAAATATACATCAATCAGAAAATGTAAAATTGTAACGTGTCATCATCACATATTAGTTTTGGAAGACACTGAAAGTCAATAAAAATGTTCAATGAGGGAGTTTAATTTTAGTGAGGGATTGCCCAAGAACCAAAACCCTTTCTTTTTTCTGGCTTTAATGTCTACAGTTAAAACTAGAAGTACTGTCACGAATAGTGCGCTTATCTAAGCTTAATTGCGCGTTGGAATTGCGCGCAATTGCCATATCGAATGGCATCCAAAGCACGGCAGGTTCTCTTGGTTACTCACAGCAAACACATGCAATGTTTCTGCCAATGGACCTCCTGGTTACCCGGAGGTCCATTGGCTGAAACATTGCTTGTGCACAGGCCATATGGACAGAATTTGATAGCTTTACTATGGCCATAATGCAGATCAACATGCTATTTGTGCGCATTTCATGACAGGACTTCCAGTTTTAACTGTAAGTGCATTTTATCTTGAACTCTGTTTAATTCATTTTAATTTGTTGGACAGAACTCCTTTCAAGACTGGTTAGAAATAGAAGATCTTTAATGAGCTGCAATTTCACATGAAATTTCTG
The DNA here is from genome assembly GCA_031216915.1 of Pictodentalium vernedei. Taxonomy (NCBI): domain Eukaryota; kingdom Metazoa; phylum Mollusca; class Scaphopoda; order Dentaliida; family Dentaliidae; genus Pictodentalium; species Pictodentalium vernedei. The sequence continues at coordinate 162,718,576 of CM062297.1, forward strand.
TATAGAGTTCACTGAAATAGATAAGGCCACACAAAGTAGATCTTCTGTTTCTCAGGTCATTATTTGTGAAATTGCATGTGGGCGAGCGGTTTTTTATTTTACTTTTTATTTCAGTAATTACTTCTTAGCCATCAAAAATTCATGTTCTTGGTTCAAGTTTTAGGCCTCATAATCTATAGAATAGCATGGGTGGTGGTGTATTTCATCCCTTGAGTGCAAGAAAGCATTGCAAAGCCTTCTTGCACTCAAAGGACAAATTCATCAATTTTTTAACTTGGGTAAAATATCAGACATAAACCGTTTAATTTTAATTTTTTTAAAGTTTAAATTGGTTATAAAAAGAGAGCATGCGGCAGCTAAAAGGACCATGCGGGAGGGCCTGAGAAACAGATATTTTATTTTTTTAGGCCTAAGAGTCGAGATTTACCATGGCTCAGATTGATTTCAGTGAATGAGGTTCAAAAATGTCATGTCAAATTGTGAGGAATAAGAAATTCTTTTTATCACATGATGTGTAATTTAAACTTTTACCTGAAAAAATATGACTCAAATCTGGTCAGTGCTGTTCACAAATATTGCCAACCAAATTTTGATATTTTTTAAAATTTTTGCCTCAAAAACGTAGCTGGTGACCCATCAATGGAATGGTAAGCTGTGTTTTTGAGACAGAAAATGAAATTATTTAGTTATTCAGTAAATGTTTTTAACAAATGTTGTCAACAAGCCTGGAAACAATCATTTGCAGAATGAGGTCCTCAGAAGGGGAATTTGCTACTACCTCTTTCTGTTTAGACTTGAGACCTTGCTTCAGACTGATGCTCACTGATGGTAAATTTAGTGATGCTACCCTGCTGTGCAGGGTAGCAACACCAAATTCACCCTCTGGGAACCTCATTCTGCAGTTGACAGTCTGCATATTTCCAGGCTTGGTTTTCTACTTGTCTACTTTGTATTAGGTTTAGAGTTAAAGAAAAATAAAAGAAGATTAACCCTTTACCTAACCTGAAAAGCAGAAAACCTCAACGAGCTCGTTCCAACGAGGGGTCATAACCTATGTTTTTGAGACAAAAAATGAAAACAATAATGAAAATTAAATGGCGATTTTTGAGAATAGCGCTGGCCGGTTTTGGCCGTTACGTTAGGTAAAGGGTTAAATCATTTCTATTTCCGAAACCAACTTATTCACAACGTTACTACGTCAACTTTGACATTTGACGTCATTCCCATATTACATATTTTGTGAACAATAATTTCTGAAATGAGCTATTTGATGGTGATTATGTGATAAAAAGAAATCTTGAAGCTTTAAAAGCCAGCATAAAATAAAGGAAATACATGCATAAGCATTACTCAAAGATCTGAAAGCAGACCTAGCCATACCATCATTGGTTCATCCGTACAAAATGTATCAAAACAAAAACCCATTGGGGGTTGATACAGATTATAGTTTACACCTGTGAATAAATTACTTATATCACCTGAAAAATATAATGTAGTAAAAAGTTTAGAAAGCTAATTAAAAAAAATTAATAAAAGCAACTAAAAGTTGAGACCTTGAACTCCTAGCACTCTGGCAGTATTTCAAATTTTTTTACATTCACCCTATATTGCCCACGCAGCATGAAAAAATTAACAAATTATATCTCAATGAGCTCTGTCAAACAAGATATAATTTATTAAATTCTCAGTTGCAAAAAATTGAAAAAATTTGTTGGGCAGAACTCCTTTCAAGACTGGTTGGAAATAGAAGATCTTTAGTGAGTTGCGATTTCACATGAAATTTCTGTATAGAGTTCACTGAAATAGATAAGAGTCGAGATTTACCATGGCTCAGATCGATTTCAGTAAATGAGGTTCAAAAATGTCATGTCAAATTGTGAGGAATATGCAATTCTTTTTATCACATAATGTGTAATTTAAACTTTTAGCTGAAATAATATAGCCATAAAAATTTTTTTTTACATTCACCCTATATTGCCCACGCAGCATGAAAAAATTAACAAATTATATCTCAATGAGCTCTGTCAAACAAGATAAAATTTGTTAAATTCTCAGTTGCACTGTAGGAAAAGCTTACTGCTGAAAACTTTGGTATTTTGACATCAGTGTGCAGAGAGTTAAAATCATATGGATGTACGTTTTAACCCTTATGGCCTGGGGATTGTTACAACTTATTGCTACAGTATGACAGTGCTCACATCCTGTGACTTTGAGGTTTTTGCAAGGCAAGTTTTGGCTGTCTACACAGGCAGCCATGCAAGACTTGACTAGAAACAACTCCCATGGCACTTTGAATGTACAGTTAAAACTAAAAGTCCTGTCATGAAAAGCGCACAAATAGCACGTTGATCTGCACGTTAATCAACGCGTTATGACCATAGTGAGGCTATCAAATTCTGCACATATGGCCTGTGGACAAGCAATGTTTATGCCAATGGACCTCCAAGTAACCCGGAGGTCCATTGGCAGAAACATTGTCTGTGTTTGCTATGAGTAACCAGGAGAACCTGACGTGCTTTTGATGCCATTCGATATGACAATTGCTTAATTCCTACATGCAATTAAGCCTAGATAAGGGCACAGTTTGTGACAGGACTTCTAGTTTTAACTGTAGCCTGCACAAAAACCCTAAGATCGCATGATGGGGCACCTGGTTTGTTAGAAAAAAGTGATTCAAGACAAAATTAGACCCTTAACCCTTAAAGGCCTATTTTTGACTTCTACGACCTCAGAACAGGTGCCCTTAACATGAGTAGGTCCTAGTGACAATAGACAAATTACATAGACAATTAGTGTTCAACCGATTACCAAAAAATGGTCGCTGACCGATTACCGGTTGTGCTCACAATCAGACGATTCTTATGCCGATTCCGAAATGTAATACCGTGCACTACTAGACAAGTTGAGGCTCAAAAGAACTACATTAAACTGAACATTTTCATACAGTTAAACTTTGTTGACTGGGGTCGCAATAAAATTACCACTCGCGCAAACATGGACGATAAGCGTGGCTCCCAGAGTCAAGTTTACCACCCAAGTGCATGTGACTGGTAATTTTACTGTGACCTGAGTAAATGGAGTGCGACCTTCACTTTTCTTGAATGAACTGGCGATTGCTGCAAATACTCTCAACTGTATGCTTTACATGTCGGTTGACATGTATATCCCGTAAATGGGGCTTCTAGAGAGATTACGAATGCACACTGTGGTTGTTTCTCAACTTTATTGAATGGTATCATTGACATCATTTTACATTAACAATTGGACAATTGCAGAAGTTAATAAAATATGGTTAATGATTCGTCACAAAATGATCGGCAACAATCGGTTGAACCGATGTTCCAGGAGCCATTGCCATTCACATCCGATTGCCCACAATCGGCCGATTGTGGTGGCCGGTTCTGATCATTGGTCGAACACTATAGGCAATGGTTTCTAGTCATGTCTTGGCTGCCTATTGAGGCAGTGAAGACTTCACTAGAAATCACTGTTGAGACACTGCATGTATACAAGCTGTGGTTGGGGGCGAATTCATGACAAATATCCAGGCCCTTAAAGGTTAAAGCATACGGATCCAGTGATGAGTTCACATCCAGTTTGGGGGCCACTCCAATGTAAGTCTATAGTGCAGAAGTCCATGTTGCTGACTGAATGTGCTTGTTCATTAAAGTGCCAGCCTACAGTTTCATCATGTTGTTTTTTAACACCCCTGATGGGTTTCAAAATGCAAACATAAAATGCCCTCTTGGTTTCCAGTACCTAGTGCATTTTTCAAATGTTGTATGTAAATAGGTCAAATTCCTGTTCCAGCAGTTTAACCCTTTACCCAACGCAGACGATATCAAAATTTATTATTTTAAATATCATTTTTTAAATTTTTCAAAAAAATTTCAACAAAACCATATCATGTAACCCCTCTTTGGAACGAGCTCATCGAGCTCGTTCCAAAGAGGGGTCACATGATATGATTTTGTTGAAATTTTTCGAAAAATAATATTTAGTCAGATGCTGAATTTGCATATTACGCGGCCGGATGCCGGATGGGTAAAGGGTTAAAATAACATGCTGTACTTTTTGGGCTATACCTAGTTTTAATAGTTTAGTAATAACAGAATTCATGCATTCTAGTTAATAAACCTTCACCCAACACACACAATATCAAAATTTATTACTTGAAATATTATTTTTTCGAATTTTCAAAAAATTACAACAAAACCATTTCATGTAATCCCTTCCTGGCACAAGCTTAACAAGCTTGTGCCAGGAAGGGGTTACATGATATTGGTTTTGTTGAAAATGCTTTAAAAAATATTTTTTTTATCCTAACTGTTCAATTTATGAATTACATGGACGGATTTCCAAATTCATTGGATAAAGGGTTAACTACCTGAACACTGATGTAAAAAAAATAAATTTCATGCAACATATTTTCCCCATTATGCAACTATAAATTTAACCCTTTACCCCTCGAAGACGATATCAAAATTTATTATTTTAAATATCATTTTTCACATTTGTCAAAATAATTCAACAAAACCATATCATGTGACCCCCCCCCCCCCCCCCCCGTTGGAACGAGCTTGATGAGCTCGTTCCAACGAGGGGTCACATGATATGGTTTTGTTGAAATTATTTGAAAAATAATATTTTTTCAACTGCTGAATTTGCATATTATGTGGGCAGACACGGGCGATTCATTAGGTAAAGGGTTAACCAATTCAGTCTTGTTTGACAATAATTTTGAACTGGTTAACTTCCTACAGTACAGTCGGCATGACCTGGTCGTAATCCATGCGTGGGCAGTGATGTCCACGCATAGTTTACCAGGTAATAAAAATCAGGGCTTATATTTCGACGAGAATCGATTCGCACAAAGATTCTCACAATAAAATCGAAGAGAATCCATGTAGATTCTCGCTGCACCTCTGCTAGGATTCGCGTGAAAAAGATTGAGTCAATTTAACCCTTTAACTAACACAGCGGCAACAAATTAACCAATAGAAGGCTAACATGACCTGAAACATCCTGACACTTTGTTAATAAAACCTTACAAATATGGCTGTCATTGGAACCGGCTCATTCTCGCAACCATTTTCACGAGAATCTCACAAATTTAGACGGAAAATAAGCCCTGAAAGTTAAAAAATTTATAGTAATTTATATATTTTTTATACTTACCAATGACCCAGACTTAGCTGGTGCTAACTCCACAAAAACCAGGGCCAAACACAAATTTTGCCCCCCAATCCCCAAAATTTGCATCCAAAACAAAAAGAAATCATGTCCTAAAGGACCTCCATAGTACGACTCTACTGCGCATGCGCAGTGACGCAGTCGTCCCGAAATTGGCGCCAAATATCATTCTTACTGGCAGTGCCTGGTCAGCGCTATGTACTCAGCGGGGAGGCAAGAGTTCCCAACTCAGGGAGGGCCATCCCCGTCTGGGTCATTGGTAAGTATAAAAAATATATAAATTACTATAAATTTTTTAACATTTTTATACTGTACCAATGACCCAGACTTAGCTGAATAGTAAACAGGCTGGAGGGCCTAGGACATAGAGGAAAATCCAATAAGCTCAATTATAAAATAAAGAGATAACCCCTTAAGGAGAAAAGGAGTATTAGGCTTTACATGTATCTTTCTTATTTAATATTTAAATTAGAAAGATACACTACCCTAAATAATTGAGCACAATAACATTCATGTTCTCTATTAATATCCAGTATAACCTTTATACTAATTATTATTAAAACAAGCCAATAAATAAAGTAGTCCAGAGAATTGAGACTCTTTATAATCATTTAAAAGTGTCCGAGTATTGTATATTAAAGCCCGTTTGACACTTGACATATACAAATGCTTCACACCGAGCTACACTTTAAAAATAAGACATGAATGAAATTAAACATTAATATTACACTTTAAAACCATCCCGGAAGCGACTCAGAAATACTGTCTTGGAGGAGGCATTCCCTTGCTTTTCACTATAAAGCAGGTGACCTAAGGGAACACCCGCCCCCCCCCTTCCCCTTGCCCTGGGTCAAATAGCCCAGAGCGAAGAGGGCAGCCGGACGGAGTCACTGCCGGAACAGAAAGCCTGCATAACTATAGTTGCAACTGTTTAGTGGACGACATTCTGAGCAACAGATAACGGACCTAAACAATGCAGGTCTCCAGAAATGGACTCAATATTTCTGAGATAAAAATTAGTAAATGTGGATGGCTGAGACCAATAAGCAGCCTTCATTAAATCTGTAATAGCAACACTATTAGCATAAGCCCAGGAAGTAGAAAGAGCTCTTACTTCATGAGCAGAAATCTTAAGCACAGACTGCTGAGAAGAAGATAAATCTTCATACGCAGTACGGATAGTTAACTGAATCCATCTAGCAATAGAATGGACTGAAATGTCCTTTCTATTAGGCATCAAAGACAGAAAGAAACGTTTCCGTCCCTTTCTGATGAACTGAGATCTCTGTTTATAGATACGTAGTGCTCTAACAGGACAGAGTAAAGGCCTACGCCCGTCTGAAGACGGAAGAGCCTTAATAACAATAGGTTCCGGATATTTATTAGGAGCCTGATTCTTAGCTAAAAAACCGACGTTAGTAGTGAAGGTGATAGTGTTCCCAACACTACGATAATGAGAATCATCCACCGATAGTGCATGAAGCTCACTGACTCTTCTGGCAGAAGAGAAAGCTAAGAGAAAAGCTGTCTTATAAGATAAGAATTTGAAATCTACTGTCCCAAGAGGTTCAAATGGCTTTTCCTTCAATTTAAGGAGAACCCAAGCTAAATTCCACTTAGGAATTAATCTAAGAGTTCTTGGTCTATTTATCGAAAAGTTTCTAACCAATTTCGATAAAGAGACATTAGATCCAATTTGTAAACTATCATGATGTGCATAGGTATCAGATAACATAGATCTATAACCCTTTATAGTAACCGGTTGCAGTTTGATTTCGTCAAACAAGTATACTAGAAAGTTAGCAATGTCTGGTATAGAGGGATCAAATATATCAACAGAATGATCCCTACACCAACGACGGAAAACCTTCCACTTAGCCGCATAGTTTAGCGAAGAGGAGGTCCTCCTACAGTTAGAAATCGCGTCCACTGCTCGTCCTGTAAAGTGCTTGCCATGCAAGAAGGACCGCACAACGGAAAAACGTGAAGGTTGAGACCTTGCGGGTTGTGATGCAGTTGGCGCGATTTCCCCTGCCAAAGAAGATCCTCTCGTGGAGGGAGCTTCCGCGGTAGGTCCCACAACAGACACCTGAGTAGATTTATCCACGGTCTCTGTGGCGACAGAGATGCTACCAACAGAATCTTGCATTGAGATTGTTTTATCTTTAGCAATACTTGTTGAATTAACGGCGCTGGAGGATACGCATATCCTATCATTCCGTCCCAAGGGATCGATAGAGCGTCTACAGCAAATGCTCTTGGATCCGGACACGGGGACACATACGTCTGCAACTGATTGTTGAGATGTGTCGCAAATAAGTCTATCATTGGCCGTTCCCATTGGTAGCAAATCTGATTGAATACTTGTTTGTTGAGAGTCCACTCCGACGGCAACAAGCGACCCTTTCGAGAAAGGGAGTCTGCTAGCACATTCAGACGACCCGGTATGTGACGGACCGAAAGAAGAACGTGATGTTCCAACGCAAACAGAAGGATTCTTTCCGTTAGATTGAACAACGGAACTGAATGAGTGCCTCCCTGATTCCGTATATACGCCACTACTGTCGTATTGTCGGATAGGATTTGGACATGAGCATCGTGAATAATGTCCATCCAGTGACGTAACGCAAGCCAAATTGACATCATTTCCTTGATGTTTATGTGCTTGCACAGGAATTGCGGATCCCAAAGACCCTGGCATCTCGAATCCGTTGGGATTAATGATGCACCCCAACCTGTTTGACTGGCATCCGTCATAATGGTAAAACTCGGATCCGGCAACTGCAGCGGAACTCCTTGAGTTAACCACTGAATGTTTGCCCAAGTCTGAATCTCTTGTTTCACTTGATCTGACAAGAGAACGTCTACATCGAGCGAATGAATTTTCACACTCCAATTCTGAGTCAAGAAAATTTGAAGAGGCCGTGTGCGTAGCCGTCCCATCGGAATGAGATCTGCAGCGGCTCCGCACAGACCTATCAGTCTCATAAATTCTCTCGCTGTGACTTTGTCTGTATTTAGACAATAGCGAGCGTAACAACTGACTAATTTCGCTCTGGTTAACGGCAGACGAACGAGATTGTTGTGCGTCTCGAAGCTCATTCCCAGATGAGTGAATGACTTGGACGGCACCAGATCCGACTTCTCCTCGTTTACTATGAAACCGAGACGTCGGAGCAATAGAAGAAGATTCTGAACATCGTTCTGAAGCGTTAACTCGTTGCCGTACCTCTGAAGAATGTCGTCCAGGTAGGCCGACGTTACCGCAGACGAATGAGCTCGGAAGTAAATCATTACCGAGTTCATTACTCGAGTGAAAGCCCAGGGTGCTAGATTCAATCCGAAGCACATGGCCCGGAACTGATACACCACTCCTAGGACTGCGAAGCGTAGATACTTTCGGAATGTCGGATGTACCATGACGTGAAAGTACGCATCTTTGAGATCTATGCTCGTTGCATAATCGTTCACCCGAATACTCGCTCTGACCGATCGAATCGTCTCCATATAAAACTTCGGAGCGATGATCAGCTTGTTTATCCAGCTCAAATCTATGACTGGACGGAACGAGCCGTCTGGTTTCGGAACCAGAAACAGATGGCTGTAGAATCCCAGCGATTCCTGGTTTTCTACGACCTCTACCGCGTTCTTCATTAAAAGAGACTGCACCTCTGATAGCAGAGCGTCTCTTTTCTGAGGGTTTGACGGAAGATGAGTCCACTTTGGACTTCGAGTTAATGGAGGCTTTCGTTTGAAGGATATCTTTAGACCTTCCGAAGTCACTCCTCTCACCCAAGGGTCGTCCGTAATCGACGCCCACTCTTGAGAAAAACACGACAACCTTCCGCCAACCGGAACGCGATAGAGGTTTGAGCCATCACCTCCTGGATCTGCGAGGCCTGCGGTAGGAGAAACCACGTCTTCCACGACCCGCACCTCGCCTCGTCGACCTCGGGGCGTCCGACCGATTGTCCCGGCCTGAAGGACGTCCCGAACGAGAGTCGCTATCCTGACGGTCTCTCGAATAAGAGCTAGAGGACGCACCGGAACCTCTCTTGGGCGGATAAGACCCAGAAGTGCCTGCCTTATTCGTGTCTGCTGAATCCGACCTTTTAGGAGCGGATCTAAACAACAGAGAATCACTAGCTTTCTTTTTAATATTATCATAAATAGCGGAAAGCTTGCCGTCAAAGAGAAGATCTCCTGAGACCGAAGCGACTCTAAGAGAGTTCTTCACCTTAGAATCCACTAGTGTGGATGTAGACAGGGCTGCGTCACGTCTAACCAACTCCAGATTAGCCACTGAAAGGGCGGAGTTACACGTGGAATAAGCTACTGCCCTTGAAAGAAGTCTTAAGGAGGATTGTATATCCTGAAACTCTTCCCCTTGAAGACGCAGTGATAACGCCTTCGTAAGGTGATCTGCGTAAGATAAGGCATCTAAATTGGCTCTGTTAGACGCAATAGCTGTTTCCAACACTGCGGTTGGAATAGAAGCTGACGACGGTAATGATAGCTCTAAGTCTTCCGCCTCGTCGTCCATACGCAGAGGAACTCTCGGTATACCCTGACCTGCCGTGTCGAATTTATTCCTTGCATTAATGAAAGGCAGGTTGAGAGTATTTGCGGACAAGAAGCCTGCTTTCCCTGTCCTGGAAGCAAGTTTAAAAATAGCGTCGTTCAATAATTCAAATGTTCTTGCAACATTATTGGACTGCGACGGAAACTCGGGAGCGATGTCCCTGAACCGCTCGAAAAAATTAGAGTCCAATGACGCTATAATTCTCCTGTCCGGAAGCGCAGCAGTCTGGCCCGACGGAACAACTTGAGGAAGAAAGTGCCGGATGAAGTCTACGGCAGCTTTGTGTTGTTCCGAAAGGGATAGCTCCAATTCATCCGTATCCCTTTCACCATCCGGTCGGACCTCCCGATGTTCCCGGTCGTCCGCCCCCGATGCTTCGGCGGAGCGTACCGACCCAGCGCCGTCGGATAATTCTCGATCCGACACCGTCTCTGTCGGCTGCTGGGATGCTGCGATAAGCTGTGCTATCTGCACTAGAATGTCCGACGTCGAGACCTGCGGAGGAGCGGTCTTTCGCTGCTTTGCCGAGGGCAGCTCCGCATCGGATGGCTCCCGCATACTTTTCCTATGCGAACGTCCGGAGTCCATCGGTCTCGAGTCCCTGGCTGCCGGATGGTGTGACCTGGTCGCCGAATAATCCTTCCTCGGCGAAGCTGGCAAGATATCGGAGGTCACGCAGCCAAGGTGCGGTCGTGTGCGCCGGCGAGAAGAGGAAGCCTTAACAGTCTCTGCGGACTGCTTATACAACGGAGCGTCCCGAGCGACGGACGTATGCTCCGCTAAAGACACATTTTGTACCACAACATCTGGTCCCAGATGTTGTTGTACGAGAGAGGGGCCTCTCTCGCTCGCGGCCCGGCTGGACCTGGACGAGCTAGGAACCGGACTAAAAGGCTTCCTCCGTTCTCGTTCACTATCCGCCGTCACTGGGTGTGCATCTATTATTTTTATAGTGCTCGCATCACCCAAAATTTCCTCTTGGACCGCATCGGACGAACCCGGCTGCCGAACCATTCGGTGAATGGACGCTACACCGGGCGAGCTAGCGGACGACATTTGTCTAATCTCCATGAGCACTTTTGCCGCTAGCTCTGTATTTAATTGTGACGACGGACGCACACTTGAAGAAGATAACATGGAAACATCACCCTGTTCTGGTTCCTCTGAAATAGAAACTGAAAGAGTAGAGTGACCTTGTGGAGAAAGAGCCGGCATCGCTCTTTCTCCAGAAACAACATATCGTGACACACGTTTCCAATGTTTCTCATCCCAATGTTCACATACAGGACAGGGATTAATGCGAGAACACTGACTACAATTTATGCAATAATCATGAAAGTCAGAGGAAGATTTCTTCCTATTACAATTTGAACAAGTTCCTTTCATTGTGAAGGAACAACAATAAGTCCTAGTTACTCGCAAAAACCCCTGACACAAAGATACATAATAACATGATCCATTAATAAATGAAAAAACAATTGCAAAACAAAATAATTTTGAAAAAATATTTTTTCAGAGAAGCCCAAGTTGCTGAAAAGTAACGTTGAGCCCCGATGGATCCGATGGCAAAGTGTGGTCAAAAATTTTAAAATTATATAAAATAATTAATGAGACACTTTCGGATAATATAAATGTATCTTATAATGAGATAAACTACCTCAAAGGCAAACAGCCCCCCTCAAAAAAGGCTGTTGCCAATGAAAACAAACAGTGTAAACACAGAAGAAAACATGACTCCAGGCACTGAAAAAACTGGCCCGGAATCAGTCCTCAATTACACTCTATCTGATGCAAAACAGAGACTCCCAGGGGAGAATCTGCAGAACATCAGATGGAAGATGCAGAACACAAACGTTATACACCCATGGGTGAAAACGTAACTATGGGGAAAATAACAGAAAACATTCTGTAACCAAGCAACTCTCCCAGGGAAATTTTAGAAATGAAACTTCTCAAAAATATGCCAAAAGCATGGGAGAATTGCAAGGGGGGACTTTAGAAGGTTAGGGGAGAGGAAACACTGAATAAGCAGTGCAACAATTAGCAAGAATGACAACAAGAGGCGTTTGCCTCGAAAATAGGCAACTTAACATAATTTTAACAAAAAATTTTAAGTACAGCCCTGATTATTTTTTGCCACTTCTTTTTTCCTCTCCTCCTTCTATCCTCCTTAGAATCACATTTTCTCCAAGAATTACGTGTCTGGCATCCTTTAAACTGAGATTTACAAGCACAAAGATCAGTGAGATGTTGACTGATGAAGGGCCAAACAGAGAATGATATTTGGCGCCAATTTCGGGACGACTGCGTCACTGCGCATGCGCAGTAGAGTCGTACTATGGAGGTCCTTTAGGACATGATTTCTTTTTGTTTTGGATGCAAATTTTGGGGATTGGGGGGCAAAATTTGTGTTTGGCCCTGGTTTTTGTGGAGTTAGCACCAGCTAAGTCTGGGTCATTGGTACAGTATAAAAATATCACTATCAGCAAAATTTTAATTAATGAAGCACCGGATTGAACCCTATAATTAATGTTTGGAATCTAATATTATTACATCCATGAAAATATTGCCCACCTGTGGAAAGTGACCAGTCCATGGCAGCCATACTGTAATTGTTTTATGGGAACAATGTACAGTAGGTTCAGAGAAAATCTAATTACCTTTTTCTTAATGTATTAAACAAATATACCTAAGAGTCATCATTGTAATTTTGTGATTTTATTAATTTTTTGCTTCCCAAACATGGCTTAGGACTCCTTGTTGGATCAAACACATCAAACTTGTTCCAATGAGGAAAATCGGCCTAGTTTGGGGTTAAAAAATATTAACCCTTTATTGAATGGGGACAATATCAAAATTTAGCATTTTAAATATTATTTTTTCGAATTTAAAAAGAAATTTCAACAAAACCACACCATGTGACTCCTCACTGGAACAAGCTTGATAGAGTCACATGGTATGGTTTTGTTGAAATTATTTTTTCAGGAATGGTTTAAGAAAAGGATAAAAGATAATAAAAGTTTTAATACCCATAATTAATAGTTTTAAACAGGTATAGGCTTTACATCAAGGTTGAAAAACATACAAGGCCATACCATGATTGGTTCATCAGTACAAAATGTATCAAAACAGAAGCCAAATGGGGGCATATACCGGTTGTAGTTTGCACCTGTAAACAAATCACTTGCATCACCTGAAACATATAATACAGTCAGTTGTTTACTTAGAACAGAATTCTAGCCATGTTAGATTCAGCATGAGAGAGTTAACCCTTTTCCTAATGTATTGGGAAAACTGGATCTGAGCTCAGTAGCGTAGCCACAAGAGGGGTTCGAGGGGACACACACACTTTTCCTTAACCCTTTACCCAACGAATCGGCCACATCCGCCCGCGTAATATGCAAATTCAGCAGCTGAAAAAATAATATTTTTCAAAACATTTCAGCAAAACTATATCATGTGACCCCTCTTTGGAACGAGCTCGTCGAGCTCGTTCCAAAGAGGTGTCACATGATATGGTTTTGCTGAAATTTTTAGAAAAATGTAAAAAACTGATATTTAAAATAATAAATTTTGATATCGTCTGCGTTGGGTAAAGGGTTAAATATGTCAACCTCATATAAATTCATGTCATGTACATTCATATCCAATATCCCAAAACAGGTTCATGTACTCTCACTCTGATACTTCTTGAATGATTTTGCTAAGATTGTACCTTCACTTTCTGGTTAACCCTTTACCTAATATGAAAAGCAGAAGACACTTGCAAACAAAATTCTTGAATAACTAATTGTTTTCATTTTTTGTCTCAAAAACATAGGTTATGACCCCTCATTGGAACGAGCTCGTCCAAAGAGGGGTCATAACCTATGTTTTTGAGACAAATGAAAGTGTTAATGACACTGTAGCTCAACTTGTGTAAGACATGTACATGCATAGTATGTGAGACAGCAATGACACACATCTAGGTAACGACCAGATAACAAAGGTCTGTACATAAATACTGACCATACGTAGCCTGTAACCTGTGGGTGACACTTAGATGCCTCTACCCAGAGCCATATTGAAATGTGCACTTACTGTGTATAAGTAGCACGGAATAAATCAAAGATTGTCTAATTGGCCTCTGCTGGACATCTTGAAATTTTGGACCGCGCTCAAAAACACTCGTTCTCGTCCCAAGGTGATAACAAAGGTACCTAAGAAGTTTCGTGAAGATTGGTTCATAAATACAGTCTTCAGCCCAAGTCATATTGACATGTGTATTAACTGTGTAGAAGTAGCACTGAATAAATCAAAGTTCATCTAATTTGCATAATTTATGCACGAGAAAAAATACCTTATTATATGTGATGTATTTCATGTTACTAAACATTCAAACAAAAATTTATTCAAATCGGAAACCTTCATATGGAAGTTCTGTCCAAAAAAATGATTGTACCTAATTTCGGTATAAAATGGCTGCTGGCAGCCATCTTGAAATTTGGACCGCACCCCAAAACACTCGTTCTTGACCCTCGGTGATAAGAAAGGTACCCAAGAAGTTTTGAAAAGATTGGTTCATAAATACGGCCTCTAGCCCGAGATGTATTGAACTGTTGAGAGACAGACGACAGGCCATGACTAAGTAAAATTTGAGCTAATAATAATAACAATAATAATAATTGATTTTCTAGAGGGTAAAACCACAAATAGTGCTCTAAATGTTTCACAGAAATAAATACACATTTTTGAAATAAAAAGTCATATATGTTTCGGTTGCCTCTTAGAGAGGTGCAGGAGAATGCTTCAGTAAATAGGAAAGTTTTAAGATTTCTTTTGAAGATATCAAGAGTTTCTGAATTTCTGACATTAATAGGCAGGGAATTACACAATCTGGGACCCATGGTGGAGAACACTTGAACATTAGCCAGGTTAGATCTGCTAAAAGATACAACTAGTTGAATTTGGTTTTCAGATGTGAGACTGCACGATGGTGTATATACAGTGAGGAGCTCTTGCAGGTAAACTGGAGCCAGTTTGTGGATACATTTGAATACTAAGATCAATATTTTGAAATCAGTTCTCTGTTTAACTGAAAGTCAATGTAGTTGTCTTAAAACAGGTGTTATGCATTCGGAGCATTTGCTACTAGTAATTATCCTAGCAGCAGTATTCTGAATGTTTTGAAGCTTCTGAATCAGGTACTGGGACAGCCTCACTAACACTGAATTACAGTCTAGTTCGATGAAGTCATGCTTTGATGATGCAGTTGGATTATTTTATCAGTTGGGGTTTGAATCATCACAGTCAGAACTATCAGGTTTGTAGTACCCAAACCCCCACTGGTCATGTTCAGGTTGCCACTGTTTCGATTTGAGGTTCAATTTGATTTTGAATAATGAATGTGATTTGATTTGAGATTCGATACGAATTGAAAATGTATGATTCACAGTGTGCATACTATTAGTTGGTCAATTGGCCATTCAATTTGAATCTTGATTTTTTTTTCGATTTAGTCTCCATTCTGCTCGGTTTCTTTAGATGAAATTGTGATTCTCAGTCATAATTTATTTATTTATTTATTTATTTATTTATTTATTTATTAGGGTTTAATGACAATTTAACAGTCAAGGTCATATCGTGTGTGACAGTTTTATGGGTGGAGGAAGATGGAGTACCCGGAGAGAACCACCAAGCAGAAGCTGCCAGCTCCCCAACATCATACCTCTGTACAGCACCACAGGCAGGTTAGACTGATTGTAGGCATGCGCACTGTCGATGTGCACGCCTTGGTGTACGGTGTCATCATGCCCCCATGTGGACATTCAGGGTTAAGTGCCTTGCCCAAGGACACAACGTGGGGAGTCTGAATCGATGGCTCATATGGCCACTCATCTGAGGACTAACCAGGCTCGGTGAACTGACGAGAACCGGTTAACGCAATGCCCCCTCCCCCCATCCCGATTCTCAATCGTAACCTCTTTCAAATTTTGTTTCAAACAGTTAAAAGATGGCTTTCGTGATCACAGCATAGTACAACTTTAAGTGGCTTTAACCTATATATATAGTATGTAAAGAGTGGATTATCAATGCAATTTGTTAGTGGTTTTCTGTATTTTTTTTTACAGATTGATGGAGTACAGCAAACTCTCAGGCTACCAGTAAAATTTTGTATAGAGCTCAATGCTTATTTGCCTACTTACTGGGGGAGTGTGGTAGCTCAGTGGTTAGGGCATTGGACAACAAAATGACTGCTTTTGTAATAATGCGATTTCTCTTTGCTCATGAAATACATATATTGTTTAGGGCACTGGACTACAAAATGAAAGGACCACTGGCTGACAAAAGTGTTGTTAACCCCAATAAATAAATACCTACTTTTCATCGAGTTTGCGCAGAGTCTGCGCACAGACTAGTTTTGAAATAATGCGATTTCTCTTTGCTCGTGAAATACATATATTCTTTTGTGCATCAGTTATAGATCTTTCAATAAATAAATAAATAAATATTTACTTCATCTTGAAAACCTCAAGATATGAACACTACGACAATGTAATAGAACTATGGAGTGCAATCATAAAACTACAGCTGTGGTGAGTCTTTATTCATAATGTCTAGTGAAAAAATTGTCATCTAAGGATCGCTCAAATCTAGAGCTCAAATGGTTCAAGGGTTTTCTTGATTGATTAATCACATGAATAAACCTTGGTTAACCAATTAATCACTTGCCCTTATAGGTAGCTGAATAACTGCCGCATCGTTGATGATTTATAGCATTAACCCTTTACCCAACATAAAGGACAAAATCGGCCAGCTCTACATACAAAAATCTCCATTCAGATTTTATTATGTTTTCAATTTTTGTTTCAAAAACATAGCTTATGATCCCTCATTAGAACGAGCTCATTGAGCTCGCTCCAATGAGAGATCATAAGCTATGTTTTTGAGACAAAAGTTAAAAAATTTATAGTAATTTATATATTTTTTATACTTACCAATGACCCAGACTTAGCTGGTGCTAACTCTAACAAAACCAGGGCCAAACACAAATTTTGCCCCCCAATCCCCAAAATTTGCATCCAAAACAAAAAGAAATCATGTCCTAAAGGACCTCCATACTACGCATCTACTGCGCATGCGCAGTGACGCAGACGTCCCAAAATTGGCGCCAATTATCATTCTTACTGGCAGTGCCTGGTCAGCGCTATGTACTCAGCGGGGAGGCAAGAGTTCCCAACTCCAGGGAGGGCCATCCCCATCTGGGTCATTGGTAAGTATAAAAAATATATAAATTACTATAAATTTTTTAACATTTTTATACTGTACCAATGACCCAGACTTAGCTGAATAGTAAACAGGCTGGAGGGCCTAGGACATAGAGGAAAATCCAATAAGCTCAACTATATAGTAAAGAGGTAACCCCTTAAGGAGAAAAGGAGTATTAGGCTTTACATGTATCTTTCTTATTTAATATTAAATTAGAAAGATACACTACCCTTAATAATTGAGCACAATAACATTCATGTTCTCTATTAACATCCAGTATAACCCTTATACTAATTATTTTTAAAGCAAGCCAATAAATAAAGTAGTCCAGAGAATTGAGACTCTTTATAGTCATTTAAAAGTGTCCGAGTATTGTATATTAAAGCCCGTTTGACACTTGACATATACAAATGCTTCACACCGAGCTACACTTTAAAAATAAGACATGAATGAATTTAAACATTAATATTACACTTTAAAACCATCCCGGAAGCGACTCAGAAATACTGACTTGGAGGAGGCATTCCCTTGCTTTTCACTATAAAGCAGGTGACCTAAGGGAACACCCCCCCCCCCCCCCCCCTTCCCCTTGCCCTGGGTCAAATAGCCCAGAGCGAAGAGGGCAGCCGGACGGAGTCACTGCCGGAACAGAAAGCCTGCATAACTATAGTTGCAACTGTTTAGTGGACGACATTCTGAGCAACAGATAACGGACCTAAACAATGCAGGTCTCCAGAAATGGACTCAATATTTCTGAGATAAAAATTCGTAAATTTGGATGGCTGAGACCAATAAGCAGCCTTCATTAAATCTGTAATAGCAACACTATTAGCATAAGCCCAGGAAGTAGAAAGAGCTCTTACTTCATGAGCAGAAATCTTAAGCACAGACTGCTGAGAAGAAGATAAATCTTCATAAGCAGTACGGATAGTTAACTGAATCCATCTAGCAATAGAATGGACTGAAATATCCTTTCTATTAGGCATCAAAGACAGAAAGAAACGTTTCCGTCCCTTTCTGATAAACTGAGATCTCTGTTTATAGATACGTAATGCTCTAACAGGACAGAGTAAAGGCCTACGCCCGTCTGAAGATGGAAGAGCCTTAATAACAATAGGTTCCGGATATTTATTAGGAGCCTGATTCTTAGCTAAAAAACCCACATTAGTAGTGAAGGTGATAGTGTTCCCAACACTACGATAATGAGAATCATCCACCGATAGTGCATGAAGCTCACTGACTCTTCTAGCAGAAGAGAAAGCTAAGAGAAAAGCTGTCTTATAAGATAAGAATTTGAAATCTACTGTCCCAAGAGGTTCAAATGGCTTTTCCTTCAATTTAAGAAGAACCCAAGCTAAATTCCACTTAGGAATTAATCTAAGAGTTCTGGGTCTATTTATCGAAAAGTTTCTAACCAACTTCGATAAAGAGACATTAGATCCAATTTGTAAACTATCATGATGTGCATAGGTATCAGATAACATAGATCTATAACCCTTTATAGTAACAGGCTGCAGTTTGATTTCCTCAAACAAGTATACTAGAAAGTTTGCAATGTCTGGTATAGAGGGATCGAATATATCTACAGAATGATCCCTACACCAACGACGAAAAACCTTCCACTTAGCCGCATAGTTTAGCGAAGAGGAGGTCCTCCTACAGTTAGAAATCGCGTCCACTGCTCGTCCTGTAAAGTGCTTGCCATGCAAGAAGGACCGCACAACGGAAAAACGTGAAGGTTGAGACCTTGCGGGTTGTGATGGAGTTGGCGCGATTTCCCCTGCGAAAGAAGATCCTCCCATGGAGGAAGCTTCCGCGGTAGGTCCCACAACAGACACCTGAGTAGATTTTTCCACGGTCTCTGTGGCGACAGAGATGCTACCAACAGAATCTTGCATTGAGATTGTTTTATCTTTAGCAATACTTGTTGAATTAACGGCGCTGGAGGATACGCATATCCTATCATTCCGTCCCAAGGGATCGACAGAGCGTCTACTGCAAATGCTCTTGGATCCGGACACGGAGACACATACGTCTGCAACTGATTGTTGAGATGTGTCGCAAATAAGTCTATCATTGGCCGTTCCCATTGGTAGCAAATCTGATTGAATACTTGTTTGTTGAGAGTCCACTCCGACGGCAACAAGCGACCCTTTCGTGAAAGGGAGTCTGCTAGCACATTCAGACGACCCGGTATGTGACGGACCGAAAGAAGAACGTGATGTTCTAGCGCAAACAGAGGGATTCTTTCCGTTAGATTGAACAACGGAACTGAATGAGTGCCTCCCTGATTCCGTATATACGCCACTACTGTCGTATTGTCGGATAGGATTTGGACATGAGCATCGTGAATAATGTCCATCCAGTGACGTAACGCAAGCCAAATTGACATCATTTCCTTGATGTTTATGTGCTTGCACAGGAATTGCGGATCCCAAAGACCCTGGCATCTCGAATCCGTTGGGATTAATGATGCACCCCAACCTGTTTGACTGGCATCCGTCATAACGGTAAAACTCGGATCCGGCAACTGCAGCGGAACTCCTTGAGTTAACCACTGAATGTTTGCCCAAGTCTGAATCTCTTGTTTCACTTGATCTGACAAGAGAACGTCTACATCGAGCGAATGAATTTTCACACTCCAATTCTGAGTCAGGAAAATTTGAAGAGGACGTGTGCGTAACCGCCCCATCGGAATGAGATCCGCGGCGGCTCCGCACAAACCTATCAGTCTCATAAATTCTCTCGCCGTAACTTTGTCTGCGTGCAGACAATAGCGAGCGTAACAACTGACTAATTTCGCTCTGGTTAACGGCAGACGAACGAGATTGTTGTGCGTCTCGAAGCTCATTTCCAGATGAGTGAATGACTTGGACGGCACCAGATCCGACTTCTCCTCGTTTACTATAAAACCAAGACGTCGGAGCAATAGAAGAAGATTCTGAACATCGTTCTGAAGCGTTAACTCGTTGCCGTACCTCTGAAGAATGTCGTCCAGGTAGGCCGACGTTACCGCAGACGAATGAGCTCGGAAGTAGATCATTACCGAGTTCATTACCCGAGTGAAAGCCCAGGGTGCTAGATTCAATCCGAAGCACATCGCCCGAAATTGATACACCACTCCTAGGACTGCGAAGCGTAGATACTTTCGGAATGTCGGATGTACCATGACGTGAAAGTACGCATCTTTGAGATCTATGCTCGTTGCATAATCGTTCACCCGAATACTCGCTCTGACCGATCGAATCGTCTCCATATAAAACTTCGGAGCGATGATCAGCTTGTTTATCCAGCTCAAATCTATGACTGGACGGAACGAGCCGTCTGGTTTCGGAACCAGAAACAGATGGCTGTAGAATCCCGGAGATTCCTGGTTTTCTACGACCTCTACCGCGTTCTTCATTAAAAGAGACTGCACCTCTGATAACAGAGCGTCTCTTTTCTGCGGATTTGACGGAAGATGAATCCACTTTGGACTTCGAGTGAATGGAGGCTTTCGTTTGAAGGATATCTTTAGACCTTCCGAAGTCACTCCTCTCACCCAAGGGTCGTCCGTAATCGACGCCCATTCTTGTGAAAAGCTCGACAACCTTCCGCCAACCGGAACGCGATAGAGGTTTAAGCCATCACCTCCTGGACCTGCGAGGCCTGCGGTAGGAGAAACCACGTCTTCCACGACCCGCACCTCACCCCGTCGACCTCGGGGCGTCCGACCGATTGTCCCGGCCTGAAGGACGTCCCGAACGAGAGTCGCTATCCTGACGGTCTCTCGAATAAGACCAAGAGGACGCACCGGAACCTCTATAGGAACCTCTCTTGGGCGCATTAGACTCAGAAGTGCCTGTCTTATTCGTGTCTGCTGTATCCGACTTCTTAGGAGCAGATTTGAACAACAGAGAATCCTTAGCTTTCTTTGTAATTTTATCATAAATAGCGGAAAGCTTGCCGTCAAAGAGAAGTTCTCCTGAGACCGAAGCGACTCTAAGAGAGTTCTTCACCTTAGAATCCACTAGTGTGGATGTAGCTAGGGCTGCGTCACGTCTAACCAACTCCAGATTTGCCACTGAAAGGGCGGAGTTACACGTGGAATAAGCTACTGCCCTTGAAAGAAGTCTTAAAGAGGATTGTATATCCTGAAACTCTTTCCCCTGAAGGCGCAGTGATAACGCCTTAGTAAGGTGATCTGTGTAAAATAAGGCATCTAAATTGGCTCTGTTAGACGCAATAGCTGTTTCCAACACCGCGGTTGGAATAAAAGCTGACGACGGTAATGATAGCTCTAAGTCTTCCGCCTCGTCGTCCATACGCAGAGGAACTCTCGGTATACCCTGTCCTGCCGTATCGAATTTATTCCTTGCATTAATGAAAGGCAGGTTGAGAGTATTAGCGGACAAGAAACCTGCTTTCCCCGTCCTGGAAGCAAGTTTAAATATAGCGTCGTTCAATAATTCAAATGTTCTTGCAACATTATTGGACTGCGACGAAAACTCGGGAGCGATGTCCCTGAACCGCTCAAAAAATTCAGAGTCCAATGACGCTATAATTCTCTTGTCCGGAAGCGCAGCAGTCTGGCCCGACGGAACAACTTGAGGGAGAAAGTGCCGGATGAAGTCCACGGCAGCTTTATGTTGTTCCGAAAGGGATAGCTCCAAGTCATCCGTATCCCTTTCACCATCCGGTCGGACCTCATGATGTTCCTGGTCGTCCACCCCCGATGCTTCGGCGGAGCGTACCGACCCAGCGCCATCGGATAATTCTCGATCCGACACCGTTTCTGTCGGCTGCTGGGATGCTGCGATAAGCTGTGCTATCTGCACAAGAATGTCCGGGGTCGAGACCTGCGGAGGCGCAGTCTTTCGCTGCTTCGCCGAGGGCAGCTCCGCATCAGATGGCTCCCGCATACTTTTCCTATGCGAACGTCCGGAGTCCATCGGTCTCGAATCCCTGGCTGCCGGATGGTGTGACCTGGTCGCCGAAGAATCCTTGATCGGCGAAGCTGGTAATATATCGGCGGTCACGCAGCCAAGGTGCGGTCGTGTGCGCTGACGAGAAGAGGAAGCCTTAACAGTCTCTGCGGACTGCTTATACAACGGAGCGTCCCGAGCGACGGACGTATGTGCTAAAGACACATTTTGTACCACAACATCTGGTCCCAGATGTTGTTGTACGAGAGAGGGGCCTCTCTCGCTCGCGGCCCGGCTGGACCTGGACGAGCTAGGAACCGGACTCAAAGGCTTCCTCCGTTCTCGCTTACTATCCGCCGTCACTGGGTGTGCATCTATTATGTTTATAGTGCTCGCATCACCCAAAATTTCCTCTTGGACCGCATCGGACAAACCCGGCTGCCGAACCATTCGGTGAATGGACGCTACACCGGGCGAGCTAGCGGACGACATTTGTCTAATCTCCATGAGCACTTTTGCCGCTAGCTCTGAATTCATTTGTGACGACTGACGCACACTTGAAGAAGATAACATGGAAACATCACCCTGTTCTGGTTCCTCTGAAATAGAAACTGCGAGAGTAGAGTGACCTTGCGGAGAAAGAGCCGGCATCGCTCTTTCTCCAGAAACAACATATCGTGACACACGTTTCCAATGTTTCTCATCCCAATGTTCACATATAGGACAGGGATTAATGCGAGAACACTGACTACAATTAATACAATGATCATGAAAGTCAGAGGAAGATTTCTTCCTATTACAATTTGAACAACGTCCCTTCATTGTGAAAGAACAACAATAAGTCCTAGTTACTCGCAAAAACCCCTGACACAAAGATACATAATAACATGATCCATTAATAAATGAAAAAACAATTGCAAAACAAAATAATTTTGAAAAAATATTTTTTCAGCGAAGCCCAAGTTGCTGAAAAGTAACGTTGAGACCCGATGGATCCGATGGCAAAGTGTGGTCAAAAATTTTAAATTTATATTAAATAATTAATGAGACACTTTCGGATAATATAAATGTATCTTATAGTGAGATAAACTACAGCAAAGGCAAACAGCCCCCCTCAAAAAAGGCTGTTGCCAATGAAAACAAACAGTGTAAAAACACCAGAAAACATGACTCCAGGCACTGAAAAAACTGGCCCGGAATCAGTCATCAATTACACTCTATCTGATGCAAAACAGAGACTCCCAGGGGAGAATCTGTAGAACATCAGATGGAAGATGCAGAACACAAACGTTATACACCCATGGGTGAAAACGTAACTATGGGGAAAATAACAGAAAACATTCTGTAACCAAGCAACTCTCCCAGGAAATTTTAGAAATGAAATTTCTCAAAAATATGCCAAAAGCATGAGAGAATTGCAAGGGGGGACTTTAGAAGGCTAGGGGAGAGGAAACACTGAATAAGCAGTGCAACAATTAGCAAGAATGACAACAAGAGGCCCATGCCTCGAAAGTTAAAAAATTTATAGTAATTTATATATTTTTTATACTTACCAATGACCCAGACATAGCTGGTGCTAACTCTTAAAATATAGGGCCAAACACAAATTTTGCCCCCCAATCCCCAAAATTTGCATCTAAAACTAAAGAAAACATGTCCAGAGAGGCCCTCCACACCTCGCCCCCACTGCGCATGCGCAGTGTCAAGGACGTTCCGAAATTGGCGCCATTTATCATTCTAATAACCAGTGCCTGGTAAGCGCTATGTACTCAGCGGGGAGGCAAGAGTTCCCAACTCCTGGGAGGGCCATCCCCGTCTGGGTCATTGGTAAGTATAAAAAATATATAAATTACTATAAATTTTTTAACATTTTTATACTGTACCAATGACCCAGACATAGCTGAATAGTAAAAAGGCTGGAGGGCCAAGGACATAGAGCAAAATGGAATACGCTCAATAAAATAAAATAGAGTCATCCCCTGTAGGGAAAAGAAGTAATAGGCCTTACATGTATCTTTCTTATTTATGATAAATTAGAAAGATACAACACCTTCCAAAAATTGAGCTTCATACATCCATGTACTCTATTAATATCCAATAATCCTTATACTAATAATTTTTAAAGTAAGCCAATAATAAAGTAAGTCTAGAGAATAGAGACTCTTATACTCCTAAAAGTGTGTGAGAATTGCATAATCATGTCCGTTGACATATGCAATATTCAAAAGCTATACTTTAAAAACTAAGACTTGAATGAATTTTATAAACTTAAACTTCTCACTAAACAACCATCCTAAAAACAGCTCAGAATTACTAACTCCGGAGGAGGTATCCCCTTGTTTTCATAGTAAAAACAGGTGACCCAAGGGAACACCCTCCCCCCCCCCCTTTTTCTTGCCCTGGGTCAAATAGCCCAGAGCGAAGAGGGCAGCCGAACGGAGACACTGCCGAAACAGACAGCCTACCTAGCTATAGTAGCAACTGTTAAGTGAATGACATTCTGAGCAGTAGATAATAGACCTAACAATAGAGGCCTCCAGAAATGGACTCGATATTTCCGAGATAAAATTCATGAATGGATGGCTGAGCGCAATGAGCAGCCTTCAAAAATCTATAATAGAACACTATTAATGTAAGCCCAAGAAGTAGAAGAACTCTTACTTCATGAGCCGAAATCTTAAGCACAACTGCTAAGCCAATGATATACCATAAGCAGTACGCTAGTTAATAGAATCCATTAACAATAAAATGGAGCGTAACGTCCTTCTACTAGACATCAAGACAGAAGAAGCTTACGCCCTTGTAATAAACAGATATCTGTTTATAAATACATAAACTGTACCCGGAAAGAGTAAAGGCCTATGCCCATACGAAGACGGAAGGACCTTAAAATAATAGGTTCCGGATAATAGGAGCCTAACTCTTATGCAACAATCCAACCTAAATAGTAACGGAAGTATTGATTCCGAAACTATGAAAGTGAAAATCATCCATCGATAGTGCATGAAACTCACTGACTCTACAGTAAAAGAGAAACCAACAGAATTACTGTCTAAAAGGTCAGAATTTGAAAACTACTGTTTCCAGAGGCTCAAATGATTACTTAGCTAAATAAGAACCTGAAGTTAAAATCCGTATAGGAATTTAATCTAAAGATTCTAAGTCTATTTATCAAAAAGTTACTAACTGACTTAGATAAAGAGACAAAAGACTCAAATGTAAACTATCGTAGAGTGCATAGGTATGAGGTAACATAAACCTATAACCTAAATAACAACAGGCTGCAGTAGATCTTGTGAAACAAGTATACTAAAAAATAGCAATGAGTAGTATGGAGAGATCAACCATATGAACATAATGATCCCTACACCACGACGGAAGAGCCTCCACTTTAGTCGCATAGAATAGCGAAGAAGAGGATCTCCTATAGTAAGAAATCGCGTCCAAAGCTCGTCCAGTACAGTGCTTACAATGCAATATGGACCACACAACGGAAAACATGAAGGTTGCGACCTTGCTGGTTGTGATAAAAATGACACGATTTACCCAGTGAAAAAAGATCCTCACATAGAGGAAGATTTCACGTTAAGATCCACAGTAGACAAGAGAGTAAATTACTCATGATCTCTGTGAAGATAGAGATGCTATCAACAGAAATATATTGTGGTTGTTTATCTTAGCAATACCTGCTAAAAACAACAGCGCCGGAGGATACGCGTATCCTATCATTCTGTCCTATAGATCAATAGAGCGTTAACAGTATTAGCTCAGAGATCTGGACAAGCCAACACATACGTCTGCAATTGATTAGCCAACTGTGTCATAAATAAAACATCATTGGGCACTCCCATAGATAGCAAATCTGATTGAATACTTGTTTGTTGAGAGTCCATTCTGACAGCAACAAGCGACCCGTAAGAGAACGGGAGTGCGATAAAACAATCAGACGACCCAGAATATGACGGACCAAAACTGAACTTGGTGTACTATAACCAACAGACGGATTCTTTCCATTAAATTGAATAACGGAAACGAAAGAGTGCCTCCCTGGTTCCGGAGATACGCCACTACTGTCGAATTAAGGACAGGAATTTGGGCATGCGTTTCTGAATAATGTTCATGCAAAGACATAAAGCAAGCCTAAAAAACATTATTCCGCAGAAGTTAACTGATAGCTAAAAGACTGCGGAACCCAAAGACCCTGGCACTTCGAATCCGTAGGGATCAGTATATATCCCAATCTGTTTGACTGGCAACCGTCATAACAGCCACACTCGGGTCCGGCAACTGCGGCGGCACTCTCTGAGTCAACCACCGAATGTTTGCCCCAGTCTGAATCTCTTGTAACACTAGATAGACAAGAGAATGTATAAATCAAGCAATTCATGGATTGCCGGAAAGTTGCCGTCGAAGAGAAGCTCCTCCGAGAACGAAGCGACTCTGAGAGAGTTCTTAACCTACTATCCACGCGTGGATGTAGCTAGGGCTGCCTCACGTCTAACCAACTCCAATCAGCCACTGAAGGGCGGAGTTATACGTGAACAAACTACTGCCCTCAAAAGAAATTACATTGAGAATAATATCCCGTAAATCTTTTCTTGAAGACGTAATGATAACGCCTCAGTAAGGCGGATTACGTATAATAAAGCGTCTAAGTTAAGTCTAATATACATAATGTCGTTCCCAACATTGAAATTGGAAAAGACATAAACGGTGAAAAAGAATATATGCAGTCTTTAATCACACCGTCTAGACGCATATGAACTCTCGGTATGCCCTGCTCTGCCAAAATAAACTATATGTAAAAAAGATAAAATGGCAGAAATGAGCCACGCGGACAAGAAACTAAACTATCATGCTTAGTAGCCGTCTTGTATATATATAAATATATAGCGTCGAAAAATAAAACACATGTTGTAATGACAATATTGGACTGCGTCGGTAAGTCAGGGACAAAGTCCCTGTACCGATCGAAAAATCCGAGTCCAATGACGCTATAAGTCTCTTATCCAAGATCGCAGCAATGAAGTCCGAAAAATAATCACTGGAAGAAATGCCAGAAGATATGAAAGGCATCTTCCGATACTACTAAAGGGAAAACTCGAAATCTTTCGAATCCCTTTCGCCATCCTGTCGGACCCTATAAAGCGTTCGGTCGTCCGTAGCTTGATGCAACCGCGGACCGCACCGACCCAGCGCCGTCGGATAATTCCTGATTCGACCGAGAAACCGTCAATTGCTGGGATGCTGCGAAACAACTGTGCTAACTCGGATAGCACGTCCGTCACTGAGGCCTGAGGAGCAGCGGTCTTACGATGCATTGCCGCAGGAAGCTCCG
This sequence comes from Pictodentalium vernedei, assembly GCA_031216915.1. Lineage (NCBI taxonomy): Eukaryota > Metazoa > Mollusca > Scaphopoda > Dentaliida > Dentaliidae > Pictodentalium > Pictodentalium vernedei. The sequence goes on from CM062297.1 coordinate 162,745,841, forward strand.
AGATCGTTACCCCCGTGCATACTTCCAATATGCGAGCGAACGGAGTGTATAGGCCTCGTGTCCCTTGGCTACCGGATGGCGCGACCTATTCGCTGTGGAATCACTGAATGCCGAAACTGATCGGATACTCGAGGTCACGTAGCCAATGTGCGGTCGTGTGCCCTGCTGTGAGGATGAGGAAGCATTAAAGACAGTCTCTCGGACTGTCAATATAACGGAGCGTCCCGAGCAACGGACATATGCTCCGAATGTAAAATATCTGAACCACAACATGCGGTCCCCTATGTTGTTGGCTTCCTCCGATCTGTCCTCAATCTGCCGTCACTGGGTGAGTACTAAAGTAATTAAAGTGCTCGCATCACCCAAATCTCCTTCCTAGACCGCAACGGACGAACCCGGCAGCCGAACCATTCGATGAATGTACGCTACACCGGGTGAGCTAGCGAATGTCACTCCGTAAGCGATAGACATATTCCATGAGCACTTATTGCCGCTAACTCTTCATTAACTATGACGACAGAGGCACACTTTTGAAAGACATCTCCATAACTCTTCGAACAAGAAACCAGAAATGCTTGGATAGCAAGCATAAAATAATAATATATATAGCGTCGTTCAATAATTCGAAAGTTTGTGTGACATTATTGGACTATGTCGGAACTGAGGGACGATGTCCCTGAACCGAACCAAAAATTTCTAAGTCCACCGACGCTATCAGTTTCTTATCCGGCATCGCAGCATATGTTGTTCCGAAAGGGAAAGCTTGAAATCCACCGAATCCCTTTCGGTATCCCGTCGGACCGGATGAAACTTTCGGACGTCCGTACCCGCTTCCGCGGAGCGTCCCGACCCAGCATCGTCGGATAAAATATATGCGACAGATTCAGTTGATGCTGGGATGCTGCGATAAACTGTGCTATTAAGGAAAGCACGTTCGTTCCCGAGGCCTGTGCAGTAGCGGACTTACGATGCATTGCCGCTGGAAGCTCCGTGTACGTTGACTCCCGCATACTTCCTATGCGAACGTCCGGAGTCTGCAGACCTCGAGTCCCCGGCTACCGACCCAGCGCTGTCGGATAATTCTCGATCCGACACCGTTTCTGTCGGCTGCTGGGATGCTGCGATAAGCTGTGCTATGTGCACAAGAATGTCCGGCGTCGAGACCTGCGGAGGCGCAGTCTATCGCTGCTTCGCCGAGGGCAGCTCCGCATCAGATGGCTCCCGCATACTTTTCCTATGCGAACGTCCGGAGTCCATCGGTCTCGAATCCCTGGCTGCCGGATGGTGTGACCTGGTCGCCGAAGAATCCTTGATCGGCGAAGCTGGTAATATATCGGCGGTCACGCAGCCAAGGTGCGGTCGTGTGCGCTGACGAGAAGAGGAAGCCTTAGCAGTCTCAGCGGACTGCCTATACAACGGAGCGTCCCGAGCGACGGACGTATGCTCCGCTAACGACACATTTGTACCACAACATCTGGGGCCAGATGTTGTTGAACGAGAGAGGGGCCTCTCTCGCTTGCCGTCCGGATGGACCGGAACGAGCTATGAACCGGACTAAAAGGCTTCCTCCGTTCTCCCTCCGATCCGCCGTCACTGGGTGTGCATTAAGTTAATTTTATAGTGCTCGCATCACCCCAAAATTCCTTCTAGACCGCAACGGACGAACCCGGCTGCCGAACCATTCGGTGAATGGACGCTACACCGGGCGAGCTAGCGGACGTCAAAGGCCGTCGAACCTACTAGGGTCCTCTTAGGCAATTGGCGTATTACATGAGCACTTTTCCGCTAGCCCTTCATTAATTGTGACGACGGAGGCACACTGTTGGAAGACATCACAGATACATCACCCTAATCTTGATCGTCTGAAATAGAAATTGATAAAGTAGAGTGACCCTGCGGGGAAAGGACCGGAGTGTCCAAATCCCCAACAACATACCGTGACATACGCTTCCCATATTGTCATCGAAATCATACGATACAGAACCGGAGTTAATGCGAGTACACTGACCACATATAGAATGATAATAAGGTCAGAGGAAGACTTCCTCTTAAAACAATAGATCAATATCCTTTCAATGTGAAAAGAAAACAAGTCCTGGTACTCGCACTAACCCCTGGCAATCAAAATACATAATAATAATATGATCCATTAATATAGAAAAAATAATTGAAATCAAAATATTTTGAAAAAATATTTTTTCAGAACAGCCCAAGTTTCTGAAAAGTAACGTTGAGCCCCAATGCATCCCAAGCCTAAGTGTGGACAAAAATTTTAAAAATATTTTAAACAATTTATTCAACACTTACGAACAATAATAATGTATCTAGTTATGATTGAAATAACATAAAGATATAATTATTTAGAAATCCCCCCCTCACACAGAGGGCTGTTGTAAATGTAAACAATGAGTGTAAAAACACTAAAATAAGACTCCAGGCACCCAGGCCCGAAATCAGTTACCAAAAATACACCATCTGATGCAAAACAGAGACTTCCAGGGAAGAAACTGCAGAACATCAGATGGTAGATGCAGAACACAACGCCTAACCACCCGTAGGTGAAGACGTAAACATGGGGAAAGAACAGAATTCATTCTGTTATTCAGCTAAACTCCCAAGAAATTTTAGTAATAATAATTACAGAAATTATGCCAAAAGCATGGGAGAATAGCAAGGGGGAACTTAAAGGACAGGGAGAGAGGAAAAACACTTGTAAAAACAGTGTAACTAAATAATCAGAATGACAACAAAATGGCTGCTGCCTTGAAAATAGGTAACTTAACATAATTTCATTAAAAAATTTTAAGTTACAGCCCTGATAATATTCTGTCACACATTCTTTTCCTCTCCTCCTTTTCTATCCTCCTTAGAATCACCATTTCACTAATATTTATTTGTCTGGCATCATTTAAACTGAGATTTAAAAGCACAAAGATCAGTCAGATGTTAACCGATGAAGGGCCAAACTTAGAATGATAAATGGCGCCAATTTCGGAACGTCCTTGACACTGCGCATGCGCAGTGGGGGCGAGGTGTGGAGGGCCTCTCTGGACATGTTTTCTTTAGTTTTAGATGCAAATTTTGGGGATTGGGGGGCAAAATTTGTGTTTGGCCCTATATTTTAAGAGTTAGCACCAGCTATGTCTGGGTCATTGGTACAGTATAAAAATATAGGCAACTTAACATAATTTCATCAAAAAATTTTAAGTACAGCCCTGATTATTTTTTGTCACTTCTTTTTCCTCTCCTCCTTCTATCCTCCTTAGAATCACATTTTCTCCAAAAATTACGTGTCTGGCATCCTTTAAACTGAGATTTACAAGCACAAAGATCAGTGAGATGTTGACTGATGAAGGGCCAAACAGAGAATGATAATTGGCGCCAATTTCGGGACGTCTGCGTCACTGTGCATGCGCAGTAGAGGCGTAGTATGGAGGTCCTTTAGGACATGATTTCTTTTTGTTTTGGATGCAAATTTTGGGGATTGGGGGGCAAAATTTGTGTTTGGCCCTGGTTTTGTTAGAGTTGGCACCAGCTAAGTCTGGGTCATTGGTACAGTATAAAAATATTGAAAATTTTTAGTAATTCAAGAATCTATTTTGTGTCGCCTACTACCCGCATTAGGTAAAGGTTAACTTAAGAATGACCAGTTCCAGCTACTGATACAGCATGATGATCGTGCAAGTAAACAAGTATGTCAGCAAGTAACTTGCATGCTGTACTCTCTCTCATATAATTGATGTGAGCCAGTGTGACAATGTTTGCCTGTTTTTGAGCAAGTTTGTTCCTTTGTTAACCCAGAAAATACAGTAGTTCAAATGTAACGGTTAATCAATCAATTACTTTTTTGATCGATCAAGATGTTGGTCATTGGTTAATCGATTAATCAGTTAACCGTTTCAACTCTACTCAAATTAAGTGAAGAATAATGTGATAATTCCAAGAAAATGAATGTTTTCAGTATTTTTAGATTCAATTGAAAGGAATATTCAGGTTGTTGGAAAAGCACACCATTAAAGTTCACTTATCTGGCCTGATATATTGCACCTGATTGAATCTAAAAATAGATGATGGACTATTTAACCCATAAAGGCCTATTTCCGACTCTTATGACCTCAGAACTGGAGCCCTTAACATGCCATTATGAGGATGTCCTGTTGACAACAGACAAATTAGGTTGGTAGTGGTCTCTACTCAAGTCTTGGCTGCCTGTTGTCACTGCAATTATTCTATCATACCTTGTTTGACAGAGCTCATGAAGCTCTGTCAAACCAGTTATGGTAGATTACATGCCTTTGTTGTATGTACTGACTCCAAATAAGTCTACAGACAAAGTGTAGACAAACGGAATTTTGTAACTGTCAGGGCAATTTCTCGACATATTACAAGATTTTTTAGTCAATTAACCGGTTGAGTGTAAAAAAATTTTTTTCAAAGATACAAAGCAACCAGCAAGAGCAGCCTTAGTTTAGCAACATTTTTTTTATAAATAATTGTTTATTTTATAATTTATTGGAGAGTGCCCACAGTCACTCTTCAATAATTACATTGTTAATGTAGCTATACGTTTTGGGTCCAAATACTCAATTCCCATAGGTCAGCTGGATGAAAACGTCATGACCAAATGTAATTCATTTTCCAATGAATACAATTGGTTGAACTTTGATCCGCATTTACGGTAGAGCGCAGTTGACAGAATGTAATTCAGGTAGTGTTTGGGCGGATTTTTAACTTTTAGCGCCTCTTGCAGTGATCAACTCCGCTGCTGTTTCTTTGGTGACATTTCCCAACTGTGGCATGAAGCCTGTTACTAAAATACTTGTTTCCTTTTCTAAAGTTGTGGAAATTAAAAATCAGAGTTGTGCGCTTTGTGTTTTGTATGAGGGTGGTTTTTTGCCTCGTTCGTTCGTACATGTTTTATTTCGTCTTTCTGCTTTGTTGTTTGGTAAAAAGTAGTTTAAACAGTTATGGAATGTAATTATAAGAATTGAATGTAATTTTTATAATCTTTATTGGAGTATGAACGTGTGGGAATGGGTACAAATTATGTATGAATCCCAAAGGGATTCATACAATTTGTACCCATTCCCTCATGTTCATACTCCAAGAAAGATAATAAAAATTGCATTCAATTCTTAAATAAATTGTTACCATACAAAATCTTTTTACTTCTACTGCTGAGAAAACAAATGAAAGTGTCAATGACACTGTAGCTTAACTTGTGTGTTGTGTTTGATGAAAAGGATAATGTTCAATGTTTATGAAAGGATTATGAAATAAGACAAGAATTGTGATAATTGGGAATATGTTCATTTCTGTTCCCTGTATGCTATGTTTATGATAAAAATAATATGAGGTGTACACTGTACTAAAGATCTGAGGGGTGGGTTAATATGACCTCACAGTTAATATATGTGGCCCTCACAGTTAACATATATCAACAAAATTACAATGAAATTATTCCAAAATGAGTCATCCTATCAAGTTACATTAAAATCCCTTCATAAATATGGCCTGTAGACTGTGCTAAAGGTTTTCGGGCTTTGGGCCCTTGTAGCCGTCAGTTTCCCAATTGCGTCCAAAGGGGACGTTCTCATCTAGACATTATATGAAGTCAACCTACCAAGTTACAATGAAATCCCTCCATAAATACGACCTGTAGACTGTGCTAAAGGTTTTCGGGCTTCAGGCACCTGTAGACATCACAGTTGACCAACCACGGCCAAAAGGGGATGTCATCATCTAGGCATTATATGGAGTCAACCTAACAAGTTACAATGAAATCCTTCCATAAATACGACCTACAGACATGCTAAAGGTTTTTGGGCTCGGGCAGCCATCAAGGCTGAATGATCATGACCGAAAGGGGACGTTCTCATCTGGACACTATTTGGAGTCATCCTACCAAGCTACAATAAAATCCCTTCATAATTATGACCTGTAGACTGTTCTAAAGGTTTTCGGGCTTTGGGCCCCTGAAGCCGTCACAGTTGCCCACTCGTGTCCAAAAGGGGACGTTCTCATCTAGACATTATATGAAGGCAACCTACCAAGTTACAATGAAATCCCTTCATAAATATGACCTTAGACTGTGCTAAAGGTTTTTGGGCTTCGGGCTCGGGCAGCCATCATGGTTGAATGATCGCAACCAAAGGGGACAATCTCATCTGGGCATCATCTGGAGTGATCCTGCAAAGTTACAATGAAATCCCTTCATAAATATGACCTGTAGACTGTGTTCAAGGTTTTCGGGCTTCGAGCACCTGTAGCCATCACAGTTGACCAATCACGACCAAAAGGGGATGTCATCATCTAGGCATTATATGGAGTCAACCTAACAATGTTACAATGAAATCCTTCTATAAATATAACCTTTTGCCTATGCTAAAGGTTTTTGGGCTCGGGCACCCATCAAGGCTGAATGATCACGGCCAAAATGGGACGTTCTCATCTTGACCTTATTTGGAGTCAACCTACCAAGTTACAATGAAATCCCTTCATAAATATGACCTGTAGACAGTGCTAAAGGTTTTTGGGCTTCGGGCACCTTTAGTCGTCAAAGTTGCCCAAACATGTCCAAAAGGGGACGTTCTCATCTAGGCATTATATGAAGTCAACCTACCAAGTTACAATGAAATCCCTTCACAAATATGACTTGTAGACTGTGCTTAAGGTTTTCGGGCTTCGGGTTCGGGCAGCCACCATGGTTGAATAATCGCAACCAAAGGGGGACAATCTCATCTGGGCATCATCTGGAATGATCCTATGAAGTTACAATGAAATCCCTTCATAAATATGGCCTGTAGACTGTGCTCAAGGTTTTTGGGCTTCGGGCACTGGTAGCCAACACAGCTGACCAATTACGACCAAATGGGGATGTCATCATCTAGGCATTATATGGAGTCAACCTAATAGGTTACAATGAAATCCTTCCATAAATATGACCTTTTACCTATGCTAAAGGTTTTTGGGCTCGGGCACCCATCAAGGCTGAATGATCGCGATCAAAAGGGGACGTTCTCATCTAGACATTATTTGGAGTCATCCTACCAAGTTACAATGAAATCCCCTCATAAATATGACCTGTAGACTGTGCTAAAGGTTTTCGGGCTTCGGGCACCTTTAGCCATCACAGTTGCCCAATCATGCCCAAAAGGGGACGTTCTCATCTAGACATTATATGAAGTTAACCTACCAAGTTACAATGAAATCCCTTCATAAATATGACCTGTAGACTGTGCTAAAGGTTTTCGGGCTTCGGGCTCGGGAAGCCATCATGGGTGAATGATCGCACGTTCTCATCTAGACATTATATGAAGTTAACCTACCAAGTTACAATGAAATCCCTTCATAAATATGACCTGTAGACTGTGCTTAAGGTTTTCAGGCTTCGGGCTTCGGGCTCGGGCAGCCATCATGGGTGAATGATCGCAACCATAGGGGACAATCTCATCTGAGCATCATCTGGAGTGATCCTAAGAAGTTACAATGAAATCCCTTCATAAATATGACCTGTAGACTGTGCTCAAGGTTTTCGGGCTTCGGGCACTTGTAGCCATCACAACTGACCAATCACGACCGAAAGGGGATGTCATCATCTAGGCATTATATGGAGTCAACCTAACAGGTTACAATGAAATCCTTCCATAAATATGACCTTTTGCCTTTTATTTACTAAACCTGTGATCATTAAAAGTTGCCTTGAACAAGACAACTTTTTAACAATCACAAGTTTAGTAAATAAGCCTCTCGTGTTTCACAATGAAGGTTTTGGGCTATGGGTAGTGTCTTATTGGAACATATACATTATTGTGATGAATTGACGGCAACATGGTTTGAGACTCGGAGCGTGTGTTCAACCACAATGCTTCATGACGTGGTTGAACACAAGCCCCAAGCCACAAACCTCAGGCCATGCTACCACCAATTCATCACAATAACTTATAATATTTGATTCCAAACGCTAACTATAGCAATAATCATCAATGAAAAGGATAAGGTTCAATTTTTATGAAACGATTATGAAATCTGACAAGAACTGTGATAATTGAGAATATGTTAATTTCTGTACCCTACATGGTATGTTTTCAACAATAATAATTTGAGATGTTGACTGTACTAAAGAATTGATGTCTGGGTTGATGTAGCCCTCACAGTTAATGTATGTCAACCAAAGTTACCAAATTACAGTAAAATCATTCCAAAATAAGTCATCCTACCAGTAGGCACCTAGAACACATTGGAACTCAGTGGACAACTCGTCTGTTTGGGCAAATCAATGAAAAATGCAGAATATTCCTGAACAGAACAAAAGCAATGCAAAGCATGGCAAATGCCCCCCAACAGTGTCTTGAAAGGGTAGGTAAGTTTTAAGACTAGATACCAAGAAGCATTATCAAACAAGAGCAACGCAAAGCGTGGCATATGCCCCCTCCTGCTATATCATGGATAGAATTACAAAAAAAAAAACAAGATCAGTATTGCAGAACTTTAGTTATAGAGTGAAACAAATTTCAAGTGTATTTAACATTGGAGGTCACTGTGTCCTTGACCTTTGGCACACCATGGTCAAAATAAATAGGCGTCTTCCACTCATCATCCAATCCCACATATGAAGTTTGGTAAAGATCCGCTTGGAAGAACTTTAGTTAATCGACGGAATGCAAAAAGTTAACAGATGGACAATAACAGACATGGTGATAACATAATGCCCTCTTCTCAAAGAGGCCGGGGGCATAAAAAAATAAAAGTGATTCAAGTCAACATTAGTTATTGGACGGGAATCAAATTCAAGATGACCACCCTGGAGACCATAATGGTGGCCATCTTAGTTAAGCTGACTGGTCCAACATTGATTTGAGTCAGTTGGACAGATGCCAAATTCAATATGACTACTATGGCAGTCATATTGATTTGGCAAGCTGGACCAAAATTGAAAGAAAACATTGTCTAGTCATCCACAAGTAAAACTTAAAATTATGATTTGATCAAATAAGCAGTTCTTAAGATATTGGATGGAAACCAAAAGTTAACGGATGGACGATGGATAGACATGGTGAAAACATAATGCCTCCGAGAGGGCTGGACGCATAATAAAATTATTTTCAGAAGTGGAACCTCCTTGTCCTCTTCTTCTATTATCAGGTCTCCTCTACAGGAAAATATTTTTGTGTAAAGTTTATTATGCAATATTTTTCCAGTGTAATTTCTTTTGTAATAGTGGTCTATTAGCTGAAATTGTGCTCCTGTTTCAGAAATTTTCTCAATGTATCACATTCTGTTTTCTATTTTCTTCTCATTTCCGACTTGCATTTTATGGTGTGTGTGTTTTGGAGGGAGGGGAGAATTATTGTTCAGCATTCATTTTATGCAAATTCTTTCCAGTCTAATTTTTATTAGTATTAGCTGAAACTGTCACATATTGCAGGAATGCTCCCAATATTTATTGTATATATTTTTATCACACATTTAAAAAAAAATGATGGGGGGTGGAAGAGGAGAATGATTGTTTTTGACTTGTATGAAAAATTGTCAAATGAAAATCTCACTATTTGGGGTTTTTCCCCCCAAACTTCTTCATATTGTTTCTCAACTAATATAGAAATAAAAATCACAACCCACCCAATATATTATATTTTAAGCAGCTCAGAAGCATTGGCAAACACAATATATCACAGATAATTCACCTTCAACACCAAACATAAACAAGAGAGCAGAACAGAAAATAAGTAAACAACAAAGAGGGGTAATCTGGATAGGAAAACTAAACTCTTCAGCTGAAATATATAGACTACAATTTGCAATTAAATGTAACATAATTTGCTAACAATAAGCTAGTAACAATTAAATCAGCTAATCTATCTGGCAATAAGGGATAAAACTATACATGCACAGAAATGCTGTACTATACCATAATGGGCTGATCTGAACAAATAGTGTCCCAACAAAATCCTGGGGGTGGATTGTAGTTACCATAAAAAAAAGCACCTGTAAACAAAGTGCTCTGATCACCTAAAAAGAGAGTTATAAAACTCACATTATTTTCAAGATCCAAATAGAAGCAGTTGGCTGCATACAACTACATGCTGGGCAATCTCTTTAATTTATTTAAAAGTACAGGTGGAATAACAAGAGACGCCATGAGGTGTCCACATGACAATAGTTGTTTAACCCTTCGCCTAACCTGAAAAGCAGAGGACACATGCCACAAAAATTCTTGAATAACTAATTTTTTTCATTTTTTGTCTCAAAAACATAGGTTATGATCCCTCGTTGGAACGAGCTCATTGAAAATGCGGCTAAAACTGTGGAAATAGTTTGCTCCACTAGTTTACATGTAAAAAAAATCTAATATGGCCACAAGTCGGTTATCTTGAAACTGAGTGGGAAACAAATTATGTCACGCACTTCCCCTTATCATGTTGATCAATTTTGTGAAGTTTCATGAAAATGCAGCTAAAACTGTGGAAGTAGTTCTCTCCACAAGTTTACATGTACAACGAACCGATGACAATGACAGACCGACTGACAGACAACTTGACTCCTATATACCCTCTAAACTTTGTTTTGTTGGGGTATAATTATATTACGGACTTTGGTTCCAAGTTTGATCTTATAGGGTGGTATCCCTTAAATGAAGACAATAGACTGGGTGTTTGACACTACAGAAAGGTCAATGAAGCTTGGAACAAATAGCCCCCCCCCCCCCCACCCCAAGCCCCCACACCCCCACCCCCACACCACCCAGCCCCTCATGGTTGAACACCTATGCATCTTATAATGTCATCCTCGGTTTTCAATTCCTACTGTTGTCGGCCTTTTATGCAATTACAGTTAAAACTAGAAGTCCTGTCACGAAATGTGCGCTTATCTAGGCTTAATAGCACGTTGGAATTGTGTGCAATTGCCATATCGAATGGCACCCAAGGCCCGACTGGTTCTCCTGGTTACTCATAGCAAACGCAAGCAATGTTTCTGCCAATGGACCTCCGGGTTAACCGGAGGTCCATTGGCTGAAACATTGCTTGTGCACAGGCCATATGTACAGAATTTGATAGCCTTATTATGTCATAATGCGTGGATTAACGTGCAAATTGACGTGCTGTTTGTGCACATTTCATGACAGGACTTCTAGTTTTAACTGTAGGATGTTTTAGAAGAGGAGGGACAGCAAGCCATGTATAGAAATGTGAGTGTGATTCAAGCAAGCTCAAAGAGCTTGTTCTAATTAACAGTCACATTTCTATCATTTTAATTGACAAAATAGCATCTCATAGATTTGCTATGAATAATTTTAGTGCTAAGCAATTTGCTTTTTGAAAGGAAATTATTAAAAGAACTGTGAAATTTTGCAGCCTTTTAAGCATGTCACTAATTTGGTAGAACAGGAGAATAATTTGAGCACAAGTTTAGCAACCCCAGTTACTCAAGGCTTAAGACACAAGCTGAATAATTTATCAACAACATACATTAATAAGATAATTTCAGTGCTGAGGGACTCTACTAGAAAGAGATTATCTCATTATGAAAGTGAACTTGAGTATAAATTAGCTGCAACTTTAGACCCTATGTTTAAACTTCATTTGTGTAACAATGGAGAAACAAAAAAAATGAAACAACAAATTATCACAGAAATGAACCAGTATGAGAATGACTTTAACCCTTTACCCAAAGTAATGACCAGCACTCTTCATAAAAATCCCCAATTAATTTTCAGTTTTTTTTCATTTTTTGTCTCAAAAACATAGGTTATGACCCCTCTTTGGAACGTGCGCAATGAGCTCGTTCCAAAGAGGGGTCATAACCCATGTCTTGGGGACAAAAATTTTTACAAATTAGTTATTCAAAAATTGTGTTTGTATGTGTCGTCTGCTTTTCGTGTTAGGTAAAGGGTTAAACCCACCAAAAAGGTTAACCTTGCCAAGAAATATAAAAATGACAGGGATGACTCCACAAATGACATTTTCGATTTTATGGAAAAATCAGACACTGCAGTTATTGACTCATCTTCAGATAAGGCGTTAAATTATTATCTGTATAGTCCATGCATAGAAATGACATCAAACCCCTTAACATTTTAGAAGCTTCACTCAGAATCTCAGCCACTTTTATCCAATCTGACATTTAAATATTTCACAATGCCTGTATCATCAGCACCTGTGGAAAAACTTTTTAATATTGCTGGTTAAGAGTTTAAACCTGATAGATGTGCTCTAAGAGACGATACATTTAAAAAACTAATGACAGTAAAATGCAATAGACACATACCCCAGTGAGGTGCAAACACCAAAAATGTGTCATACAGTTAAAACTAGAAGTCCTGTCATGAAATGTGCACAAATAGCACGTCCATTTGCACGTTAATATACACATTACGATCATAGCAAGGCTATCAAATTCTGTACATATGGCCTGTGCACAAGCAATGTTTCAGCCAATGGACCTCTGGGTAACCCGGAGGTCCACTGGCAGAAACATTGCCTGTGTTTGCTATGAGTAACCAGGAGAACCTGCCGTGCTTTGGATGCCATTCGATATGGCAATAGTGTGCAACTCCTACGCGCAATTAAGCCTAGGTAAGCGCACAATTCGTGACAGGACTTCTAGTTTTAACTGTAACATGTGGTAATGTGAAAAGATATACCATATAAACATGTTTTAATTGTTTGTTTGAAAAATGTGTAATAACATGTGCTAATGTAAAAAAAAAGGTGTATGTACGTTTTATTTCTGTTAGAAATATGTTTAATAACATGTGCTAATGTAAAAACGGGTATATGAATGTTTTAATTGTTTTTGTTAGAATTCGAAATTGAAAGTAATAACATATGGATTTTTACTAATTGTTTCTTGTTATTTTATATTGCAAAAGCCTATACAGTACATTGAGGGTGGATTATGACCAAATCACCAGGCGGTTGTATTTTCCACCCATCTAAAAATTCATAATTTCTGAGAAAGGCCATAAAAAGCACAGCAAATTTTCTGTTGATAGACGACCAGGTTAACCTGATGGTCCACCAACAGATAATTTGTCAATGAATTCTCGAAAAACTAATGTTATGATGGATGGAAATTACACCTGCTGGGTGATTTGGTCATAATCCACCATCATGTGTTGCAGTTGTGAAAAGTAAATGAAAGTAATTAAGTACTTTTCAAAAAGTAATTGTAACTGAATACTTTTATTAAACAAGTAATTTTAATTGCATTTTCCCCAAGTAATTGTACTTGATATTAATTACTTTATTAATTGATCCCAGCCCTGGGGAACACTAAAACTAAATCGGCCTCCAAGAATAATGGATAACCATTTACTGACAAAAGTAGAATCACCTAATGATATAAGCATCCTACACTGAAGTATATCTAAAATAATATAACGACCAAACAATTCCCAAAATTCTATAATTAGATTTAAGGAAAGAGGATATATATACAGAACACGATGTGTGTTTGAATCAGTGGGTGTTTTACATAACGAGTTGGAATGGCATAGTTATATTTTGTTAACCATGGTGCCCCCCCCCCCCCCACACCCCAAGTTCTGGGCCCTGGGTTAGTAACACTGGGCCGAGAACTTGAGGGTGGGGGGGGGGGGGGGAGTCGCCATGGTTCTGATTCCTATGTCAACACTTAAAAAGGGTAGGTGGGAGGTGTATCATGAATGGGGATCCACTGACCAACAGTTGTCACCTCCCTCCCCACTCCCACCCCAAGTTCCGAGCCCAATGTTACTATCCTGCTACTATCAAAGATTGAATTTAACTTGGATATCTTGACAAAGTGGCATGTTCTGTTTAATTTTATAAATGGGTCAATTACAAGTTTTTATTTGAAGCAAATTTATATACTACAAAATAATCAATAATCAAGTGTATGCATTGTTATTTTTATACAACGAAAACCGAAACTGTAAACCAAGGTTTTTAAAAAAAAAAATGAACCGAAACCAACCTGACTTTTCAAAATTGCACAGCTCTAATTGGAATGATCTCAACAAGCTCTTTGACAGCTCACATGATATTTTTTTAAATTTTTTGCTGAACATTTTTTTCAACAGCTCAATTTATAAATACTTGTAACTGACCCATTTATAAAATTAAAAAGAACATGCCACACTGGGGCCCAGATCTTTGGGGGAGAGGGGGGAGGGGAGACACGCTGGTCATCCGATTACCACCTTTGCGGTGCAGTACCTCGTTTGCGGTGTAAAAAAAGACGGAGATTGTTGCTCATACAAGTTAGAAAATTGATAAGTACACACATTTTAACAAGCCTACTTGTGTTGCAAACTCTTTCAGGCTAGATATTAATCACCAATACTTTCATCCAAGAAATATTTTCATGAGAGAAATAAAAAACAAATTTTTGAAGTATTTTAAAGTGAAAATATGGAAATAAAAATTCCAGTTGTTGGGTTTGAACTGCGAATTATATTTAAAATATGCTATTGTGAGTCCTTGGAGCAGCATCCGTGTAGAGAATTGTCTTATTTTAGCCAAATGTGTAAGTTACATTTGTGAGCCTTTTGTGAAAACATGTTTAAACTGAATTTATCAAAGAGGACAATTGATTTTTATGAATACCTTATTTGCAGTGTAAAGTACCACCTTCTGCAGTTTCGGTGTCTACTGGGTGTACCACAATTGTGTTGCGAAACATTTAATGGGCTCACTCTTTTACTAAAATGTTGCCTTATCTGGACACCTTTATTCTCTCTGATCTGTATACAATTAATTCTAAAGCATTTGTTTGATAAGTCCAAGCATTTATGATATGTTTAGCCCAATAGTTGGACACTGACTCGCTAGTATTGTCTTTGAAGCTTTGAAACAAGCATCATGTATTGGACCAATTCACATTTGTTGATTATCCAGATCGCAAGTTGTTGTTTTTCGCGTGCAGCTCCAGTGGCAAGCAGGTCTAGTAAGCGTGCAAATCTGTCCGTCCATCAGTCAGTCCGAAATACTTTGGGTTGAAATTTCTAGTCAAAGTTTTCTTGGCTGGTAACAAGGGAATGATTTTATATTTGGCCTGGTGCTTGATAACGTTTCACTGTACCGTGTAATCAGTTTTCAGATCTTCCGTGTAGCCACTTCCTGCTTGCCAGTTGTTTGAAATTGTACTGTACCCACTGAATATAAAAATTTCGGTTGAAGATTTCTTGGCTTGTGTGAAAGGGATTGATTTTATATTTGGTCTGGCGCTTGATATTTTGAGTTGTACCATGGAAGCAATTTCCAGATCTGCCGAACAGGCGGTTCCTGTTTGCTGAAAATTTGAAATTGTACTATACCCACTGAAAAACTGCATGCAGGGACGCAGTTTCAGACTGGTACTAGTCTTGTTTTTTTTTTAGAAACTGCCCTTTGATAATTGATCACTTACAAAACAAAGACATTTTTCAAATTATGGTATGTTTTATCACATAATCATCGTAACTTACAAATCACCGAGAAACTCTATCAGAGAACTTTTTTATGAATTGTAAATAGCAACGATTAAGAAAGAAAAATGTCATTTGCAACACAGATATCGGTCGGTCGGTCGGTCGGTCAGTCAATAATTTGACTTGAAAATTAAAGAAAATTTTCAGGAGCAATTACTATAATTAATTCAGTGTGTAACCAAATATTTACTCATTACTTTCGTTTAAAAAAGCCAATTTTCCCAAACAAACAAGTGAAAACATATTAACATTTTCATCCTTAACAATTAAAAAAATTATCACTTTGCATCAAAAACAGCATTTTGACCCGTGGTATTCCAAAATCTGCAATGGTGTTGTAATGAGGGAACAGAGAGAATAACCTGGGGGACCGGTTACTGTCGAACATACATGTTAACTCTCCCGGAATGACCAGGATTCTCCCGGAATTAGCTATCCCCTCCCGGCCGGGAGTCAATTTGGACCAAAAATCTCCCAGAAAGTCGACATACCAGACAAAAACTGAATCCACCAGCTTTTGTTTACAAATACAAAAGCATGTGCTCTACTCTCAATGGCAAGGTCATTAAGTTTGTGTGAAACGTCACCACTTACGTAAGAACTGATGACCAATTCTCATTTCTGTCAATGGCCGTGTTGTGATTATTGCAACATGTTTGACAGGCGGATTAAATGAATTTGAGATGCAGGATAATTGCTGAAATTGATTATATATTAAGGGCACACCTTTGCTTGTATACAGGTAGCAGTCAAATCGAAAAATAAATTCCATACGTATAAAATCTTGTCCAATCGAAAAATGTGCAAAAATACGCACAAATTTATTGTGCATTTTGGATTTCACTTTCAGATAATTATAGCCAATTTTGGAGACAAACGGCTCAAACATATGAGTTGCTGTAATTTTCAATATACTGCGAAAAATTTCCGATTCGCAATTTTATAAAGCAGGCTGTGAAAAAAATTATGTTTTTGGTGAAAAAAATCTCTAAAAAGTTGGTAATTTACGGCACTTGCACGTTTTTTCATTCGTAGTGATAAATGGACAACAAAATATCCCCGAGATGTTTCGTCCTGGGCTGGCTGTGGCATAATTTTCACGTTTCACTGAAAAATGATCACCCCATTCCAAATCCCCTTCGTAAATGACCAACTACTTCCAGTGAGTAACCGGTGTGGTTAGGTGGGGCGCTGGGCTTTGGAAGATCGAATTACCACAACAACCAGGCTCTGGGGTGTGCCTAAACACCACAGATCGTCGCAGGTTACCGCAGGTCGCCGCAAGTACCCATAATTACCCAAATGGATCCAAAACTTTCAACACAGCACCATAACTGATATAGTGCTGAAAAGGTCGAAAATATCTCCAAACATTTTATACATAAAACCATTGAAATATGGATGTCATTGGAACAAGCTCAGATATTGGCACATGACCACATCCATATTTCTGATTTCTGTTTTTCTCTATATTTCTATGGTTTGGCTTTTGAAAGGACAAATTGTTCAAATAAAACACATTAGGGTGGAATGTTTAATGTATGTGTGTGTGTGTGTGTGGGGGGGGGGGGGGGGGGGGGGGGGGGGGGGGGTAACATGGAAATCTAAATTTTATAGTAAATTTCCTTTCTTATTATACCTACCACAATTGTTTACTACAGGCTTGCACTACAGTGGAAGTCCCTAACTCGGATAAAATACTCTCTATTTTTGTCTTTCCCAAGCAAGTTGGGAAAGAAAAGAGGTGCAAAAGCACCAATAAAAATAAGCCAAAACTGGGTCGAGTGCAACCGGCGCAGACCCAGTACGGGACGCTCTCTCCCAAGTACAACTCCACGACTTCCGTTGCCAGTGTGCATATACCGTCTCTAAAGACTCATTCTTTTTGAATCCGTAAACGTTAGAGTTATGCGATCAGCGGGGAGGAAAGATTCTTTACCCGTAAAGAAGACGGGAGGGCCTCCATGTAAACAATTGTGGTAGGTATAATAAGAAAGGAAATTTACTATAAAATTTAGATTTCTTATCAACCTACTCACAATTGTTTACTACAGGCTGAATAGACAAAAGGCTGGAGGGAATCGCATAACCAACCCCCACATAACCCTAGTGCACTGGAACCGTGAAGTAGAAGGAAGAGGTCCCGAGGCTTATCAACCATAATGTCGCAATCATTGGTAAAGGACAATGAAAAGAGACATATGAGCCTGTGTGACACACAGACAGAAAAAGGGCAGTAACAGCACAAGGCTGAAACTGACCTTCAAGAAGCCTAATGGCTATGGCAGACAACAGCCTGAGCAGAAGAAAGAGGACCCAGGGCAAAAAGGTCCTCCGACTGCTCCTGCAACTGGCGTAAAAAAAAAGGTGGAGAAAGTAGAAGCATTTCTCCAGTAGGCTGCCTGCATAACATCCGACAACTTGACGGAGTTAGAATAAGCCCAAGAGGTAGACAGTGCCCGCACCTCGTGGGCAGAAATACGATTGGTAATACAATCGCCAGTTGCTAAACGACTATAAGCCGTACGAATAGCAAGACAAATCCATCGAGAAATGGATTGAGGAGAGATCTTCTGTCGACCCGGAATGAGAGACAGAAAAAAACGTTTTCTGCCCTTCCGTATGAAGCGTGTCTGATCAAGATAAATGCGAATAGCACGGACCGGACAGAGCAAAGGGCGAGTACCCTCAACAGAGGGAAGAGCCCTGATACAGATAGGAGGAGGAGTAGTATCTGGTAACTGATTCTTAGCCAAAAAGGAGCAATCAGTGGTAAAAGTAACACTGTTGGGAGAGCTCCTAAAAAAGGCCGGGTCAACCGAGAGAGAGTGAAGCTCACTAACCCATCTGGCCGAAGCAAATGCCATCAGAAAAGCCATCTTATATGTGAGAAATTGCATATCCACCTGGGATAAAGGTTCGAACGGCGCCCCCCCCCCCCCCTCCCCCCCCCCCAAGCAAAGCAGCACCCACGAAAGATTCCATCGTGGAGTAAGCTGCAAAGTCCGAGGCCTTTTCAAAGAAAAGTGCCGAACAAGCTTGGAGAGGTAAGGATTAGTGCCGATACGAAGCTTCCCCACATAAGAAAAAGTCTCTGAAAGCACAGACCTGTAACCCTTGATGGTAACAGGCTGGAGACCCCGAGAATCAAACAGATATACCAGAAACTCCGCAATCTGTGAAATCGAAGGATTGGCATAATCAACAGAGTGATCAGCACACCATCGACAGAAGACCTTCCATTTAGCTGCATAAGCTAAACCAGTGGAGTGCCTCCTTGAAGAAGAAATGCACTCCACTGCTCGTCTCGAAAAACCTCTACGGAGGAGACAGGACCTGACAAAAGATATGTGTGAAGGCACAATGAAGTCGGGTCGACGTGAAACCTCCTCGGGCGACCTTGACAAAGAAGGTCGCGACGTAGCGGGAGACGTGCCGGAACCGCCGCCATCAGCGAGCGGAGCTGATTGATCCACACCCACTGAGGTGACAGGGGAGCGATCAGAATGATTCGACAACTGCAGGTTCGAATTTTGGCGAGAACCTGAGGAAGAATCGGAACCGGCGGGAAGGCGTAGCCGACTAGACCGTTCCAATCGAGTTACAGAGCTTCCACGGCAAAAGCCAGAGGATCTGGACACGGGGACACGAAAGTGTCCACCTGATGGTTCCAACGAGTCGCAAAGAGGTCGATGTGGGGACGTCCCCAGAGATCGCAAAGCGACTGGAACACTGCCCTGTGAAGCATCCACTCGGTGGAAATAACCCTGCCCTGTCGGGACAGGGAGTCGGCTAGGACGTTCAGACGACCGGGAATGTGACGAACAACCACTCCGGCGTGAACATCCTGAGCGAGCAGTAAAAGATCCTGAGCTAACTCGTACATCGGAAGCGAGTGCGTGCCGCCCTGGTTCCGAATGTGAGCAACCACTGTCGAATAGTAGAAGGACCTGGCGATTCGACAGGTGAGGGATCCACTGCCTGAAACTCAGAAGAAGAGCAAGAAGCTCCTTCTGGTTGATGTGTAGAGCTGCTTGATCCTGGTCCCACATCCCGTGTAGGGAAAGACCGAGAGGATCCAACGTCGCACCCCATCCGAGATCGCTGGCATCTGCCGTCAGAACGCGATCGGACGTGGGTAAGTCCAGCGGAACACCCTGCGTAATCCACTGAACATCTGTCCAGGGAAGAAGGTGAGGATACAGAGAGTCTGGAAACGGAAGCACCTGATCCAGAGAATCTACATTCGGTCTCCAACGACTGAGCAGAAAGTATTGGAGAGGTCTGACACGCAGCCGACCTAGAGGAATGAGATCCGTCACCGAACCGCAGAGACGGATCAGCCGGAGAAAACTCCGAGCGGTCGCGGACCTGGACTGGGACAGAGTCAGAGCAAAAGCTGAGAGAATCACAGCCTTGGCCTGGGGAACAGCCACCAAATTGAATTTGGTTTGGAAAGACATCCCCAGACGACAAAACGACTGAGAAGGGACCAGGTCCGACTTCTCCTCGTTGACTCTGAATCCTAGCGACGTGAGCAAGCTCAACAGAGTGGCGACATCCGATTCCAGTAAGGCAGCATTGGAATGCCTCTGGAGGATATCGTCCAGATATGCCGAAGTAGTCACCCTGGACTGTGTGCGATGGAACGCTATCACATGCGTCATCAGTCTGGTGAACGCCCAAGGAGCCAGGTTGAGGCCGAAAGGCATGGCCTTGAACCGGTAAACTCGCCCCAGAAAAGCGAACCTGAGATACTTCCGTGACGCCCGATGCATCGGAACGTGGAAGTAAGCGTCTCGCAGGTCGATGCTGGCTGCGAAATCCCCTTGGTGAATTGATTGGCGGACCGACCTGAAAGTCACCATGCTGAACTTGGGAGCAATGATAGACTGGTTCAGGATACTCAGATCGATAACCGGTCGGAGTCGGCCGTCCTTCTTCGGCACCAAGAACAGGCGGGAATAGAAACCCACTGACTGAACGTTCTTGACGACCTCGATCGCCCCCTTTGCCAGGAGATTGGCAATCTCCGTGGACAAAAGTTCCCGACGTAAAACGTCTGAAGGAACTGTGGTTGGAAGAGGCACCCTTGACAGAGTGGGGTGCCGTCGGAAGGATATGCGCAGCCCGGACCGAACAACATCTAACACCCATGGATCGGATGTGATGGTGGTCCAATGGTCTGCGAACTCTGCTATCCTTCCTCCAACCTGGGACGAGTCGAGGTGAGGACCTTCATTTCGAGCCCCGACGAGGCCCGCGAGAGGAGAAACCACCTCCTCTGCTAAATGAAGAATCCTGAGACTTCCCTCGATCTGCCGACCCCTACCTTTACCCCGTGAGTAAGAAGTAGAGGCGGCGGCAGAAGGACCAGCCTTTTGCTTCACAGAGGAAGCAGAAGGGTACTTGTTAGGCTTGGAACGGCCCTTGCCTCCCCGAGAAGGCTGATCAAGCTGACGAAACAGCAGCTGATCTTTGGAATGACGTAGGACGTCATCCCAGACCGTCGACACGGAACCATGGAAAAGTTGCGGACCTGCCAAAGAAGCAGATCGAAGAGTAGCACGCTGCTCCTCGGGAAGGGATCGTCCTGTGTCCAGCACAGCGTCCCTTCGAACTAATTCCAAATTGGCCGTGTTACAGGCATGCGTGTGAGTAAGGTGCATAAGCGCCTTGGACAGCACACGCAAAGGAGCCTGTACCTCGTCAAACTTATCTGGAGGCAGATAAGCAGCCAAAGCTGAGACGACGTGATCTGAGAGAGAAAGCATGCCAAGCATCTCTCTAGATAAGCCCAACGTGGACTCCAGAGTCGTCATTGGAATGACGGCAGACTTGGGCTTGGAAAGCCAGAGGGAAGTGGAGTCCTGATCCAGAACCGTCAAAGCCTGGCAGACTGACGGATTGGCGGAATCGTAGGAACGATAACGCACAGGAGGCAAAAAGGTGTCAACCCTGGTGAAGAACGAAGTCTTCAAAGCCTTGGAATTCAGCTTAGCATCTAATGCTGAAAAAGCCTCAACCACCTGTACCGACTGGCACGGTCGAAGGCGCCCAGAAGCAGGTTGCTCCATAGGCTGTTGGCGCGCGACCAATGATCGCGTCCAGGCTGACACTGTCGGCTGGTTAGCAGGTTTGAGCTCAGGCAGAAACCCAAACACAAAGTCAAGAGCCGCCCCCAAGTCCGAAGACTGCTGGCCCTCGACCTCAAGCATGTCGGACTCCTCCCCAGAGTCGGAAGACACATAGCCCATCGTGGGCAAACCAGCCGACGCCTCCCATGGTGTCGGGACACCAGAGGAATCGGAGAGAGTACACCGGCTCGCCTCCGAAGGAGGAGTCACAACCCTAGTGACAGCCTCAGATGTCGACTGGAGGGGGACCGTAGTCCCGGAACCAGGCATCTCTACACCAGAACACTCAACGGCTCCCGCAGTATCCACCACAGGAAAAGACTGCACATCCCCCACGGAGGAGGAATAACGCTCACCAGACAAAGTCGGCTCGGGAGGCCCCAAACGACCATGTTCTCCTTTCCCGCGGGAGCGGGAGGCACGGCCACGAGAATGAACGACACGGTTTACTGATGCCCAGAAGGTGGAAGACCATGTTCCACAGACACCACACGGCCGCTCGGCCGAACACCCATTACAGGAGGAACAAGACGAATGTACATCGTCCACATGCTTTGGCAGCAGACATTGCCCACAAGGAATTGTCCTGGGCATGATAGAGGTGAGAGGAGCAGAGAAGGTGAGATGAGAAAACAGAACACCCCCAAAGAAGAGAGAAAGGTGACAGAAACAAAGACCCCAGAAGGTCGACCGGGAACCACCCAACAGGAAGACTACTCTCAAAAGAAAGAAGAAACACTGCAGGAGTGGTACCCCGCTGACACCTAACTCTAACACAATTAGAAAATTTTGCAAAAAAAGCATTAACAATAATTGTGAAAAAAACTAAGTCCGAACCGCGTGGCATGCGAAATTCGCGCGCGACTCGAGAGAGAGCAAATAAATATACATTATGGACATATAATAGAAAAGAGAATATATAAAACACTGTTCCTGAGAATACAAAGGATACACTGTGGTATAATGAATCAGGAATCATCAAACATCGAGCTGGTGGAACACTGATAAGCGTGCAAAAACATCTCGACACGAAGCGGATTTTAAAAAGAATGAGTCTTTAGAGACGGTATATGCGCACTGGCAACGGAAGTCGTGGAGTTGTACTTGGGAGAGAGCGTCCCGTACTGGGTCTGCGCCGGTTGCACTCGACCCAGTTTTGGCTTATTTTTATTGGTGCTTTTGCACCTCTTTTCTTTCCCAACTTGCTTGGGAAAGACAAAAATAGAGAGTATTTTATCCGAGTTAGGGACTTCCACTGTAGTGCAAGCCTGTAGTAAACAACTGTGAGTAGGTTGATAAGAAATTATTGATGTGCTGCCCACGTGCAAAAATCTCACTGACAAGCATCCGAGTCTCACTGGGAGCTCATCAAAATCTCACTGACAGTCACCTCCAGAGGTTAACAGGTCTGGGTCACTCACCACCAGTTAGTAGAATGTTGACGTATGTTCCTTTGATGTATTGTTGTTGGGCTGTTTCCTGTTATGTGTGTGTGTGTGGGGGGGGGGGGAGGGGGTATTTGGTATTAATTTATATTTAAAATTGATCGATCCACACATGGTTTCTACGCGCAAAAAAAAAATCTCCCTGAAAATCATGTCATCTCCCTGAAAATTTTCTTCAATCTCCCTGAAAAAAATTTTGGGAGGTTAACATGTCTGCTGTCGAAGCCTTTCCTATAATCTTAGTCGTAGTTCGACTAAAATTCTAGGAAAGGCTTCTGAAAGTGAAAGTTTGTAATTTAGTGCGCAAGCAAAACATTTCGGTTTTGAGAATGCACATACATAGTGTTAGTTTTGGAAACCTTGCCCGGCATTATAGGAGGCCCGCCGATTTTTTCTCATTTCCGCTAATTACCTCAAGCCAGGATTCTCTTAGGCAGGACTGACTTGCAGTGAAGGCCTTGCTGTCCTCACAGGTAAGACTGTAAGGGAATCCTGCTCTAAAGCAATTATGGAAAATCGGCGGGCCCCCATAACGCCGGACTCCAGAGTTACTACACCGCTCCCATCTCGACGGTTTTGCGCAGATTTATTTTAGGTGCGATATCAGTTATGGAAGTCAGGTTACTCCGAATTTGCGAGGCCTGATATTCCATATATAAATTACAAAATATAAATTTGTATTAAAATATACATCAAGATGGAGGTTATGGTGGATAGAACACGGGAAACTGATTCGTTTACCCCACAAGTGCTGATTGTGGGCACCTGTGGTTCATGAAAGTCTGCGATCATATTCGTAAGGAAACAGACAACCAAACAATATTTCTCGAGAACATCTCTGGGCTACATATGCTTCATACATCCATGAACAATGCTAGGCAATCAAACCACCTCACAATGCAGCGACAGAACTTATTCTGCAAAAATGCCAACACTGCTTCAAACCACCTCACAATGCAGCGACAGAACTTATTCTGCAAAAATGTCAACACTGCTTGCATTTTTTGAAGACCTTGTCCATGGGTAACAGAAGTATTTTATATGTGGTAACTGTGCAATCTCCACATCATGACAGTAGGTAGGGCGAGGACGATCAGTCCCATTATTTCATTTTGAACGATATTGTTTATCGGTGTATTTTGGTCCCGTTGACCTGAACCTCCACATTGTGATGAATGTAAACAAACGAAATGGTTTGACATTCATCTTAAAGCAGCTCTGTCACTACATTTTGAAGTGTTTCGATTTCACAGATTTGTTCTTGAATATTTGAAGCATATTTGGCCACGAGTTGTTCTCACAAGTTGTTCTCCCGAAATTTCATTTGATAGTCACTTCTCGTATGAATAGGATCGTAGACTTCCAGAAATCACTGATGCCTGCATCATTGTTGTGTGTTGGACGAATATATTTTTTGTGTTCTATGCATCATAACCTTTATTCGTTTATTATTTGTGTACATGTCATTCATATATTAACGGAATATCAGACTCAGTGTAAACCGATTTCCACTACTTCCATTACTTATATGGCGTAAAATACATCCTGCGCACCACTCTTATCACCTCAATACATCACAAGTGTTTCAAATTCCTCGGACCTTTCATTTAATTTGATTGCAAAAGCTAAATTTATTTCGCAGCACCCAATGTTGTCTGTATCTATGTACTATTATAAAAAAAAGTACTAAACTTGGTCCAAACAACGGTCCATCCAGCCCCAAATTTAATACTGTTTTCAATCAACACACGGAGAGTCAATAAATGAAACACGGGTTATTCCTCCCAGTTCTCACCAGGCACGGTTGACAAACCATTTGACAGAATGCTAATTAGATCATTGGTTTTGATTGATTAGTGTGGGTGTTTATACTACGCCCGTCGAAATAATTCAAGACGTCTGTACATATAAAACTGAAGGGCCAGGGTCATGTTTCATTAGTAATCTTGAAAGAATGACACCGCAAAATGAGGTACTGTGAACCGCAAATGAAGGTGCTCATTAAAAGGACAACACCGCAAATCAGGTATTCTAAAAGTTTAACGCCTCTCGTCGAAGTGCCAAATAAGGCGAATGCAGGACTTTTTATGAAAGCTGAAGCTGACCTAAACTCAAAGACAAAAGTCTGAAGCAACAATGGAGCGAAGGTTTGACCTTCTGTGTCCTTGATATTCGCAGAGAGAACAAATTTTGAACGCTAATGTATTTTCAATAACACAGCTCAATTACTTCATAAAACACACCGACACTATGTACACGAATGCTATAATATTCCATAGATTGCCAGATTACATTTTTTCAGTGATATACGCAAGTTAATAGCAGTTATATCATATTTTATGACGCCTACCTTCAACCGTTTCCGTCTTTTTTAAACCGCAAACGAGGTACTGCAACACAAAGGTGGTAATCGGATGACCAGCGTGGGAGAGGGGCACTGTGGTTCTGACCTCTTTGTCAACAGTACACTTAAAAAAAGAGGGTGTGTCGAGAATGGAGGTCTGACCAACAGTTGTAATTTTGGACTGCATGATTCTTGAAGTACAGTAGAATCCTCTTAATTGAATATCCATTTTGCCAGTGAAAATTATTCAATTAACAGGAGTATACAATTAACAGGAATTTGGTCAGTTTCCTGTGCTCTGGAGGTAAACTGAGCATTTATTCTATTATATCTTGTTTGACAGAGCTCATAGAGCTCTGTCAAACAAGATATAATAGAATAAATGTCTGTATTGGATGTAGTGAGGCCAAAAAGGTTGATACATAAGGGGAATTTGGTGTGTGTCACAGTAATTTTTTCAATATATTACAAAAATTTATATACAATTAACAGGAGTTTACTTTACAACCCATATGCAATTAACAGATCAAATTTGTACTGAAGGTATGGTAAATGTTTTTGTGTTTGAAAATTATATTCAATTAACAGGGATATACAATTAAGAGATATCCAATTAAGTGATCTCCACTGTAATAACTTTATTAAATCAACTTGACATACTAAAGTTATCACTTCAAGAATTGTGCAGTCAAACGCTATAATTCTTGGTCACTGGATACACACTGAAGTTTGAAATTTTCAACATGCTGCTAAAAACGTAATTTTGACGGCCAAAAAATAATGTGATTCTTTTATCCCAAAAGACGCCAGAAGTCTCTGTTTTATAACTGATTTAAAAATTTTCTTAGAGGTTCTCCCCCTCACTATCATCATTTGTGCTTTAATCAGCAATAGTGAGTGTGGTGGCTCAGTTGGTAGAGGTGCAGGCTGCAAGCCGAGGGGTCCTCGGTTCGAATCCCACCTGCGGCAACCGCATTGTGTCCTTAGGAAAGACACTTCATCTCCACTGCCCGCGCCGGGGCCAGGTGGCGTTGTGTACTAAGGCATACTGCACATCGATGGTAACCCTGCTTGCGTGGAGTTAGTATGTTGGGGAGCTGACAGTTGCTCACCGTTGCTTGGTGGTTCTCTCTGGGTACTCCAGCTTCCTCCACCCGTAAAACTGTCATGGTCATGATTAGCCATTGTGCATAAATATGTGACTTTAAACACCAATAAATAATCAGCAGTATCTCAACACTTTTAAAAGATGTGGGGGGGGGGGGAGGAATTGTTGAGGGGGGCACATCATAGATTATCAGCACTCTCTGCCTAACTGTAATTTATTCAACTCAACTGATAGAACTACAGTAAGTGGATACAGGATGGTGATTTATTGTTAAATTGCAGCCGGAAACATTAATTTAATCCCAAAGAGTCCTGACTCTTCAGTAAACTGGGAGTACAGTGCAACAGGTGTTAATTTATGTGCACATCATTATTGGTAGGGGGACTCCATTTCCCTGGCAAAGCCTGTGTGAAAAACACTCCGAAATCCTAAGGGCAATGTATTTGTGTAAATTATCCAAAGAGTTTCAAGTTTAAGAAAATGCTTTCTAGCCTTAAGTCTGTTGTCAAATTATATGTGCGTCGTAGTAAAACATTGTCTCTAACACTGTTAATGACTTTACTCAAATCAAGTAAAAACCTGATGCGTGAGAAGTCAATTTTGTCCATGGATGTTCATCTGAACTATGGAGCTTCCATTAGTAACCCAAGAAACACTGAACAAAGTGAAGTCTCCCCTTGCTACCATCCAAGTGTGCAAGGGAATAATTCACTTGACAGTGGAATTTGAGACGAAAACAGAACCGACAGCCTTGGAAAGGTATAGCACCTTTTGTGGGGGGGATTTCCTCCCACACTGGTCACCCTCCATGTGACTCAGACAAGCTGGTTGGAGATTACCGGAGCAGTACAGCCACCACTAAGAAGAGGAAGAAGGGACCCTCCGCTAGATGACGATGCCCACCGAATGATGCCGTTTCTGGAGAAAAAGGAGAAGGAAGAGAAGGAAGCAAGTTAGGGTGTCAAAGGGTCAACACCTGTCAACCCTGTCTGACCTCTGACCAGCCTGTTCCCACCCTTGTAGGAGGAGGGTCCAGAGGACTACGGGTCATCAGGAGACAGACCAATCTCTAACCCATCAGATTCTTCATCTGAAGAGGAGTGGGAGGAGGGATATCTGTCTATGGTGCAGGAGGCAGTCCCGAATGACGCACCTTCCACCCCTCCAGACCTTGTTCCCCCAGCTTCTTCTGAGCAGAGCTGCAACCAGGAAGTGAACAACACGGAATCTGTGGAGGCATTCCAGGGCCTGGTGATTGAGGAAGAAGTGAAACAACAGCT
Organism: Pictodentalium vernedei; assembly: GCA_031216915.1. Classification (NCBI taxonomy): domain Eukaryota; kingdom Metazoa; phylum Mollusca; class Scaphopoda; order Dentaliida; family Dentaliidae; genus Pictodentalium; species Pictodentalium vernedei. The sequence continues at coordinate 162,773,606 of CM062297.1, forward strand.
ACAGGGGAAATTCAACCATTACCAGCAGCATGGAAAAAACCCAGGAACAACACACAAATGGCTACTGGAGGATCTTTAATTTTTAAGAACCATATCACTCACAAACAGAAAAACATCTTTGCCATCAACCTCAGCAAGGACTAGATCATACGAACCAGGCCAGCCACCTAGTCCCCCCACACCAACTACACCAACAACGCCAACATCCTCAATCTATCCATCACGGCCACCTCCTCCAAAGAAGAACAGCCAGAAACACCAATGCCACTGAATACCTCAACTCCTTCCTCCTTTGCTGCGCCTAGACATGAAAGAAAACGTTTAAATACAGTCAATGTCAAAGGTTGAAAGGGGTTGCCCCACACCGTGCCTGTGTGCCTTCGGTGCACTAAAACCATTCGATTTACTCACTACGGGGTATTGATCTGGACGGGTCAAAGGACGGAACATGCTCTTAAGATTGACCCTTAAGTGGTTTTTGTTTTGTTGCAAACCAAACCCCCTATAACTTAAGACAAAGTAAGTACCACTTAAGGAAACAATAGCTAGTACTTAGACAATGGAAAACTTTTGTGTTAGGCCACACCTCCTACCGCAGGCAGGCAGGCAGGCAGGCAGGCAGGCAGGCAGGCAGGCAGGCAGGCAGGCAGGCAGGCAGATGGACAGACAGACATACAGACAGACAGATGGACAGACAGACAGATGGATGCATGCAATCCAGTATACTCCCAAATCTCTTTTGAGAATGGAGGTATAATAATAAATGTTGATATTGTGTGTTGGGTAAAGGGTTAACCCTTTACCCAATGAATCAGCCACATCCGCTTGCAAAATATGCAAATTCAGTATTTTCCCAAAAATGTCAACAAAATCATATCATGTGACCCCCTTTTGGAACGAGCTCATTCTAATGAGGGGTCACATGATATGGTTTTGTTGAATATTTTTTGAAAAATTAAAGAAACTGATATATAAAATGATAAATTTTGATATCATCTACGTTGGGTAAAGGGTTAAAAGGAACGTTTTCCTTCAAAAGTGATGGTCTGTTTTTCTTGAGTTGATATGAAGAGTGAAAATAAATCAGTTTCAAGGGGAATAATCTTTGAAACAGTTCAGGTGCATACCTAAGTTGTTTGGACTTCCTTTCCACATCATTTCCATTGTTTTATTGCCCAGTCTTTGAATTTTGTCTTGTTCATCTAGTCTCCCAAAGAACAAACCATCAAAGCCCATCTGAAAAATAAATAAAACATATTGCTTGCAAATACATGTGTGTTGTGCAAGTAGGAAATCAACATTGTCACAGAATAGGGGGTTAATAACTTTCAGGAGGTGGGAACAATCAATGCCCAGTGGCTGTTGTCTGAACCCCAGACCATAAATATTTCTTGTGTTAAACCCATTTACACTGTTTGGCCTTTGTTTTTTGGGGGTTCATAACTCAAGAATTGGACAGAAACAAACGATCTTTCCTTATAATTAAATCTGAGGGGCACTAAATTTAAACACTCTCTACTTTGCGGAGTTAAAATAAAAACAATGTCACTTCATGCTTCCTACTGAGAACTGAATGAAAAAGGCATAGTTTCTGTTTGAAATAACAATACATTTCACTAACATGTTCTTTTGCAATTAACAATTTTACTGACCAATAAATTGCATAAGTTAAAAGGAATGTCACAGGCCACATGGTCCACACCTACAAAAAAAATTAATCTCCTTTTTCACCTGACGGGAGGGTGCTGTCACCCAAAAGCAACACTGAGTTAAATTTAATTCTGATTTTGACTATTTCCTTAGAAAGTGAAAACCCAGTCTGTAAATGTGGAGTATGACGTAAACCAAGATGACAATGAAGTTGGATGAACTTTGTCTCAGAAAGAGTTCATTCAGGCTATTTGGAAATTGGAAAGGTTTGTTCGTGTGAGTTGCATTTGTGGTTTATTATGGCCAGCCATTGTTTACATTTGATTTGGATAAAACGATGAATGCAGATGATCATCTATTGCAAATTGAAGATGGAATAACAATCATGATATGGATTTCATCGTTTCTTAAATTTTATTTTGAAAGTCTTTTTAACCCTTTACCCAATGAATCGGCCGCATCCGCCCGCGTAATATGCAAATTCAACAGTTGAAAAAATATTATTATTTTTCAAAAATATTTCAAGAAAACCATATCATGTGACCCCTCATTGGAACGAGCTCATCGAGCTTGTTCCAACGAGGGGTCACATGATATGGTTTTGTTAAAAGTTTTTGAAAAATTTGAAAAAATTATATTTAAACTATTAAATTTTGATATCGTCTGCATTGGGTAAAGGGTTAATATGATGAGATAAATATTAATTACTTTTTATGTTGAAACAATATGAGCGTGCAAGGGTTCTTTTCCATTCACCCTGTGCAACATAATCTTCAAGACAGAAATTGGGGGAGTGGTTTAGGGTGGGCCTAAATGTGTTTCCTTCGGTTCATTGTGTTATAAAAAAAAGAAATACTTAAGCCAATCATTTTGCCTGAAAATGCATGAACAGAAAAAAGGTATAATTATACACAAGTGCAGCTCACACTATTTGTAGTGATTAAGAGATAATGATTTGCGACTGTCATCTGCTGCCAATTAGCTGAGCACACAATCCGCTGATTGTGAGTGCCGATGTCAGATAGTAACAACTAAAAGGAGTAGTATGTTTAAGAATGCACAGAACAGGGTTAATTTTTACAGTACAGTCAGGTTGATTGGTCTGTTGACTTCAAGAGTATGTCAGTGTGTGTATTAAAATAAAAATATGATACCAGTGGAAACAAGTTAACAGCACAGCATCTTTGATCAACGATTAACTTGTTTCTGCTGATGTCGCATTTCATTCAGCCATCACACAACATGTGGCATGTGTGTCATGAGCAATCAAGGGGAAGATCAGACCAGTCAATGAGGTTAGGCCAATCTTGATTCCTGCCAATCATTGTGGCAACTTATTATTAAATAATAATAAGTTTGTTACTGCTTGTATGAGATTGTTAATCAAATGTACATACAATTTTGAATCAGTGGTGTTCCATGTAACCATCGGCATCGACCGATGTTCAAACACCTCTATCCATAGTCAACCAATGGCTTAAAATCGGCCGATGTCAGATACGACTGCCAAACATCAGTTAATCACTAACTATTAGGGCCCACTTCATCTTCCACAGCTTGGTGTGTAGTCCAGGTTAAACAAACATCTCTTGCTTCAGACACCAACTCCACACAATTTTGGTCCTAGTGTTTATAATAGTATTTATGCATGTTTTTGCCGATACTTCTTCTGCAGGGTTAAATCCACAGTCACCTGACCTGGACTCACTTTGCTTAGCCCTTTCTTTCAACACTGGTGGTATCTTCCATGCCAGTTAAATGGCAAAATTGGAAGAGTCCATATCCATTTTTTGGGGTTGAGCAATTAATATTTTCAAGGTGCAGCCTGAAGGCTGCATGTTGAAAACATTAATTGTTCTACCACCGATGTTCACTTAGTAGCCATCCTACTTAATGAAATTATGACGTATTGTGTTCCTGGCCTGGGAAAGGGGCCTCTCGTGTTGAAAGAGTTAAAGTACTTCATGTGGTATACCATTGACAACATCTTTACACTCTTGCTACTATCACTGCCACAGTTCAGTTATAAATTCACTTGCCTTGCCCTCACAGGGTTAACTTGGTCTTCACTATCAAGCAAGAACTTATTCAAAATTCACGTATAAAGTACTCACAATATATTATCAACAGCTCTTTCTCACAAATTCCTGTTCCTCAAATATATACAGTTTAGGAAAAAACAATTTTTGTAATAATTACCTTCTTTGAAATCAGAGATACCAAGCTAGCTTAATGCATTTTAAACTGGACTTTTGTTAAAGTTCTCAGTCTTCGACATTACAGGACATAATGGACGACATATGGTTTTTGTACTGCGCTGGAAAGGGCATAACACTCATTAAATCTTCACCTGCTTAGTATTTTTATAATATTTTTCATCATATCTAGTCATATTTTGCTGTGAAGCAGTCATGACTAGATCTAATGACAAACAAAAAATCACTGGTCAAAAGTCGATGCATTTTTACAGAAGGTATGTTTTTGGTTAACAGTGCCCAAATATACCTAGTGTCATGGCAAGAGGCTCGCTGTCCTTGACAGAAATATCTGTCAGCATCATACAAGGAGTTAAAGCTTATTTCCATTGTTTGAGATGGACTTGACAATTGTATTCAGTGAGCAAGTTTTTTCTGTCATCATCAAGACTTGAAATTGTCATAAGAAGATCAGGGGAAACCACTCTTCTGGATATCTTGATTTCTTATAAACTGAGATGCAAAAAGTACCCCCAAATCCTTACACTTTTCAACACCAGATAGAATTTGCTACAAAATCAATTTGTATATTTATTGGTGTTTTAGGTCACATATTTCTGTACAAATGGCTGATCGTGACTGCAACAAGCATATAACGTATAGCCAATTGTTTATACCCCTGATGCCCATTTTAGAGGACTCCTACCCCCCCTCCCCCAGGCTTTGGAAAGGCCAAAAAAAATTAAAAATCTGTTTCTCAGGCCCTCCCACATGGTCCATTTCGCTGCCACAAGCTCTCTTTTCATAACCAATGTAAACTTGAAAAAAAGAAAAATTAAATGGTTATTGCAAAGCTTTCTTGCTCTCAAGGGCAAAATACACCACAACCCAAGCTATTCCATAGATTATGAGGCCTAAAACATAAACCAAGAACATGAACTTTTGATGGCAAAGAAATAATTACAGAAATAAAAAATAAAATAAAAAACTGCTCGCCTGCATGCAATTTTACAAATAATGGCCTGAGAAAACTACTTGTGTGGTCTAACTGGGACCTATTTTACCATTACAGTAACATAAACAAGAGCAACACTCCACAAAGACAGTGGCAATGCAGGGTATAGGTAATAATATCTGTAGCAGCCAGGACAGATTGGATTGAAATCCATCAAACAAGCCTGCATGTAAATGGAGAATATGTAAGTAGTTTGCAGGTCTTAATATACTCATGAAATTTCCATCTTACCTCACCTCAGAGGTTCTGGAAATGGAGAGTTCAACACTAATTTCATTCGTAGCAATGACATGAAAAGAAATTCATTCTTTTGACACATGATGTACCATTTACTTGTTAGTTAGAATTCCTTGAACAAAACTGTTGAAGTTTATTTTTGCAGTCAATATCTTCTGGCTTATATCATAAGTTTCCTTACGGTTCTCACTTGTAAAAGATTATTTTGTTATTTTTCAAAGTTCTACAAGTGCCATAGCTCTACAAGTACCACAGCTCTACAAGTACCATAGCTCTGGTAGAAATGTTTAGACAAAACTCCGATATGTGGATACTATGCCCCTCATGCTGGTCTATCAGCACACCAAAGTCGAACAACTGAAGCCAGCGTTACAATGCAAAATGTTCATTTTCATATTTTTCTAAGATCTACATGGGCCATACAGTTAAAACTAGAAGTCCTGCCATGAAATGCACACGAATAGCATGTTGATCTGTGCATTAATCTACACGTTATGACCATAGTAAGGCTATCAAATTCTGTACATATGGCCTGTGCACAGGCAATGTTTCAGACAATGGACCTCCGGATAACCCGGAGGTCCATTGGCAGAAACATTGCCTGTGTTTGCTGTGAGTAACCCAGACAACCTGCCAGCTTTGGATGCCATTTGATATGGCAATTGCACACAATTCCTACATGCAATTAATCCAAGATAAGCACACAATTCGTGACAGGACTTCTGGTTTTATCTGTAACTCGGGTATGTGTGGACAAAACCTGCGATTTGTGTATATATCATTTCCCACATGTCTGTCTATCATAATACCAAAGGACATTAAAATCCAATGCCAGAGTTATAATACTATAGCCCTTACTGTAAACAGTCGAGCTAAAAATGAAGCAAAAAATATGATCTGTTGCAGGCAACAAGTGGATTTATCAGCAATATATTTGTCTCAAAAATGTAATGTATTCAATTTTAACAACAACTTGCAGTATGATACAAACTCATTAACTCAAATGCTTTGCTTCAGAAAACAACCAGGCCTGTCATTTTCAAAAGTGAAGGAGTGCCATAGCCACTCTCCATTATTAGGCCCAGGAGGGCTGTTTTAGATCTTCTTCATATATCTCACTTTTATCAAATATCCCCTACTTTTTTTAATAGTATATGTGAATATGAAAGCTTTTGGAGCAGTGGTTTGGGAGAAGAAGATTCTTTAATGTGTTTCCCCATTACCCATGACATGTTAAAAAATGATGACTCAGCACATTTTCAAAGACCCGGAAAAGTACCCTATGATAAAACCGATGACAATTTTTTTTACCATTCCTTCTGCTGGTCTAAGGAAGCTTCACACCAAATAAAAATTCTCTGTGCCGTGTAGTTTTGGAGATATGGGCATTTTAATTTTTTTTCTATTTTTTGCTCCTGAGGTTCCCATGGGGCGACGAGAAAATTTGTTTGGAAATAAATTAAGTATTTATGACCCAATAAGCTGCACACCAAATATCAAGTCTCTGCTACTGCTAGTTCACGAGAAGAAGATTTTTTAAGATTTAGGCACACTTTTTAGGCCTGGCAGCTGCAACTTGATTTTAACAAAATCAAAATGCGATGTCATAACAAACTATCCTCTCAAATTTCACTTAAATCAGTTCAGCAGTTTTGGAGGAGAAGTTGCAAACACCATGTTCATGAACAACGGACGATGAGTGATCACTAAAGCTCATCCTGACTTTCAGTCAGGTGAGCTAAAAAAAACAAAAAAAAAACAATATAAGGCTAAAAAAAATAATGTTTTGATTCTCAGGCCCTCCCTCGTAGGATTTGAACCTCCTCATTAGACATTTTTATTATGTCATGTTTTTTAAAAAATTTGTGAAAACCTGGAATGGTCATTTTTTTACATTTCTCGACATAATTATTTAGCTGTGTTAGCAGTAAATTGTTTTTTCTTGTTGCAGTTTATGGGAGAGTGTCCAGGGGCACTCTCCCATAAACTGTAACAAAGAAAATTCTGATATACTCGATCATGATTTAATTATTTATTTATTTGCTGGTGTTTAAGGTCATATATTTCTGCACAATGGCTAATAATGGCTGCAACACCAATATAAACTCAAGTTTAACCAATCATTTAGAGCCATGTTTCCCATTTTAAAGGACTCCTACCCCATGGTTAGTGGGGTGTATTCTAATGGATCATGATGCTTGACAGATCTATACCATTAAAAAGAACAATAAAATTCAAATCCTTTTAGCTGTTGTTACGGCAATTAGTTATAAAAGGTATACTAGCGGGGGAGGAATTCGTCACATACAGGTGAATTGTGCACTTGGTGATACCTTCTTGAAATTTGGCACACTGTTAGTGTAGGCTATGAGGTTCTCAAAAACGATCGGCTACAAGTTGACACCGACCGGTGGCGACCAGTAGCGGCACAATCCAAAATGGCCGCCAGCGGCTGAAGGGAACCTCCTTTTCGACGGTCTACCGACTATACATCCGATTGTAAGGGCGCGAAAGTGAACTCTGATCCACGCACGTGTTGGAAACAGACGTGGGAGATGATGTAGAATAAAACGAGATTCTCTATACGGACGCATCAATTTCTTGGAACTTGAAAAGAGCGTTGTTTCTCCGGGATCAGCGTCATTCAGGCAAACCTGAATGACGCTGATCCCGGAGAAACAACGCTCTTTATGAAGCAGTCTCTTTGCCATACAATCTCTTGTTTGGCGTAATTCCGCAAGCAATTCTGATTTGTCTGTCGAAATTAATTCGAGAACGCGATTGTTCACAAAAATCATTCACAGAATGAGTGAGAATCCTCTTCGTGTACGGACTAGTACTGACTGGGAACGTTGTTGCTTTTGCCAGCAAGACAGTTCCAAGAAATTGATGCGTCCGTATAGAGAATCTCGTTTTCATGACGCCTATAAAGCTATTGAGGAAGACATAACGCGCTTCCTAGATAATGGCGTTGAGCTTCCATATAATTTGACCATTGATTGTTTGATGAGAGAGAGTGATGAGTGTATGTCGATGTCACTGTTGACGAATAAGGCAATATATCATAAGACATGCCGTGACAGTATTCGGACTCACATCGTACAGCGCGTGCTACACAAGCGAGAGCGAAATGAGGCAGTGGCATCCTGCTCCACGCTGAGTCCTAAAAGAACACGGACAAGTTTTGAATCTGGCTGTGACAGGAAACTGCCCCAGTGTGTTTATTGTCACAAACGCGAAGGTGACAGCAGTGAGCCTATTTGCAGATCAATGTCTGATAACAATAAACTCAAAATTATGGCAAAGGAAGCCGAGAACTGGGTTGTTTTTTCTCGGGTCAATGCAGCATTTGATTCCGCTGCTAGTGATCTTTACTATCACAAAACCTGTTATTGTAAGCTTGCCAATGAAGCACGAGCGGCTAAATCTAAAAAGTCGAAGAACGCCGAACATTCCGCGTCAGGCCTGCCCTATGACCCTCTCGTTATGGCAGAGCTCATAACATTTGTTGAACACAACGATTCCGCGATGAAGCTTGTCGATCTCAAGAATCTGTACAGTCGGAGGTTGAAGCAAGTCGGTTCTGATTGGCTTAGTGAAGAAATACATTCCACTCGATTCAAAGAACATTTGTTGCAGAAATTGGGCGATGGCTGGGACGCCTTCACACAGGGTAGAGATGTGTTTATTTCAAGTAGGTTTCGAGTTGGCTCCTTGTTGTCCGAATCTTTAACTCGTATAGTGTCTGAGGAAGAGGCAAAAAAGATAGTTGATGTGGGTCTTCTTCTGCGTAAACACATACTCATATCTCAAGCTCCTTTCACGGGATCATTTTCATCTTATTGCTTGAGCGAGCCTGTACCCAACTCACTCCTGACTCTTCTTAGAGTTCTACTTGAGGGCACATGTAGTATACAGAACTTAGGCGATGATGAGACTGTTAATGCCAAGACTCGAGTGGCTTGTACTATTTCACAGATGTTGATCAGCAATTCAGCGAAACGCTCCGAACATGCACAAAATGTTCACCAGAGACGTGACAGAGAAACTCCAATGCCTCTTTATGTGGGTTTGAAGTTGCATGCCCATGATCGTATGAAAAATCTTATCAGAGATTTTCATCAAATGGGACTCTCTGTCTCTTATGATCGCGTAATGGATGTTCGCAGGAGTTTCGCGAGAGCTGTTTCACTGCGGTTCAAGAACGAAGGTGTTGTAGTCCCAGCTAACTGCAAACGTAATGTTTTCTCGATAGGAACCACTGATAACATTGATGTATCTGGTAGATCTGATATGCATGGTACGTCCATCACACTCATTGGTCAACTGAGCAGGGACAATGTGGGTACTGATCCCCCACCACTGAGTTTAGATGTTCCAGAAGACACACAAATTGAACTCCCAGACGACTATGCATTTGTTCCTTTCGTTGAAGACTTTGGTGGGGACATCAGGCTTGAATCTCCAGATGAATGTAATGTACGGCCCAATGAATATGCAGATTTGAACGTGGGAGAGAATGACTGGTTGTCTCATGTGTCACAGATCAGCAATAAAGGGAAGGTTGATGGCAGCTGGCAGCTTGATGAAGTCCCTGTGACCTTTTCAGGCTTCTTTTCAAAACATGAAGATCAAGACAATGTCAAACCTCGTGCAGTTATTGGGGTATTCCCTGTTTTCAGTGAGCAGAAAGCGGACTCACTCAGTATGCAGAAGCATGCTATGTATGTGGTCAGGGAAGCTACTGCTTTCGTAAACCCCGGCCAGATACCTGTCATTGAAGGTGACTGTCCGTTGTATGCCAGGCAGAAAAAATGTCAATGGCTGTTCCCAGAGGAGATAGGTGAGGATCGAATGGTGTGTATGATTGGATTCCTGCATCTTGAAATGTGCACCCAAGAAGCTGGTGGTAAGCTTATGGGTGGTTCTGGTTGGGAGCGAATGTTTCACCTCGCAAAGATATTCACACCCGGTGTAGCATCATCCCTACTTGGTGGGAAACATGTCAAGAGGACGCGACAGGCATATCTTCTCACTCTAGCTTGGCTTGAGATCCTCAGAAAGAATGCTTATGAGATTTACTGTCAGCAGACTGGGCCCCATGAGTCATTTGAAATGTGGGAACAGAGGATTCTTTCACAATCTCCAACTGCGCGCTATTGGGGTGAAATCGTTCGGAACTTTCTCTTGACAAGCTGTCAATTCGTTCGGAACCAACGAATCGGTAACTGGCCTGGTACACTGTGTTCTATCGATGAGTTGTGCAGTTACTTTTTTGCCCTAGGACATACAAATTATTGTCGGTGGGTCCCCGTATTTCTGAGAGACATGTCTCAGCTACCCAGGCGGCATCCTTCAATCCACAACAAATTCATGGAAGGCCATTTTGTGGTCCAGCGTAGTGAGAGGAAGTTCAGTATGATGGGTTTAGATCAGAGCCAAGAACATAGTATCCAACTACTCAAAGAAGACAGTGGTCCAAAAGGTCTCTATGGCCAGGCTGAAGAGAAAGTCGTTATTGAGCTTTCAAGGTCAGAAGTTCTGCGTGTTATAGATGAGTATGAATATGCAAGTTTCCACACAACATCATCAGATAACACGGAACACCCGGAAAGTTCGGTATCAGAGCAGAAAAAATTTCTGAATCAATTGAAATCTCTCCTCGATCTGGTGAATCAGGGACTCATTATCAACCCTTATGATGAAACTAGTGGTCAGCTGGTGACATTAGATACTGGTGAATATATGGACCCCGAAGTTAGTAAGAGTTTACGGTCATTACCCGAAAGGGGCAAGCATTTATATTCCACTTTCTTGAAGGAAAGGCTTGTGGAATGCACCGTACCCCTGAATGATGTTATTCCCAAGGCAAATATATATACCTTCCTTAACCCACCCCCAGCCAACCTGGACAAAGGCCGAGACAAACTCATGTCAAGTAAAGCAACTGCCGCAATAGTTACCCAGATGTTCGTTTCACTGCAAGCCCGGCCTGATTCAAACATGGATGAGTTTTTCATGCACGAGAATGCACGTGATCCGCCAGCATTATCCGATAGAGGTAAGCTACGGAGTGGGACAAAATCTCAAATTCTCAATTGTTTACCAGCTATTCCTGCACAAGGGAAGAATTCAGCAGCTAGACAAGCTTCAGTTGTCATCTTGGATATGCCTGCTGTAGTCCATGTAATCAAACCACAGAAAGCGGATCTGTTTGGAGAATATGCTCGATTGCAATTATTGCCATACATCGAATCTCTGATTAACACGAACACCACAAGGGTTGATGCGATCTATGACTGTTACCCCGAAGGCAGTTTGAAGAATCAGACGCGAGCAAAACGCCTCGGTGAGACAGCAGTTAGGTTGATACGGGTGTCCGAGAACGTCCCTTTACCTAAAGGGAAGAATTGGCAGGCATTCTTGAAAGTTAGTGAGAATAAAGACGAATTTTTCAAGTTCCTGTCTGCTGAACTGCTGAAATTAACATCAACATCCGAGTACCAGTTGTTAACGACATCAGGAGAATATGTACTATGCAATAAGGATGTTAGCTTATGTGACATATCTCCATCGAACCACGAGGAAGCAGACACGCGCATGATGCTTCATCTCAACCATGCAGTCTCACAAGGTCACAAAATAGCTTTTCTTCGCACGGTTGATTCTGATGTCGTCATTCTGTCTTTGCACCATTTCGCAACATTCCGTGACCTTGGACTCAGTGAGCTGTGGATTGGGTTTGGAATTGGAAAGGCATATAAAGATATGCCAATTCATGAGATAGCTTCACAACTTGGACCTGATTACTGTAAGGCCCTGACTTTCTTCCACGCCTTCACAGGTTGTGATGTAACATCCAGCATGCTCGGCATTGGGAAGAAGACAGGATGGAATGCATGGATGAATTTTCCCGCATCAACTGAAATGATGATAGAATTGACTGAGAATCCGCAAGTCTTTTCAGAGGATTCCCCTCATATGCAGCATATCGAAAAACTCACCATACAGATGTACAGTAACAGTTGTGTCAGTACACGTGTCAATGATGCGAGACGGCATATGTTCACACATGGCCTTAAGTCTATGGAAAACATCCCGCCCACCAAAGCAGCTCTGTATCAACATGTAAAAAGGGTAATTCTTGTGTCATCTTTCATTTGGCATCGTGCTCTGCAGAAACACTTATGTGTGCCAGACCCATCACAGTACGGATGGGAGTGGAATCCACGTCTCAATATTCTGGTCCCATTTTGGACTCACCTAGGAGACGCAAGTGCTGCATGTGCACTGATGCTCCACTGTAGTTGTGCCAAGGCCTGCAAGGGCAATTGCAAATGCTTGAAAGCTGGATTAAGGTGCACACCTTTGTGTAAGTGTGAAGGTGGCTGTTGTAACAATATTGAGTAGTATACTGTCATGTTAGGACCAGTCATCTCCTATTCTGGTATTTTTTTTTCCATTTTCGGCCAGTTAACACATGTCATGTTTCTAGTTGAGTTGATTTTGCTAACAAATGTTCATCCCATGTGGCTTGCTACATTGTCCGGGGTATAGGAATACAGTTTTAGATTTCGGAAAATAGTCTGTTATTTACTGCACAAGACGGTGTTAATTCATGCATAGCATGATACAATATCCCCAACTATTTTGCCTCTGTACAACAGTTGATACCTTCGTTCACCCGTGTGTTCATCTATGGTATCCTTGTCTTTCTCTGGCCATAGGCCACATGTGACTAGTCAGTTCCTACTCCATAGCAAATCAACTTGGAAATCCTTCATCTTGTAGCGCACTCATGTCTCAATGAATCCATACCTGAGTTGATCTAATAAATCTAACGTAAGGTATCAAATTGCCATACCGGATCATATTTCGATAAGTTATTCGCTAAAACATTTCGACCACTCATCGACATCAAAGGTCATGTTTTGGCTCCCAGTGGTGGCTATATCTCTATATCCCTGGTAAAGTAGCATACCATGAGGGATGGGCATTAAGTGTCGGCAACATTAATCCTGACTTGGAACACACCACATCTTAACTGGCCGAAAATGAAGAATACTACTTGTAGTCAAAAAATATTCCTGTACCTCGAATGACTGCAAACATACACTCACCCCTTCTAGTCCCATTTTGCCAATGTTCTATACTGGCAAGATAACATTGTATAATTAACAACGGGAACTAATGCATCCCGAGTTCATTCCAGCACTGCCCTTGCTGGCAGACGTGTCGCTATGGTGTTGAGATTGAACCAGAACTCCTCTAGAAATTTGATAGTTTTATTTTCTTAGAAAATAAATCTATCGAAAATGCCGGAAGTTGAGAATAGACTGTCACTTTAATTGGATTATCAAATGTCCAAGTATCCCCACTGCTGCATACTATCGAGTACCCTTGTTCATGTGTTGACAGGAATCTCTCATACCATGTTCATTTGACCATTGCATTCCCGAGAAACATTCAACACTAATTTATCTACGGACGGACGATCATACTGACAGTCAGACACACAGACGCACACATCGACGGAAATTCTGATCCCATTATCCATTAATCTTCCCCCCAACTTGTTCCAAGGGCTTCACTCCATCATTCACATCAATTACAGCACATGTATGGTGTTAGGTTTGGAGCTTCAGTTGTGCGATCGGCGAAAATAGCTTTTTTTCGATCCGCTTGGCGGCCATTTTGGATTTCGCTGCTAGTGGTGGCTAGAGGATGGTGCCAACTTGTAGCCGATCGATTTTGAAATCTCTGATGCCTACCCTTACATCATGCCAAATTTCAGGAAGGTATCACCAAGTGCACAATTCTAGCGAATTCCTCCCCCGCTAATACTATATTTACACTAAAATTTAACCTTTTCTCTTTTTAAAGTGGAAAGACAGCAAAAAGATTTACTGAGTATACTCAACACTTTTACACGAAAAAAAAAAAATTAAAAAAAAGTAAAAATAAAATCCTCCCTCCCTCACTGATTTGAAAAAAAAATTGCCTGAGAATCAATTCATATTTTTATTTCGCTTAAATGAAGTTGCATTTGAAGAAAAAAACTATGGTTTCTGTACTGCGCTGGAAAGGGCATAACACTCATTAAATCTTCACCTGCTTAGTATTTTTATAATATTTTTCATCATATCTTGTCATATTTTGCTGTGAAGCAGCCATGACCAGATCTAATGACAAACAAAAAATCAATGGTCAAAAGTCGATGCATTTTTACAGAAGGAAATATGGTTAACAGTGCCCAAATATACCTAGACTCGTGGCAAAAGGCTTGCTGTCCTTGACAGAAATATCTGTCAGCAGCATCAAGGAGTTAAAGCTTATTTCCATTGTTTAAGATGGACTTGACAATTGTATTCAGTGAGCATCAAGACTTGAAATTGTCATAAGAAGATCAAGGGAGACCACTCTTCTGGATATCTTGATTTCTTATAAACTGAGATGCAAAAAGTACCCCCAAATCCTTACACTTTTCAGCACCACAGATAGAATTTGCTACAAAATCAATTGTATATTTATTGGTGTTTCAGTCAGGTGAGCTAAAAAAAACAACAAAAAAACAATATAATTCACAAATTTTAAACACTTTCAAGACCCTAAAAACACATATTTTTCAGTTTAACCACAGTGAACAGGCATTGCTTCACGTCTGGGGTTCCTGCGGGGAATATGGATTGAATGTACAGAGCAGATCTCAAGGCACCATCGAGACATGAATAAGTGAATGAATTGCTGTACATACCCAGACGGGATAACTGATATACAGAATTCAGCTCTTGGGATCAACCAATCAGTGTGGATAAATGGTGGCGGCCTATGAAGACATATCAGGCTGTTGATAACATCATCGGTGGCCTCCCTATGAAATCAATATTTGGTTTGTGTCCACCTTATTGTTTTCAGAAAAAAAATACATCCAAAAATGGCAATCATACACCAAAAGTTCTGAAACGTCTGTTGGTATCAACCAATCAACGTGCATAAATGGTGGCAGCCTATGAAGCCATATCAGGTCGATGATGACATCATCGGTGATCCCACATGAAATCAATATTAGATGTGTGTCCACCATATTGCTAACATTTGCCTGATCTCCATTTGCCTTATACCATATCCAACCACTAAACATACTGTAACTTATAATATGAGCAGATAGATACAGTGGAGCCCACTTAATTGGATATCTCTTAATTGTATATCCCTGTTAAAGGAATATAATTTTCAAACACAAAACCATTTACCATACCTTCAGTACAAATTTGATCTGTTAATTGCATATGGATTGTAGAGTAAACTCCTGTTAATTGTATATAAATTTTTGTAATATGTCGAAAAAATTACTGTGACACGCACCAAATTCCCCTTATTTATCAACCTTTTTGGCCTCACTACATCCAATACAGGCATTCATTCTATTATATCTCGTTTGACAGAGCTCTATGAGCTCTGTCAAACAAGATATAATAGAATAAATGCTCAGTTTACTTCCAGAAAACAGGAAACTGACCAAATCCATGTTATTGTATACTCCTGTTAATTGAATAATTTTCACTGGCAAAATGGATATTCAATTAAGAGGATTCTACTGTATATGGATAGATAGTAGGGCTGGGCAGTTTATTGGTTTTTCGGTTCAATTCAGGGTTTTTTTTTAAACCGAAACCGAACAGACGCCGTAACAAAACAAGAGGCCCCAAGGGGCCTTAATCGCTCACCGGCCAAAGTGGTTCAAAGAAGTATCTGGGGTCACATTCAGTTTGACATGGTTCATCAACACTACAAAGGAATGAAGTCATGAGAGGCAAATTTTATTGAAAAACACTAAGGAATGAATTTGAACAAACCCGAATGTAAAATGACCCCAACCCCCACCCCACCCTTGCCCAAAGAGCCCAAATATTAAGCCAAGGACTCAAATTGAACAAACTTGAATCTGATCCCCCTTGAGATGTCATATACCAAATAGGAAAGAATTCTGACTGGTGGAAATGAAGAAGGTTTTGAACGAAATCACCTCACAATGCACTAAGTTAAACTTTGGGCTCAAATAGGGAGTCAAAATATTAACCCAGGGTACCGATTTGAACAAACTTGAATCTGACCCACCTAGAGATGTTGTATACCAAATATGAAAGGATTCTGTTTGGTGGATCTGAAGAAGATTTTAAAAGAAATTCCCTCATATTGCACTTAGTTAAAATTCAGGCTCCCATAGGTAGTCCAAATTAATAACCCTGGGACCAGGTTTGAACAAACTTGAGTCTTACCCTCCAAGAGATGTTGTATACCAAATATGAAAGGATTCTGACTGGTGGATCTGAAGAAGATTTTTAAAGAAATTTTCTTACATTGTACTAAGTTAAAATTCAGGCTCCCATAGGGAATCCAAATATTAACCGAGAAACTCTATTTGAACAAACTTGAATCTGACCCCCCTATAGATGTTGTATATCAAACATGAAAGGATTCTGAGTGGTCGATCTGAAGAAGATTTTTAAAGAAATTTCCTCAAATTTCACAAAGTTAAAATTTGGGCTCCAATAGAGAGCCCAAATATTAACTCAGGGACTCGGTTTGAACAAACTTGAATCTGACCCCCCTAGGATAGGGATGTTGTATACCAAGTATGAAAGCATTCTGACAGGTGGATCTGAAGAGGAAGATTTTTTTGAATTTTTGAAAAAATTTATGGGTGCTATCAGAGTTATGACCCTTCTGGTGCCCCCTGTGGGCGCATTGGGCACAGCAAGTTTATACGTATAAACTTGAATTGACATATGATAAGTAACACGCACACAAAATTTGGTTCAATTTGGTCAAGTAGTTTGTGAGGAGAAGTCGTTAATGTAAAGTTCACGACGGACGACGACGACGATGGATGGCAAGTGATAAGTTAAGCTCCCTTTGGTGAGCTAAAAACGAGACTTTCAGTAGTTCCAACAAATTTCCCAGAATTTATAAGTTTATGACCTATCAATCCACATGCTTTTTGCACGCCAAAGGCTAAAATGTCCGACGAAGGTAAACGCTGTGACGTATATGCTTACTTCAAGAGGATTGACAACAAATACCCCCCAAATAGTGGTAGCAAATTTCCGATATCTTAAACGATATCTACAGAACCACTACCAGAAGGAATGTGAAAAATTAAAAAGTTTTACGTAAGAATCCACACAAGTAATTCAAGAATCGTTAAGTAAATTTAATAAACTCAGGCTCACTCGTATTCGACCAAACAGGTATTGAAAAGTTACCTGATAATATATGGTGTAGAAGTAATATAAATTATCTTTGACCCAAAATCATCTGCGTACGGCGCATAACAAATTAGACTGGAGGTAAACAAAAAATTTATTACTGAGTTTTAAAACATCAAAGTTTATGTGGGAAAAATGTTATGTTAATTAACCGACCTCTGGCACGTTCTCTGAAGTCACATGCTCAGAGATAACACTGCGCACTGGCAGTTCTGTTTTTTGTCAGCAATAAAATGGTTAAATTAAAAAATAGAACATATCCTGTTAGGTAACACTGAAAGTATTTATAAACTTATTGCCAACTGTTTGTATACTATTTGAACTTACTTTAAGGAATCATGCAGTACTGCCGGTCTGTCAAGTGTAAACTATCAAGTGTCAAGTTAACGCTGCATTCCCAATATGCAGTTGCTATAATCAACACTAGTTTTCCCATGTGTATTTTGTGTACACAATGAATCCTATGATGCAATATTGAAAACTTTCAAATCCCATGATGCAGCCGTCTCCCTTCAAAAACATCAATCACCTGTCTTGACTGATATGAAAACAACGCAGGGAGCAGCCAAGGGGACAAAGTGAAGTTGGCAATATTTTCACCTTGGCACCACTCACTTTGCCCAATTTCTATGTTTGGGCAAAATCAAGGTCAAAAACAAACCTCTACTCACGACTTACTTCGATAATAGTTATCAAAATCACAAGAAATATGATTTGTGTTCCTTTTATTCCACTGTCATTTGAAGCAGGAACCATTAAGAAACACAGGGCAGTCTATTTTGAAGCGATGTAATAATTACCGAAATAAGCACAACAATTGCATATTATCCATCAAAACAAGGGTGAGAGCTTCGCGACTACTTAAAAAATAAGGAAAATGTTGATTTTTGCTAAAATGTAGCTTTTCTTGTAAATTTTTGCATCTTGATAAGGCCCTAAATCTCACTGACAGAACAAAGCAAATCCCACCAGTGGTAAAGCCATGGTTTGAAATCCCTGAGGGCCATGCTGGTGAAGAGTTTGGTGGAGGGAATCTCAGGACTGAGGGTACTGTACTTGTACTGAGGGCAGGAAATCAAAAAGAATCAAATTTGGGGACGGGAGGAACAAGTGGGATTTTGGGAGGGGGGGGGGGGGGGGGGTGGAGACTGGTCTCCACCACTGTAGCCTACTGCAGAAGCCCACCATAATATGTCCATTAGCTGAGAAGAGTGGTGAATACTGAGTAACCCAGGTGACTCATGAGCCTCATGACTTGGATGACAAATACGGACACATTTTATGTGTACATTACCCTCTAAAATGAGGATTTCTACAATATATTTTGAAAAACCGATAACCAAACCAAAAACCAAGTTTTTGTACAAAACCGAAACCGAACCGCAATGCAAATTTCAAAACCGCCCAGCCTTACTAGATAGACAATGAGAAAACATAAGACCTAAAAAAAATAAAAATCTGTTTCTCAGGCCCTCCCGCATGGTCCTTTTGGCTGCCGCATGCTCTCTTTTTATAACCAATGGAAACTTTAAAAAAAAATCAAAATTAAATGGTTTATGTCTGATATTTTACCAAAGTTAAAAATATTGAAAAATTTGTCCCTTGAGTGCAAGATGGCTTTGCAAAGCCTTCTTGCTCTCAAGGGGCAAAATACACCACCTCCCATGCTATTCTGTAGATTATGAGGCCTAAAACATAAGCCAAGATATGAACTTTTAATGGCAAAGAAATAATTACAGAAATAAAAAATAAAATAAAAAAACGCTCGCCCGCATGCAATTTTACAAAAAATGGCCTGAGTAACAGAAGATCTACTTTGTGGGGCCTAACACAGTCTTTTTCCATGGGTATGGACAAAAATAATAAACAACATTTATTTTCAATATTTACCCTTGCAAATAGTGAGGCATGTTCTCTCGAATGTCCAAAGGGATCAATTTGCCAGGCTACTCTTGGTCTTCCACATTCACCAAAATTCTGTCGTAAAAATTCAAATCCGATAGTATGCTGGTCAATAATGGCATTGTAGTGAGTGGATGCTTCATCGTTCATGCACCAGCCTCCAAGTATAAACTCTAAACGCCCTGAAAAAATGTATAAAAAAAAAACCCTAAAGAACAGAGATTATCAGTTTACTGAGGTTACAGAGCTCGAGGTAAGATGTTGGTACAGAACAGTAATTACAAAACCCAATCAAGAAATATGATTGGATGACGATAGGGGTCATAATCTGGAGAAAATTCTCCTTCCCACAAGACTGTAAAATCTCACAAGTCACAGGGCTCGCCTTGAGTAAACTGGTCGGGGCCTAAAAAAAGTGCCCCACATATTGAGGTCAGGGCCTTTTCGGGGCTGATTTTCCATTTTGTCCATTATTGTTAGTGCTTTTTTGTGGAAAATGTCGGGGCTTGAAAAAAAGCCCCCAGCAAGTGCTCCTCGGGGCTGATCTCGGGGCCTGGGCTGATCAGCCCAGACTCAAGGCAAGCCCGGCAGTCAACAGAAAAATATGTGTCTGTCGTTTTGAAAATCAAAAGAGGGAAACTAATACTCTATATGCACTGGTAATAGGTTCAGAAGGACAACTGTCCTTAGTTCTGTGGTCATTTCATTATGATGGGAAACCCCTTCACATACAGCATGGGGAGAGTGTATTATAACTAAATCACCCATAGTGTGGCGAGTCCACCAAAGCAATAATTGCAATTTGTTGCAAAGCATAACAAGCACAAGCAAAGTTCCAGCCTACAGACCTCCAGGTTAAGCCCAGAGATCCATTGGCTGAAACATTCCTTTGTGTTTTTTGTCCATATGTACAGAATTTGAAAGTGATACTTTGGGTGATAACTCCACTCCATGGGTGCTTTAGTTACAATTCACTCTCCATGTACTGTAGGCCTATTCCTTAACCCTCTGCACATTGATGGCATAATAACAAAATGTCAAGAAAAAATTTTTCCCATCATGCAACTGCAAACTTAACCAATTCAAACTTGTTTGACAGAGCTCAATGAGCTCTGTCAAACAAGACTGAATTGGTTAAATTTCTAATAGCATTATAGGGAAAACTGTTCAGATTCAAATTTTGATATTACAACATCGGTGTGCAGAGGGTTAAAATCTCTTCGGAGATGTTAACCTTTCACCCTTTCACCGGAAAAGGTCCATACTGAAGATAGGCCTAAATTTTAATTCCTTGTACTATACGTCCATAATGAGTACGGAGATACCGCATACTGGGAATGAAAACACACATTGCCACAAATCCATTTGTATTCACCATTTTTCACTTTTTACGGAAATTAAAATTCTATTCCAAGTTTCATTTCTTAATATTCTTACCAAAGTAAAATAAGTGCCATTACCTCATATTTATGTCCTACTAGAAAATGAGCAGCCTAGTGTTTCTCCAACAGAAAATCCCTTAGAGAACAACGTTTTGACCAAACCGAACCGACCAGAAACTGAAAATGCACATGCGCACAGCCTTGTACACAGTAGTACTTTTCAGAACAGTAACTATTGCCCAACTTCTGCCAGACATGTGCAATTCAATTTCTAAATTTTAAATACTACACGCATGTATATTTCTGAAATGGGGAGGTGGCTCATATAAACAGAATATTATATGCAGGGTGGGCAAAATTTTGTGTTACATTAGTAAGTATATTAAGAAATAAAATTTGGTATAAAATTTTAATTTCTTCGCAACTAACCAAAGTAACACAAGTGCCAAATGAACAATAGGTGGTGGGTATTGAGAAATATATATGTATCTTAGAAAGAAATACATCTAAAACCCTGAGGTCTTGCATTTCTGAATCTAACGTTTTGGAGTTTAATTGGATCAATAATCAGCATTTTGGGAAAATAAATGAAACTGATGATAAATAATAACGAGAATAACACAACATATAATACACATTTATATATATACGTTATTCAAACGTAAATGTTAGTTTACTCCTTGAGCGAATAAGCAAGACGTTTCCCAATTTCTGTTAATGGAAGGTGATTTTGTCAATAACTGGAAAGTAACCTAAGAGACATGAGTGGTTGATGTGGGTATACTGACCCAAGGTAAGTCTGACATGTGAGTCATGTGATGACTTACATTTTTATGTGAGGAAGAAAATGATAAATTTAAAGTAATTTGTATATTTTTTATACTTACCAATGGCCCAGACTTGGTGCAAACTCAATATTATCAAGGGCCAAACAAAAATTTTGAACCCCCCAATCCCCAAAATTTGCATACAATACCGAAAATTAATGAAAGTGTCAATGACACTGTAGCTCAACTTGACAAACTTGAACTTGGTAAGTTATAAATGAAATGGCAAAATTGAAGATCATTGGGACCAATGTCAGTTTTTTTGCCAGTGGCAACATTTTTTGACAGAAACCGAAGAAAATCGACAGCTCCCATCTAGAGGTCACCGTAAATAAGCATACCAGGTTTCAAAGCAATCTAATCATAAATGAGCCCTGTAGGGTGAGCCAAAGGGAAATATTGTGGTCTGACTAAACTAAGTTCTAAGAATGTTGGCCGTGGCAACATTTTTTGACAGAAATTGAAGAAAATCGATAGCTCCCATCTAGGGGTACCCCAAACAAGCATGCCAGGTTTCAAAGCAATCCGATCATAAATGTACCCTGTAGGGTGTGCCAAAGGGAAATATCGAGTCTTCTGACTAAACCAAGTTCTAAGAACGTTGGCCGCGGCAACATTTTTTGATGGAAATTGAAGAAAAATGATAGGTCCCATCTAGAGGTCTCCCCAAACAAGCATACCAGGTTTCAAAGCAATCAAATCATAAATGTGCCCTGTAGGGTGTGCCAAAGGGAAATATTGTGGTCTGACTAAACTGAGTTCTAAAAACATTGGCCGCGGCAACATTTTTTGATGGAAATTGAAGAAAATCGATAGCTCCCATCTAGATGTCACCCCAAACAAGCATGCCAGGTTTCAAAGCAATCCGATCATAAATGTATCCTGTAGGGTGTGCCAAAGGGAAATATTGAGTCTTCTAACTAAACTAAGTTCTAAGAACGTTGGCCGCGGCAACATTTTTTGACAGAAATTGAAGAAAATCGATAGCTCCCATCTAGAGGTCTCCCCAAACAAGCATACCAGGTTTCAAAGCAATCTAATCATAAATGGGCCCTGTAGGGTGTGCCAAAGGGAAATATTGAGGTCTGACTGAACTAAGTTCTACAAACGTTGGCCGTGGCAACATTTTTTGCTGGAAATTGAAGAAAATCGATAGCTCCCATCTAGAGGTCACCCTAAATAAGCATACCAGGTTTCAAAGCAATCAAATCATAAATGTGTCCTGTAGGGTGTGCCAAAGGGAAATATTGTGGTTTGACTAAACTAAGTTCTAAGAACGTTGGCCGCGGCAACATTTTTTGACAGAAATTGAAGAAAATCGATAGCTCCCATCTAGAGGTCACCCCAAACTAGCATGCCAGGTTTCAAAGCAATCCGATCATAAATGTACCCTGCAGGGTGTGCCAAAGGGAAATATTGAGTCTTCTGACTAAACTAAGTTCTAAGAACGTTGGCCGCGGCAACATTTTTTGACAGAAATTGAAGAAAATCGATAGCTCCCATCTAGAGGTCTCCCCAAACAAGCATACCAGGTTTCAAAGCAATCTGATCGTAAATGTACCCTGTAGGGTGTGCCAAAGGGAAATATTGAGGTCTGACTAAACTAAGTTCTACGAACATTGGCCGTGGCAACATTTTTTGCCGGAAATTGAAGAAAATCGATAGCTCCCATCTAGAGGTCACCCTAAATAAGCGTATCAGGTTTCAAAGCAATCAAATCATAAATGTGCCCTGTAGGGTGTGCCAAAGGGAAATATTGTGGTTTGACTAAACTAAGTTCTAAGAACGTTGGCCGCGGCAACATTTTTTGCCGGAAATTGAAGAAAATCGATAGCTCCCATCTAGAGGTCACCCCAAACAAGCATAAGAAGTTTCAAAGTAATCTGATCATAAATGCGACCTGTGAGGTGTGCCAAAGGAAATTGTGGACGTACGTACTAACGTACGTACGTACATACGCTGACGGACGAGAAGTGATGGCAATAGCTCAGCTTGACTTTGTCAAGTTGAGCTAAAAATCATATCTGGCCCTCCATACTTTTAGTATCTGAGCAAGCGCAGCACTCAGGAAGAGATCGGAATTGGTGCCAACATCATTCTTTGTAGACGAACCTACTAAAATAATAACGCAGTGGGGAGGTATGAGTGCCCACTCATGGAAGGGGATGTCAGGGCCATTGGTAAGTATAAAAAAATATATACAAATTACTTTAAATTTATCATATTTTTATACTAATATCCAATAGCCCAGATTTAGCTGAATCATAAAAAGTCGGAGGGCCTGGGACTTAAGAATTAGCAGACCAAATACAGCTCCTATACCTGCATTCCAAGGTGAAAAGGAGATTAAATTTAAAAGGAATTACATGTATGTCTCTCTACACAATAATAGAGAAGACATATCATAAATAAGGAGCCATATCCAAGTAATTCCGTAATCTTAGCATAAATGATTATGCTAACTGGGTGTAACGAGCCCCCGATTTTACGGCTAGTTCGGACTAAGCCCCTTAAATTAGGATGGCGTATTCAAGAGTGAGAGACTAACCCCCACAAACACACACCATATATAAAATTAATAATCTACAGACAAAACAGCTTCACTCATAGTTGCACCATTATCAAGCTGGAAGAGATGAAGAAAAATCCCCCCCCCCCTTTTTTTGAAGGACTATTCTTCAAAACAAAGAGGGAAGTGCTCAGTTATTAATTATAATTAATTATTGGTGTTTAACACCACTTCAGAAGCTAAGGCCATTGCGGCGATCCCGGTTATTAACAGCTCACACTTCTAACATATACTAGAGTTGGAATACATAGATAGGTCAAAACCGGTGATATAACGTGTACAACTACACACTTGTCCAATTGAATCCCAATGGAAAGTATCTGTTAGAGCAAACACGCTTCTAAGACAACCAACAGGCGACTTCGTTCAGGTGTACAATTAATTCCAATAATAGAACTCCAATTGAACCGTGCGAATATATGAGAATGTGAATTCTCCTGTGTATAGTCTCTTGGTAGAAACCTGAATTTAGAACATGGAATGAGCTATGATTAACAGACTCGCAACGAACTGTCCCCGAAATAATTCATTGTTTCCTAGGTCTGTAAGAGCCATTAACTGTTCAAAGAAAGAATATACTACTCCGAATAATGATGGCAAAAAAGAATGTATGCATAGACGGCGTGTTGGAAGTTCCATAACTGATCCAAATAGCCCCAAAATTCTCATGAACTCTATAAAGCAGAGCAAGAATTTATATAATCTGTTCAATAATGCGTCTGCCTAATAAATATACATATTCTGCACGCGAGCAATGAAATCCCACATATACTCATCTGATCCCGCATGTACTCATCTGAATACAGCCTGTATTCACAGCATGACCAAGTGATACAAGTGTAACCAGGAAACTGAATGAATAATACAATGTTATTATGCAGTTAACTGAGTAATAAGCTCATACGTCGTAAGAAAAGGCAAGACCACTCCGAGCAAAACATTTCAGAGTTCACTAATTGCCACAATGGAGAATGTCGCCCAGATAATCAACATGTAAGCCACACAGGTACAAGCTGGCTACCAATTTTATTGATAGGGAATCATATGCTCATATATGACTTATAAACTAACAACCACAGGAAACAAACCAAATAGTGAATGTGCCCATGAGGTCGCCGTTAGAACACGTCTCAGCCGCCATTCGAGGAGCCATGAAAGGCATGCATATACTTGATTGCATTCAAGGCTTACAGGAAGAAAACTACATCCTGCCCTGTAATCGCTCTTAACACATTGGCGGGGAGGGGGCAGGGTTTGACAAATAATTCCTATCGAATCCCCCTCATCCACATTACTTGAACCGCTCTTGTGTTAGTTATCAACTAGTATAGGAACCGCAGGGACTTCCTCACATCTGACCGACTCCATAATGCCACTAAGGACAGAGGGGGCTGTGATGAACAAATAATACACAATATTGACATAATATCCAGTCTCTAAGGCAGAAATATAATCCACAGCAATAGATTGGATAATGAAAGTGTCAATGACACTGTAGCTCAACTTGTCAAGACAAAGACATGTACATGTATAGTATGTGACACAGCAATGACAAACATCTATGTAATGACCTGATAACAAAGGTACATATAAAGTATTGTAACGGTCTGTACATAAATACTGACCGTTGCCTGTAACAAATGTATAGGTAAAGTATTGTAAAGGTAGGTGACAGTCAGATGCTAAACTAGAAAAGAAATTTTTGAGTCCCAGAGTGGGTCTGACTGAACCCCAAAATATTTGTTCTCATAGCACAGTGATAACAAAGGCACCCCAAAACGCACTCATTCCTGTCCCAAGGTGAAAACAAAGGTACCCAAGAAGTTTCGTGAAGATCAGTTCACAAATATGAGCTGTGTAGAAGTTGTGACAAAAAACTGAATGGACCTAATTTCGGTACAAAATTGCCACTGGCAGCCATCTTGAATTTTGGACCGCACCCAGAAACACTCGTTCTCGTCCCAAGGTGATAACAAAGGTACCCAAGAAGTTTTGTGAAGATCGGTTCATAAATACAGCCTCTAGCCCGAGCCGTATTGACATGTGCACTTACAGTGTATAAGTAGCACTGAATAAATCAAAGTTCATCTAATTTGCATGATTTCTGCACGAGAAAAAAACCCGTACTATATGTGATGTATTCCATGTTACTAAACATTCATACAAAAATTTATTCAAATCAGAACTTTCATACAGAAGTTCTGTACAAAAGACTGATTGCACTAATTTTGGTACAAAATGGCTGCTGGTGGCCATCTTGAATTTCGGACCACACCCCAAAACACTCGTTCTGATCCCATGGTGATAATAAAGGTACCCTAGAAGTTTCGTGAAGATCGGTTCATAAATGCAGCCTCTAGCCTGAGCCGTACAGAAGTTGTGTACAAAAAACTGACTAGACCTAATTTTGGTACAAAATGGCCACTGGCAGCCATCTTGAATTTTGGACCGCACCCAGAAACACTCGTTCTCGTTCCAAGGTGATAACAAAGGTACCCAAGACGTTTCGTGAAGATCGGTTCATAAATACAGACTCTAGCCCGAGCTGTATTGATATGTGTACTTACTGTGTGTAAGTAGCACTGAAAAAATCAAAGTTCATCTAATTTGCATAATTTCTGCACGAGAAAGAAACCCATATTATATGTGATGTATCCCATGGTACTAAACATTCACACAAAAAATTATTCAAATCAGCGCTTTCATATGGAAGTTCTGTGCAAAAATCTGATTGCACCTAATTTTGTACAAAATGGCTGCCATCGGCCATCTTGAATTTCGGAACGGACCCAAAAACACTTGTTCTCGTCCCACGGTGATAACAAAGGTACCCAAGGAGTTTCGTAAAGATCGGTTCATAAATACGGCCTCTAGCCCGAGCCGTATTGGCATTTGCACTTACAGTGCTGAAAGTAACACCAAAAAACATCAAAGTTAGTCTAATTTGGATAATTTACACACGAGAAAAAAACCTGTATTATATGTGATGTATCCCATGGTACTAAACATTCATACAAAAATTATTCAAATCAGAGCTTTCATATGGAAGTTCTGTACAAAAAACAGATTTCTGCATCGTTGGTACAAAATGGAGGCTGGCAGCCATCTTGAATTTCGGACCGCACACCAAAACACTCGTTCTCATCCCACGGTCATAACAAAGGTACCCAAGAAGTTTCGTAAAGATCGGTTCATAAATACGGCCTCTAGCCCGAGCCGTATCCAATTGTTGACGGACAGATGAACGACGGGCCATGGCATAAGCTCAAATTTGGCTTCGCCAAAGTTGAGCTAAAAATGAAAAGGGAGACGAAAACAGTGTTCCGACACCCGATCATAAAAACATAGATAAACTCCTTACGTTTGATCTGATATCAGGAAATATATTCCTGAGAAAGAGTTCAGTATAGGCGTTTGGAGAAACACTCAATAATCGCACTAGGTAAATATGGCATCGTCAATAGAGCTTATCGCCTCATATAACTAACACCAAACCATACTGGTAGGAAGAGAATAACCTCCTCTAACATAACAGTATCATGTCCGATAGGACAATGAACTCAGCCTAGCTGAAGCAGCTAAAGGTATTCCTATACATGAAGACAATAAAAAGGCTGATAACTGCGGCCTTAGAAGCTCACTAAGCAGACTTACAATGCCAGCCATAGCTCAGAAGTCTTCATCTCCATGAAGACAGATATATCGGTGTAAGTTGTGACCGTGAAAGCTCACTGAACGGAGACTTACAACTATCGTTGCCCAAGGCAGGGAATGAAGAGCCGCTATTTTAACAGCCCTAAATTCCCAGAGATAGTTAGTCTCAAAAGATAATTATTTCAATTAAGTCATTGTATAATTAATGAAAAACATAGCTCATGATTCTAGCCAGGCTACTATGGTGTAAGCAATAAGACTCAAGTCTATGACACCTAGGAAAACAAACCGAAAAGCACTCTTCCTTCATCGGTTTTATTCCCAAAAGACAGCAGTCAGAGGCTAGCTAACGTAGCTTAGAAGTGTTCATCTCTGTGAAGACAGATATCTCAGTGTAACTTGTAACCTTGAAAGCTTACAACGCAAGGTATGGAATGACGAGCCGCTATTCTAACAGCCGTAATTCCCAGAGACAGTAGTCTCAAGGTAGCTACGCAGTTATGAGTCTTCATCTATGTGAAGACATATCTTTGTCACTTGCAGCCATTGAAAGCTCACTAAAAGGAGACTAACAACACTAGCCGCTACTAATTTATAAGAAAAGACCGCTGTTACAGTACATATGTCTACTATAGTGTCCACAATGGTCTTAAATGTCTTGACGCCAAGGAATACAACACTGTGAGGGAAAACACGTACTTATTCCCTCTAACGGCTCTATTCCAAACAAGACAGCTGTCGCAGTCTATCTATGCACTATCTGTGTGGCTTCGGGACGAGAAACAGGTGACGTGTAAAAACCTGGAGAATTTTGATTCTCGACGACCTCTATTGCTTCTTCGATAGGAGAGTCTTTCTTGGAAGAATTCACTGGAAGATTTGTCCAACGCGTACTTCTTGTAAGTGGAGCTTTGCTCGGATTGATAGCCGCAGGCCTGCCGAGACTACATTCTCATCCACTGATCTTCCGTAATTTTCATCCAGGTTTTTGCGAGGTTGATAACCTTCCGCTAACTAGAAAGCAACTGAGGTCTAGACCATCACATGTACGACTTGCGAGGTTTGCAGGAGGTGAAATTACGTCCTTCCAGCAAACAACCTCGTCCCATCGACCTATGGGCGTCTGACTTATATTCTTTATAAGACTTGTGCCCCTTTCCCGAGTCGCTATACTGACAACCTCCAGAGTAACTGTAAGAGGGTTTCCTAGACCCTCGCGAGGAGCTCCCTTCTATGATTGGGAACTGTAACGACCTCGCCTACTCTGGCCAGCTGATGCACGTTGTTGAGACGCTGCTCACAGTATCAGTGTGCTGGAAGCTTTTTTGGTAGCCTGTTCATAGACTAAAGAAAGCATGTTGTCAAAAAGTGTGTATCCGGAGACCGGAGTGACTCGGGGAGAGCTTTTCACCCTGTCATCGATAATTGATGATGATGAAAGGGCTGCATCGCATCTAACCAACTCCAATTTGCCACTGAAAGGGCGGAGTGGTACGTGGCATACATGACTGCCCTGGAAAGAACTCTTAGCAAGGAACTAACATTCTCAATTTCTTTTCCAGAGCCCTGATGATATGATCTGCGTATAACTTGGCACCCAGAATCACTCTATTAGATAAAATAGAAAATTCCATCCCATCGAAGCATAAATTGAATGATGTGGGCAAGGATATGCAAATCCCCAGACGTAGAGTAGCTCTCTGAACATCTTCTCCAACCGTTTTAAAATGCTAGGTTGTAAATGGCATCGTTAATGTGGCCGAAGGCCTCTGACACTTGCCAAGATCATACCGGGAATGAAAGAACATTATCTTTTCTTCGCACAGCATCTTTGTCTGGAGAAGACAGCGGTTTCTTCCTAGCAGACGCAGCTTGCTGATCTGGTGAAACAAAGTCAGGATAGTATTGATGAATGAAATTCATCACTACCACATGTTGTTCCGAAAGGTAAAGGTAATCCTCCTCCTTCTCCCTTTCACCATCCGACTGATTCTGCCAAGAATTTCGGTCCATAGAAGCTGAATGTTCAGATGACCGGTACGACCCAGCACCATCTGACAGCTCACCACTGAAGTCTGCAGAAGTCTGTGCTTGCACTTGCTGGGAAGCTGTGCAATCTGCGACAGCAAGTCCATTACAGAGGGCTGAGGGGTAGCAGTCTTCTGTATTTATGCCGCTTTCTGCTCCTGGGATGGAGATCTCTTCTCCGAATGTCCCAATGAATGAAGCCTCAAATAACTAGCTACCCAGATGGGCCGACTTCACGGGCAAAGACTGGGTACGTCTTCGGGCAGCTGCATGGATATCGGAAGTCGGGTAGCTCGTGTGCGGTCGTGTGTGCTATATCTGTCTGAGGCAGAAGCTGTAACTGCAGCAGACCCTGGCTGCAGTTTAGATGATGCACCCCGAGTGGTGAGTGTGGATGTTAGCTCCTGCTCAAGCAAGTTTCTCAAAACAACATTTGGCCTCAAATGTTGCTGGATTAGAGAGGGCTCTCCCACTCGGGGTCTATCACACCTCGCCGAGCTTCCCTAAGAGAAGCTTGCAGGTTTCTTCCCTTTTGCCGTCATCGCTGGGTGAGCTTTAGTTTGTGAGGTGCTCGCTCTACCCAATTCTACACTTCCCACAACCGCAACGGACTTACCCGGTGTCCTGGCCCCCACTTACGGGGTACCACTTCACCAGTCAAGCTGGTAGAGCTGTCTCAGTGTCGTTTTTTCGGTGCGATTTTCGGTGTACAAGAACACAGAAAATCGAACCGAAGCAATTTTTTAAAAATCGCGAAAGTCGATGTTATACCCATAATGCAATTTTCTGTTGCTGTTGTGCGTTTGCAACATGGAGTGACGTGCCACTCGCATAAAAGAAAGTCAGCAAGTTACATAAGAGCGTGTGGTCAATATGCACACTAATCAGGGCTTGCCTTGAGTCGGGGCCGATCGACCCCGGCACCGAGAGGGCCCTTCTCGGGGATTTTTTTTTTCGGCCCCGACTTCTTTTTCTGTCTTGGCTCCCGAAATCTCAGTGTTGGAAGGTTTGGGCAACGAAATTTTGCGAGATTAATTTTTCCATTCACGTCTCATTCATGCAAGTGTGATTACAATAGAAGCAGCAAATAACAGATAAAATAATAATACAAACAGTTTTTGTCTGATTCGAATTAACATCCACCTAAATGATTAAATCCGCATGAAAACTGAGAAAATCCCAAGATTAAACAAACAAAAAAACAAACACATTTACGAGACTTCGAAAGCACGCCTGTCAACTAATGGGGGAATTCCCTTCAATCCTACAATACTATGCGCGGATACATCCGATCCTAACATATGAATAAATGCAACACAAGACACAGAAACTGCCATCAAAATAAATGTACGAAATAAAATAAAATGTGTACCTGTGTCTACGTGGAGATGTGGGGGGGGGGGGGGTGCATTCCATTTCTGAAATATCCAAAGCTGTGGGGAATTTTCATAGATTGAAATTATTTAAACGGTAAACTGAAATGGTTTTTTTTCAATTTTTTTCTTTGAGACAACCCTTGCATCGAAAATACACACCCCACAATATGTACGAAACGTCCTAAAATTTTATAAAAAAAAAAAATCCAAAATGTCTATGTACGAAACGTCCAGCACCCACATGATGGGTCCAAGTCGTTCTGCGACTTCCGTCCCCGGGACGATTCGTCCCCTAACATAGTGGGACCTTTCGTCCTCGAGACACTGACAGAGTGGGAAGTTTTGTCGCCCCCCCCCCTCCCCCCCTCCGAGACGAAAATTCATGAAACGCCCACTTGAATAGCAAATCATTAAGATGATATGGGATGTTGGATTTTTTTCATGATGGAACAAGACATGATCACATCCTTAGAAATGGTTTGCCAAACCAGTTTTAATGATACACATCATATGTTCACATTAAGTTGTGGATTTGTTTTTGCCTAAAAAACATCTAGGTAGATAAGAAACACATTCCACTGGAATGTGTTTTTATCTATCTAGATTTTTTTTTCTAAGCAAAAGCAATCAACTAAGGTCGCCATTGGAAAGAATGTAACAACATAAAATTACCCCAAAAGGCCCCGACCTCAATATCTGGGAGACTTTTTTCAGGCCCCCAGCAGGCCCCGACCTCAACATCTGGGGAACTTTTTTTTAGGCAAGGCAAGCCCTGCACTTGATTGATAGTCGAGTGTCCCTGCTGCTAATTGTGCAAATCCCTCAGTCCCGAAAATCTTCCAATCTGTGTGCCGTTTTCTGTTCAATTACTGGACTTTTGTTTCAAGAGTTTGCAGCAGGAACACTCAACTGTCAATCGAGTGTGCATATTCAGCACGCGCTCTTATGTTAATTAGATGTTGACACGTGAAACCTAAACTAACATTGTGGATTTAAAGGCTCTTAATTTCATTACGTTGATTGATAGAATATTCAATACACTCCATGACATGCATAGATTATTAGATTAATGCCCGACGATCATAAAGGTACTGTGTTTTTTTCAATATTTTACCAAAAAGGTGTTTTTATGGACTTGCAACGAGACCCACTTTTCTCAAAACAGCGCTAAAAGTTACTAAAACCTCACTCGCACACGATTTTCAAACTCAAAAGACTGAATGAGGCACATGTGTTATTAACATCAACATCGACATCGACATTGCGTTTTTTTGTCCAAAAAAATCGAAAATCGACATCGAAGTCAAATTTCAACACCGAGACAGCTCTACAATGTTCTTGTTCCTCTGAAAAAGAAACTGAAAAAATTGAATTATTCTGCGATGAGTGCTCTGGCATAGAAACCTCACCGCCAATGACGTACCTCAACACCCGTCTCCAGCATCTGTCATACCAATGTACACATGTAGGACAAGAATCCATAGGAGTGCATCGACTACAGGCAAGGCAACAAGCATGTAAATCTGAGGAAGACTTCCTCGCCTTACATTTAGAGCAGTAAGCTTTCATAATTACAATCAACAGACAAAGTCGATAGCACTCCTACAAACTCCACAACAAAAATACATGATAAGGATACATGAATAATAGCCATTAAATTAAATTCGAAACACTTATAGGGAAGGAACACTTAACATTAATCATTAGCAAGAATGATGACGTCAGGCGTTATGTCCCGAAAATGGGAAACATGAAATAATTTTTATAATTATTATAAAGTTACAGCCCTGAAAGTTTGAAACCACCATTGTTCACTTCCATCATCCATTTACAGCCTTGAACTCACCAATTCTTTAATTGATTTGTATCTGGCATCCTCAAAAAAGGAGACTTGAAGCACAGATGTCAGATCATTGTTACTGACTTTAGGGCCAAACAAAGAATGATGTTGGCGCCAATTCTGGTCTCTTCCTGAGTGCTGCGCATGCGCAGATAATAAAATAATGGAGGGCCAGATAGGACTTTTAATTTTCGGTATTGTACGCAAATTTTGGGGATTCAAAATTTGTGTTTGGGCCTTGATAATACTGAGTTTGAACCAGCTAAGTCTGAGCCACTGGTTCTAGAAACAGTGAAAAAGCGGGTACTGAATAATACATATGTATATATAATCGTCTAAAAGATACCCAGTATTAATTCTTATTAATTTATTATTAATTTATTGGTGCTTAATGTCACATCAGCAGCTAAGGTTATATCGTGGCGATCCTGGTTATTAAAATCGCAAAATTCAAAACGTATTCCACATCCGGAATTGGTTGAAAACTGTGATATAAAAATGTACAACCTTAAAACTTGTCCAATTGAATCCTAATGGAAAGTTATCTAATAGGACAATAAGTTTCTTAGCCAACACACTGGCGACCACGTTCAGGTGTACAATTCCAAAAAGGAACCACCCAATTGTAACCATACAATTACATGAGTGTAGGAACAAGCCTCATGTACCACTTTATGGTTGAAAAACTAGATTCTGAATATGGAACGGGATACGATTAAGAAACCTGTCAAGGACCGTTCCCAATAATTCATTGTTCCCTAGGTCCATTAAAACCAATGAATGTTCGGAATAAGAATTTACCACTCCCAATAATGAAGTCAAATTTGGAGAACGTATGAAGAATTATTATTGCAAGAGTCCTCTGCTTTTCATGTTAGGTAAAGGGTTAACAAAACAAAAAAAACAATGAAGTCCTCATTACACCCATGGCACAGTGTCTTCATTCGCGCGCATGGATACATGACCAAATTGTTGATTGCATAATTCACTTGTGAAGTTATCGTTTATAATCAAACCTGGAAATCCCAGTAAATCACACTTTTGAAAGTAATAAAACAAGATACTGTACCTATCAGTTCATGAGAAGATCACAGACAACAGATGGACAATGGATGGATGGAAAACAGATGGAGTGATCACTATAGCTCACCCTTACTTCTAGTCATTTGAGCTAATAAAAGTTAGTGCTCATGACACTTAAAGAGTGAGTCTCGATGCAGTCTTTCCAAAGATCAAGAACTTCCATTGATTGCATACTACTCAAAGTTTGCTAAGCACCAAATATTTGACACATCATTGTGAAATTTGCTTGTGACATATTTGCGACATTTTTGGTGGATATGATTGAGGAATGTCTTGAGATGATCCCCAGTGTTTTCATTAGCTCTCTCGACAGGCAGACTTTTCGTGACAGTCATGGAAAGCATGTACCTCTTGATTTTCATGATGTTTTCGTGTACTGTCTACATGTACATGACATGTGTAGGGTATTCAATCTTCATTTCAACACAAACCCTTGTGATTTAATTATTGAATATGGCAAATGCAAATGTAAGAAGACATTTGTCTGAAGCAGAAATGTGGCAGCTGTAGGGATGGTGGAGAGAGGGGCTACCCATTGTCAGGTTGGTGAAGCCCTTGGTGTGCTCCATACGCTGATCACCAGAGCCTGAGTAAGATTTCAGCAGTATGGCATACAAGTAAGACGACATGGTGGTGGCAGAGACAGGGCAACATCTGCAGCTAAAGACCGTTTTTTGATCATTCAGGCCCATAGGAACCACTTTGCCACAGCAACCCAGTGACCCTCAGAATGCATCTGGGGTAGATGTTTCAATGCAGACAATCCGGGCAAGATTGCACAAATGTGGTCTCCAATCGAGAAGACCATGTATTCACATTCCACTGTCCCAGAACCACAGCCAGGCATGATATGAATGGGCCATGGACCACGTTGGATGGACCAGAGAAGATTGGCGACCTGTCCTTTTTACAGATGAGTCAAGGTACTGCCTAGACCACGCAGATAGGTGTTCTAGGGTATGGAGAAGACCAGGAGAGCGATCCCATGCAGCCAACATTGCTGAGCATGACTGCTATGGTGGAGGGTCAATCATGGTCTGGGGCAGCATCAGCTGGGATGGACGTACAGAGCTCTGTGTCCTTGAACGTGGTACATTGCCTGCACAATAGTATATTGATGAGATCCTGGATGTCCACATCAGATTGTATGCAGGTGCAGTGGGTGATAGATTCATTCTGATGGACGATAATGCCCATCCTCATGTTGCCCATGCTGTCGGGGAGTACCGATAGAGGGAAGGGATTGAGCGTATGAACTAGCCAGCAAGATCCCTTGACCTCAATCCAACTGAACATGTCTGGAATGAGTGGCAGCTTGCAATTTCAGCCTGTCCAGCCCAGCCAAGAAGTGTCTAGGAGCTTGGTGCCAAGCTGGCCCAAGAATGAGACAACATCCCAGAAAGGACCACCAGGAACCTGATTGGGAGCATGAGAAGGCATTGTCAAGCTGTAATTAACAATAATGGGTCTCATACTTGATATTGAACCCATACCAGTTTGCTCCGTCAACTTTTTGGCAAATTGAAAAATTTCCTCTTTTACCAATATTATCCATTTTCCATGGTTATCATATTCAAAAGCTAAAAAACAATGTCAAACACAAATAAAATCTTAATTTCTGTACTTAAATCATTAAAGATATAATTAAATAGAAAATATACACATTTCATTACAATATTTCAACTAAAATGTAAATCGGGTAGTTGGATATACTTGGTGCTTAGCAAACTTTGAGTAGTACATATATGTCAATAAACATCAACCAAACAAACTATAAATTCATTAATCATAGAAAAACCTTTCGGAGCTACATATAACTACCCTGAGTGCTTTGCCTACAAAATAGGACACAAACAAGTATTTTTCTTGTCTTAATGTAAAACAAACAAGTTCTCTTTTAGCCTCAATGTAAAACAAGTTTTTTTTTCGAGTGTTAATGTAAAACAAGTTTTTTTTCTAGTGTTAATGTAAAACAAGTTTTTTTCTAGCCTTAATGTAAAACATACCATTATTAACTAAAGATTGAACAACATGGCGCATAGAATCACTTTGCTCATTCCACCATCTCTCAAAAAATGCAATTTCTACATATATAAATCTCTTGGTAGGGTCATTTATAAGTTGAGGTATTACAGAATCCAAAATATACTGTACTCCAGCATTCTGGATATTATCTTTATCTGTAATGAATGGAAATATAAATTTAGGCCTATAAAAAATAAAAATCTGTTTCTCAGGACCTCATGCATGGTCCTTTTCACTATGTTTCATCTGCTTAATTTGCAAATTACGTGGGTGGATGCAGCTGATACCTCTCTTGCCTATTTTGTACATTACTGTGTCAAGAAAAGTAGCAGTGCTTAGCCCTTTCCCCAATGCAAACGATATCAAAATTTATTTTAAATAACATTTTTAAAAAAATTTCAAAGAATTTCAACAAAACCATAACATGTGACCCCTCAATGGAATGAGCTCATTCCAACTAAGGGGTCACATGATATGGTTTTGTTGAATATATTTTTGAAAATAGTATTTTTTCAGCTGCTGTGGCTGATTTGTTTGATAAAGGGTTAGAGTCTGGCACATGCGATGACACCTGCACACCAACCTGTATTGTATGCCTCACTCAATCACAAAGAGTGTGAAAATTAGCATACAGTTAAAACTAAAAGTCCTGTCATGAAACGCGCACAAACAGCACGTTGATATGCACGTTAATGTACGCGTTATGGCCCAAGTAAAGCTATCAAATTCTGTATATATGGCCTGTGCACAAGCAATGTTTCAGCCAATGGACCTCCGGGTAACCCTGAGGTCCATTGGCAGAAACATTGCATGCGTTTGCTATGAATAACCAGGCGAACCTGCCGTGCTTTGGATGCCGTTCAATATGGCAATTGCGCGCAATTAAGCCTAGATAAGTGCACTATTGGTGACAGGACTTCTAGTTTCAACTGTACCTCCACACCTTCTGAATCATATCTTTCTACACTAGCACTATGGTTGATCACTTTGCCAATTAAATTCCTACTCCTCAACTGTCACTATTCATTACTCTGGATTCATATTTATTGGCATTCAAGGTAGGGAACATGGTGACTCAGTGCTTACAGCATTGGACTTCAAACGGTAAGGTCCATGGTTTAATCCTCGTCTGGGGTAACTGCATTGTGTGCTTGGGCAAGGCACCTCATCCCGATTGCCCACATGGGGCATGGTGGCACTGTGTTTTAAGGCACAGCACATGTGAATGGTACACTTGTTTTCAACCAATGCTAACCCTGCCTGTGCAGAGTTAGTACGTTGGGGAGTCTGACAGTTGCTTGCTGGTTCTCTCCAAGTACTACGACTTCCTCCACCCATAAAACTATCAGACAGGAAGAGACCCTGGCTGTCAAAAGTGTTGCTAAACCCCAATAAATAAATAATAAATTATTTTAATTATTGTTTTTTTTTTCAAACTTTTCAAAAAATTTCAACAAAACCATATCATGTGACACCCCCCTCCCCTCATGAAACAAACTCTTTCCAATGAGGGGACCACATATGGTTTTGTTGAAATTTTGTGTCTTCACATTTGAAAATTACGTGAGTGGGAACAGCCAATTCGTTGGGTGAATGGTCAATGCAAATGTACAAAATAAGCATGCCTCACTCTTCTGAATCATACCGCACTACACTAGCATTACGGTTGATCACTTTGCCCATAAAATGTCTCCTCCTCAACTGGTACTATGTATGGCTCCCAATTCATATTTATTATTTATTGACATTTAAGGTAGAGAGTGCACTGACTGGTTAGGGCATTGTACTTAAAACCGAAAGGTCCATGGTTTCATCCCTGCCAGGGGCAGCTGCGATGTGTCCTTGGGCGAGACACTTAATCCCGATTGCTCATGTGGGGGCATGGTGGAGCCGTGTACTAAGGCACACTGCACATCAATGGTGCACTTGTCTTCAACCAATGCTAACCCTACTTGCAGGAAGTTAGTATGTTTGGTAGTCTGACAGTTGCTTGCCATTGCTCAGTGGTTCTATCTGGGTACTCCGGCTTCCTCCACCCATACAACTGTCTGACACGAGGTGAACCTGGTTGTCGAAAGTGTGTAAATAAATAAATTGGCATTTACGGTCACATTTATTTTGCACATGGATATAAAGCCAAGTCCAGCCAGCCATTTATACCCCTCTTGCCTATTTGATGAGGCCTTCCACCCCAGGCACTGGTTATCCAAGCCAGAAAATAAGCAGACTGTCATTTGCAAAATGAGGTCTCCAGAGGGTGAATTTGGTGATGCTACCCTGTTTAGCATCACTAAATTTACCCTCTGTGAACCTCAATCTGAATCAGGGTCTCAAACCTAAACAGAAAGAGGTACCCAGAGGATAAATTGGCCCACTGTATGGGATAGCATCAGCAAATTCACACTCTGGGGACCTCATTCTGCAAATGACAGATTGCTTATTTTCAGGATTGTGGTTATCAGGTCCTATTTTACCAGCAAAACACAAACTGTTTACCATAGTAAACAAGAGCAATGCTAACGCATGTGCTGATGCCCCCGAAGGTAGCAAAGTTGGACTTGCATGTAAATACAGCTAAAAGTAGAAGTCCTGTCATGAACTGTGTGCTTATTTAGGCTTAATTACGTGTAGAGATTGCACGCAATTGCCATATCGAATATATCCAAAGCACGGTAGGTTCTCCTGGTTACTCATAGCAAACACAGGCAATGTTTCTGCAAATGGACCTCCGGGTTACCCAGAAGTCTATTGGCTGAAACATTGCTTATGCAGAGGCCATATATACAGAATATGAATGCCTTACTATGGTCATAACGTGCAGATCGACATGCTATTTGTGCGCATTTCTTGACAGGACTTCTAGTTTTACCTGTAAATAACTTCTGAATGTTTGAAGAGAATTGGTTCATCCGAACAACTTTGAATGAACGAAATTAAAAAACACTATGATTCTTGTGTCATGCACACTTATATGAATATATCGATATGTAGTAGGTTAAAATGACATGCACACCTGCCCTGCAAACACTGGGCAGTACAGAAATAGTGGACTAGAAAAAATTGGGATAGTGGATTAAAAAAAAAAAATTGGGAAGCACTTCCCCTATAAGACACTGGCCAGTAAGAATAAAGCTGAAATTGGCATCCCTATTTACATGGTTATATCGATATGTAGTAGTTTAAAATGACATGCAACCTCCCCATCAAGCACTGAGCAGCACAGAAATAGTGGACTAAAAAAATCAGGCAGCACTTCCCCCATAGGCACTGGCCAGTAAGAATGAAGCTGAAATTGGCATCCATATTTATATTGTTATATTGATATGTAGTTTTAAAATGGCATGCAACCTCACCTGCAAGCACTGGGCACTATAGAAATAGTGCACTAAAAAAAAAATCAGGCAGCACTTCCCTATAGGCAGTGGACAGTAAAAATAAAGCTGAAATTGGGACATTTGTGCAGTGACCGTTGGGAGCGGGAGAGCAGGAGAGTGGAAATTCACTCTCCACTTTTAGATTTTACGAGAGTGAAAAATTTTAGGAGAGTGATTTTTAAAATAAAAAATAATGCCTCGGGCCAATTCGCCCCCAGGTGGAATAACGAGGATTGGTGGTGATTGCTGTTGAGAAATCAGTAGGCCTAATAACGCGCGATTTCCAAAATAATTGGTTTTATGACGTTTCGGCCTTGAGACGTTTCGGCCCTAAGAGGCCAAAACGTCTTAGAAATTGGGCCGAAACGTCTTCACATTCGGTAATTCTTTTTTAGATGTGATTGTGTGGAGGGGTTTGTGGAGTTTTAAATTGGCAAGTCCCAAGGGTGGTCGCTCATGACAGGTTCTTCTGTACTTTGCACTTCTCCGACCAGGGGTCAGCCTGGCAGCTGATTTTAGGGAGAAGTGACTTCTCCCTTCAGAGACTTTAGGGAGAAGTCAGGACCCAGGAGGGAGAAGTCAGTGGACATGAAGGAGAAATCAGAAAAAAAACATAAAACGTATATGTCATCGTGACAAAATAAATGAACATAGAGGACACAATTGTGGAGAAAAAAATAAATAAAAGTTATCCAAACATACAAACACACACAAAACTAAGTCAGATGGTTACATAACAGAATGTAGGTTAAAATCCCCACCCCCACCCCACCCCACAAAAAACTGTGTCGTTCATGGTTTCTGAATACCCCCTAACTCTTTGCCGAACAGTGATGACTAAGGTTACCGTGCAGTTGATTTTGTATTTGCGTCAACGATGTGGATTTGAAATTTAGTATGACCCATGGTGAGAGTGTTCTTCTCTGTAACAGAAGGTATATTCTTTTTAAAAAAATATTTAAAGTGTTTAAAATAAATTTCAAGTTCATATAAGAAGCTGGGTCATTCATGGTTTCTGAATACCCTAACTGAGTTGAAAAGCGTAGTTAAAAAAGTTTTCGATATCCTTCGTAAATTAAGCGTTATTAACAATTTGAGTTAATTAATTTCTTTGGTAAATGACAAAACATTTCAGTTGTCTCCCTTCCCGGCTGCGCTGTGTAATAATACACTGTTCAGAAAACTGACAATTTCTGCCAACCATCTTTCACTGACACGTGCGATTGGTGCTTTGAAGGTCTGCCATTCTTATCCATCCAAATACCTGTGATTTCTATTGTAGCCTTATTACATTTAACCCCCTTCCAACAAACTTCACAAGTTTTCAAAGAAAAACATTCAATGTATTGCGGGGCGAATTTCAATGCAGCCAATTTTTCAGTGGAACAGAGCATAACCGCAAGCAATTTCGATATGGACGAACTGTCTCCAATACATTTTTTTTTGTTTTGAAACGGTGGTTAACTTTAATAAATTCTAATTAACTCGATGCGTGTCTTGTGTGATTCGTTGTTTTGTCTGGTACTTTGTTTTTAAATAGCCATTTTGTGCTGGTTGCTATCAGTTGGGGCGAATTGTTCGAACGACTACGCCATTGCAATTCTTTTCAGAAATATAAAATTGGGCTAGTTTAGGCTATTTTCATAGCCGTGTGACGGACTTTAACAGCAACCGTGTTTACTGTTTTTTGCGGAAGCGTGTGTTTTTAAAAAATAAAACATAAGAAAATACATTAAATTGCCATGTCTCCCAAGGAAGTTTGGGAGGGCGACTTGAATTTCGGTCGTGTTCAAAGACTCCGACGAAGGCTTTGAACACGACCGGAAAATAAACGTGCGCGACTAATTACTCGCGGTATACGAAAAAGCGGTGCGCGATGGTGTGCTGGCGCGATCGCTCGCCATTCCCAACGGTCACTGTTTGTGATTTTTTAATTAAAACAAGAGGCCCCAAGGGGCCTGAGGGCGCTCACCTGACATGGTAGCCTAAATATCAACCCAGAGAATTGATTTCAACAAGTTGCATCTGCTCCTCCTAAGAAAAGCTTATACCAAATATCCAAAGATTCTGACCAGTGGATCTAAAAAAAAAAGATTTTTAAAGAATATTCCTCACATTGAACTAAGTTATAATTCGGGCTCCCACAGTGAGCCCAAATATGAACCCAGGGACTTGGCTTGAACAAACTTGCATGTCACCCTCCAAAGGATGCTGCATATCAAATATCAAAAGATATTGATTGGTGGATTTGAAGAAGATTTTTAAAGAATATTCCTCATATTGCACCAATTTGAACATTTGGGCTCCCATAGAGAGCCCAAATATGCACCCATGGAACTGATTTCAACAAATATGTGAATCAATCTTCCAATGATGCTATATGTGAAATATGAAAGCCATTTGACCAGTGGTTTGGGAGAAGATTTTTAATGTTTTCCCCATTACTCACAGTGTTAAAAAATGCTGACTCAGCACTTTTTCAAAAGTCCCGAAAAAGTACCCTATGATAAAACTGATAGCAATTTTTACCATTCCATTCTGTTGGTCCTAAGGAAGCTTCACACCAAATAAAAATTTTCAGTGTAGTGCAATTTTGGAGATATAGGCATTTTAATTTTTTTTCTATTTTTAGCTCTCGTGGTTCCCATAGGGTGACAGGAAAATTTTTTTGGCAAAAATTAACAACTTATGTCCCAATAAAATCTCATATCAAATCGGGTTCAAATCACATAAGCCCCTCACATAACGATAGCAAATATAGCCCCAAGAACCTCTCTTGAGCAAATCTGAGTCTACATTACACCTCAAAAGGAAGCTGCACACCTAATATCAAGTCTCTGCTACTGCTGGAACAAGTACACCAGATCTGCTTCAATTTGGTTGAGTAGTTTGTGAGAAGAAGTCGATAATGTACAGTTAACGCCGGACGGAAAGTGATTAGTAAAGCTCCCCTTGAGCTTTGCTCAGGTGAGCTAAACACTGAGCAGCACTTTGCAATATAGGCTATGGTACAATTTACCTTAGTCAGAAACAGAGGGCAAAAACAAACAGGGGCCATAACTCTGCCAAAAAGTGAATGGATGAAACATTAGTCATGAGGCCATCAGTTCCCCCAAGCTGCCCTATCACCATACCAAAGAACATTAAAATCTGACAACTGATGCTCGAGTTATAATACAAAATGTTTGTATGGACGGACGGACAGATGGATGGACAGACGGACGGACATACAGAGACCACGACCATATACCCCCTCAAAACTTTGGGGGGGGCATAACAAGCACTGCTTCACTTCCCGTAAGGATTAGAGCTAATTTTTATTACCAGTGCACACAAGTTAGTAGTACAGTATCATGATAACAAAAGCGGTCTTCTCAATGGGATGGCAATCTGATTGTGACAAACTGACATTAGTGTTGAGAGATTTCCAAAATATTGCAATCTTGAGACCAAATTTAGGGAAAACAAAAGAAAATAGCATCTGATATTCATAGTTATTACATTTCTATTTTTAACTGGTAAGATGCTATAGTATTACCATAGGGAGTGCAGTCACTCAGTGGTTACAACATTGGACTTCAAACAGAAAGGTCCATGGTTCGATCCCTGCGAGGGTGACTTCATTGTGTCCTCAGGCAAGGCACTTCATCCATGTGGGGGCACGATGGTACTGTGTACAAAGGTGGACTACATGTTGATGGTGCACTTGCCTCCAACCAATGCTAACCCTTCTTGTGCAGAGTGAGTACATTGGGAAGACTGACAGATGCTCACCACTGCTTGGTGGTTCTCCCCAGGTACTCCAGCTTTCACAACCTGTAAAAATGTCTGACACAAGGTGACTCTGGCAGTCAAAAGTGTCATTAAACCCCAATAAAAACATAGTATTGAAGAGAATAAAGTGAAAAGAGAATTTTGACCGGATTGTGCCTGTGCCCCTAGATGTAGTTCCACCCGGAGGTCCATTGGCTGGAACTTTGCTTGTGCTTTGCAACAAATTTGCAATCATTGCTTGGGTAGAATTTCCTCTCTATGGGTGATTTAGTGACACAGTGGAACCCCGTTAACTGAATAGCCACTTTGCCAATAAAAATTATTCAATTAACAGGAGTATTCAATTAACAGGGATTGTGTCACTTTCCTGTGTTCTAGAGATAAACTTAGCATTTATTCTATTATATCTTGTTTGACAGAGCTCTAGGAGCTCTGTCAAACAAGATATAATAGATTAAATGCCTGCATTGGATGTACTGGGGCCAAATGGGTCTATAAACAAAGGAAAACTGGGGAGAGTCAGGGTAATTTTTTAACAGGTTACAAGATTTTTTATTCAATTAACAGTTTACTCTATAACCTATATTCAATTAACAGGTCAAATTTGTACAGGAGGTATGGTAAATGGTTTTGTGTTGGGAAATTATATTCAAATAACAGGGATATACAATTTAGAGATATCCAATTAAGTGGGCTTCACTGTAATACACTCTCCATGCATTGTACAATTGTTTGGAATATTTCAGATGGTCAAAAAAGCAAACTGTAGGTTTGCTTTTCCCACCAACTAAAATATTCCAAACAATTGACTATTTATGGGTTAGACTGGTTCCAGACCTAGGGCCCTGTGAATCACACATTTTAGATTCAAATCAAATCTTGAATCAAATCCTTCTATTATTAAAAATCGAATTGAAACTCCAATTGAATCATTTGCATCTTGAAGATGACCAATGGAGATTGGGGTACTATGAAACTGTGATGGCTCATGTCCCGACTGATAACATAATCCGACTAAATTATCAAGGCATGCCTTCAACGAAGGCATGCCTCCACCTTGATGATGCAGTTGGAATATTACACTGTGAGGATTCGAGTGCATAGTTGACATTGCTTGAAAACCTTAAATTTGCATTTAACAGTGGTAGGGACTACATGTAGTGATACTGGAATCAGCATTGCTGGTGCCATGAGTGTGTATGTTATTTATGTTAATCTAGAGGAAGTTACACTCAGTCTTTTATTTCAACATTATATACTCATGTACAATTTCCATCTGAACTATATGTTTTATGAGACAGTGAAGATGGCTGATATCAAGCTATTCCTATGAAAAAGATTTGAGGGGAAACGAATTGGGAAGCCAAATTCAAATCAAACTGAATACCTGCTTGAGATTTGA
This sequence comes from Pictodentalium vernedei, assembly GCA_031216915.1. Lineage (NCBI taxonomy): Eukaryota > Metazoa > Mollusca > Scaphopoda > Dentaliida > Dentaliidae > Pictodentalium > Pictodentalium vernedei. The sequence goes on from CM062297.1 coordinate 162,818,208, forward strand.
AATCAAATTGAATCCTGAATCTTCGCAGGGCCCTATCCAGACCTTAGAAGAATTGCACTCCTTACAGAATTAGACTTGGAGTTTAAGAGCTTCAGCTTTACCAGTCCTGGAAATGAGACGAGTGCGAGTGCAATTGCTCCTGTCAGCGCCCGTGATTTCTATTTTATGGGAGTTAAAAAATGCAATCGTTGAAAAGTTAAAAAATTTATAGTAATTTATATATTTTTTATACTTACCAATGACCCAGACTTAGCTGGTGCCAACTCCACAAAAACCAGGGCCAAACACAAATTTTGCCCCCCAATCCCCAAAATTTGCATCCAAAACAAAAAGAAATCATGTCCTAAAGGACCTCCATAGTACGACTCTACTGCGCATGCGCAGTGACGCAGTCGTCCCGAAATTGGCGCCAAATATCATTCTTACTGGCAGTGCCTGGTCAGCGCTATGTACTCAGCGGGGAGGCAAGAGTTCCCAACTCAGGGAGGGCCATCCCCGTCTGGGTCATTGGTAAGTATAAAAAATATATAAATTACTATAAATTTTTTAACATTTTTATACTGTACCAATGACCCAGACTTAGCTGAATAGTAAACAGGCTGGAGGGCCTAGGACATAGAGGAAAATCCAATAAGCTCAATTATAAAATAAAGAGGTAACCCCTTAAGGAGAAAAGGAGTATTAGGCTTTACATGTATCTTTCTTATTTAATATTTAAATTAGAAAGATACACTACCCTTAATAATTGAGCACAATAACATTCATGTTCTCTATTAACATCCAGTATAACCTTTATACTAATTATTTTTAAAACAAGCCAATAAATAAAGTAGTCCAGAGAATTGAGACTCTTTATAATCATTTAAAAGTGTCCGAGTATTGTATATTAAAGCCCGTTTGACACTTGACATATACAAATGCTTCACACCGAGCTACACTTTAAAAATAAGACATGAATGAAATTAAACATTAATATTACACTTTAAAACCATCCCGGAAGCGACTCAGAAATACTGTCTTGGAGGAGGCATTCCCTTGCTTTTCACTATAAAGCAGGTGACCTAAGGGAACACCCGCCCCCCCCCCCCCTTCCCCTTGCCCTGGGTCAAATAGCCCAGAGCGAAGAGGGCAGCCGGACGGAGTCACTGCCGGAACAGAAAGCCTGCATAACTATAGTTGCAACTTGTTTAGTGGACGACATTCTGAGCAACAGATAACGGACCTAAACAATGCAGGTCTCCAGAAATGGACTCAATATTTCTGAGATAAAAATTAGTAAATGTGGATGGCTGAGACCAATAAGCAGCCTTCATTAAATCTGTAATAGCAACACTATTAGCATAAGCCCAGGAAGTAGAAAGAGCTCTTACTTCATGAGCAGAAATCTTAAGCACAGACTGCTGAGAAGAAGATAAATCTTCATACGCAGTACGGATAGTTAACTGAATCCATCTAGCAATAGAATGGACTGAAATGTCCTTTCTATTAGGCATCAAAGACAGAAAGAAACGTTTCCGTCCCTTTCTGATGAACTGAGATCTCTGTTTATAGATACGTAGTGCTCTAACAGGACAGAGTAAAGGCCTACGCCCGTCTGAAGACGGAAGAGCCTTAATAACAATAGGTTCCGGATATTTATTAGGAGCCTGATTCTTAGCTAAAAAAACCGACGTTAGTAGTGAAGGTGATAGTGTTCCCAACACTACGATAATGAGAATCATCCACCGATAGTGCATGAAGCTCACTGACTCTTCTGGCAGAAGAGAAAGCTAAGAGAAAAGCTGTCTTATAAGATAAGAATTTGAAATCTACTGTCCCAAGAGGTTCAAATGGCTTTTCCTTCAATTTAAGGAGAACCCAAGCTAAATTCCACTTAGGAATTAATCTAAGAGTTCTGGGTCTATTTATCGAAAAGTTTCTAACCAATTTCGATAAAGAGACATTAGATCCAATTTGTAAACTATCATGATGTGCATAGGTATCAGATAACATAGATCTATAACCCTTTATAGTAACCGGTTGCAGTTTGATTTCGTCAAACAAGTATACTAGAAAGTTAGCAATGTCTGGTATAGAGGGATCAAATATATCAACAGAATGATCCCTACACCAACGACGGAAAACCTTCCACTTAGCCGCATAGTTTAGCGAAGAGGAGGTCCTCCTACAGTTAGAAATCGCGTCCACTGCTCGTCCTGTAAAGTGCTTGCCATGCAAGAAGGACCGCACAACGGAAAAACGTGAAGGTTGAGACCTTGCGGGTTGTGATGCAGTTGGCGCGATTTCCCCTGCCAAAGAAGATCCTCTCGTGGAGGGAGCTTCCGCGGTAGGTCCCACAACAGACACCTGAGTAGATTTATCCACGGTCTCTGTGGCGACAGAGATGCTACCAACAGAATCTTGCATTGAGATTGTTTTATCTTTAGCAATACTTGTTGAATTAACGGCGCTGGAGTATACGCATATCCTATCATTCCGTCCCAAGGGATCGATAGAGCGTCTACAGCAAATGCTCTTGGATCCGGACACGGGGACACATACGTCTGCAACTGATTGTTGAGATGTGTCGCAAATAAGTCTATCATTGGCCGTTCCCATTGGTAGCAAATCTGATTGAATACTTGTTTGTTGAGAGTCCACTCCGACGGCAACAAGCGACCCTTTCGAGAAAGGGAGTCTGCTAGCACATTCAGACGACCCGGTATGTGACGGACCGAAAGAAGAACGTGATGTTCCAACGCAAACAGAAGGATTCTTTCCGTTAGATTGAACAACGGAACTGAATGAGTGCCTCCCTGATTCCGTATATACGCCACTACTGTCGTATTGTCGGATAGGATTTGGACATGAGCATCGTGAATAATGTCCATCCAGTGACGTAACGCAAGCCAAATTGACATCATTTCCTTGATGTTTATGTGCTTGCACAGGAATTGCGGATCCCAAAGACCCTGGCATCTCGAATCCGTTGGGATTAATGATGCACCCCAACCTGTTTGACTGGCATCCGTCATAATGGTAAAACTCGGATCCGGCAACTGCAGCGGAACTCCTTGAGTTAACCACTGAATGTTTGCCCAAGTCTGAATCTCTTGTTTCACTTGATCTGACAAGAGAACGTCTACATCGAGCGAATGAATTTTCACACTCCAATTCTGAGTCAAGAAAATTTGAAGAGGCCGTGTGCGTAGCCGTCCCATCGGAATGAGATCCGCAGCGGCTCCGCACAGACCTATCAGTCTCATAAATTCTCTCGCTGTGACTTTGTCTGTATTTAGACAATAGCGAGCGTAACAACTGACTAATTTCGCTCTGGTTAACGGCAGACGAACGAGATTGTTGTGCGTCTCGAAGCTCATTCCCAGATGAGTGAATGACTTGGACGGCACCAGATCCGACTTCTCCTCGTTTACTATGAAACCGAGACGTCGGAGCAATAGAAGAAGATTCTGAACATCGTTCTGAAGCGTTAACTCGTTGCCGTACCTCTGAAGAATGTCGTCCAGGTAGGCCGACGTTACCGCAGACGAATGAGCTCGGAAGTAAATCATTACCGAGTTCATTACCCGAGTGAAAGCCCAGGGTGCTAGATTCAATCCGAAGCACATGGCCCGGAACTGATACACCACTCCTAGGACTGCGAAGCGTAGATACTTTCGGAATGTCGGATGTACCATGACGTGAAAGTACGCATCTTTGAGATCTATGCTCGTTGCATAATCGTTCACCCGAATACTCGCTCTGACCGATCGAATCGTCTCCATATAAAACTTCGGAGCGATGATCAGCTTGTTTATCCAGCTCAAATCTATGACTGGACGGAACGAGCCGTCTGGTTTCGGAACCAGAAACAGATGGCTGTAGAATCCCAGCGATTCCTGGTTTTCTACGACCTCTACCGCGTTCTTCATTAAAAGAGACTGCACCTCTGATAGCAGAGCGTCTCTTTTCTGAGGGTTTGACGGAAGATGAGTCCACTTTGGACTTCGAGTTAATGGAGGCTTTCGTTTGAAGGATATCTTTAGACCTTCCGAAGTCACTCCTCTCACCCACGGATCGTCCGTAATCGACGCCCACTCTTGAGAAAAACTCGACAACCTTCCGCCAACCGGAACGCGATAGAGGTTTGAGCCATCACCTCCTGGATCTGCGAGGCCTGCGGTAGGAGAAACCACGTCTTCCACGACCCGCACCTCGCCTCGTCGACCTCGGGGCGTCCGACCGATTGTCCCGGCCTGAAGGACGTCCCGAACGAGAGTCGCTATCCTGACGGTCTCTCGAATAAGAGCTAGAGGACGCACCGGAACCTCTATAGGAACCTCTCTTGGGCGGATAAGACCCAGAAGTGCCCGCCTTATTCGTGTCTGCTGAATCCGACCTTTTAGGAGCGGATCTAAACAACAGAGAATCACTAGCTTTCTTTTTAATATTATCATAAATAGCGGAAAGCTTGCCGTCAAAGAGAAGATCTCCTGAGACCGAAGCGACTCTAAGAGAGTTCTTCACCTTAGAATCCACTAGTGTGGATGTAGACAGGGCTGCGTCACGTCTAACCAACTCCAGATTTGCCACTGAAAGGGCGGAGTTACACGTGGAATAAGCTACTGCCCTTGAAAGAAGTCTTAAGGAGGATTGTATATCCTGAAACTCTTCCCCTTGAAGACGCAGTGATAACGCCTTCGTAAGGTGATCTGCGTAAGATAAGGCATCTAAATTGGCTCTGTTAGACGCAATAGCTGTTTCCAACACTGCGGTTGGAATAGAAGCTGACGACGGTAATGATAGCTCTAAGTCTTCCGCCTCGTCGTCCATACGCAGAGGAACTCTCGGTATACCCTGACCTGCCGTGTCGAATTTATTCCTTGCATTAATGAAAGGCAGGTTGAGAGTATTTGCGGACAAGAAGCCTGCTTTCCCTGTCCTGGAAGCAAGTTTAAAAATAGCGTCGTTCAATAATTCAAATGTTCTTGCAACATTATTGGACTGCGACGGAAACTCGGGAGCGATGTCCCTGAACCGCTCGAAAAAATCAGAGTCCAATGACGCTATAATTCTCCTGTCCGGAAGCGCAGCAGTCTGGCCCGACGGAACAACTTGAGGAAGAAAGTGCCGGATGAAGTCTACGGCAGCTTTGTGTTGTTCCGAAAGGGATAGCTCCAATTCATCCGTATCCCTTTCACCATCCGGTCGGACCTCCCGATGTTCCCGGTCGTCCGCCCCCGATGCTTCGGCGGAGCGTACCGACCCAGCGCCGTCGGATAATTCTCGATCCGACACCGTCTCTGTCGGCTGCTGGGATGCTGCGATAAGCTGTGCTATCTGCACTAGAATGTCCGACGTCGAGACCTGCGGAGGAGCGGTCTTTCGCTGCTTTGCCGAGGGCAGCTCCGCATCAGATGGCTCCCGCATACTTTTCCTATGCGAACGTCCGGAGTCCATCGGTCTCGAGTCCCTGGCTGCCGGATGGTGTGACCTGGTCGCCGAATAATCCTTCATCGGCGAAGCTGGCAAGATATCGGAGGTCACGCAGCCAAGGTGCGGTCGTGTGCGCCGGCGAGAAGAGGAAGCCTTAACAGTCTCTGCGGACTGCTTATACAACGGAGCGACCCGAGCGACGGACGTATGCTCCGCTAAAGACACATTTTGTACCATAACATCTGGTCCCAGATGTTGTTGTACGAGAGAGGGGCCTCTCTCGCTCGCGGCCCGGCTGGACCTGGACGAGCTAGGAACCGGACTAAAAGGCTTCCTCCGTTCTCGTTCACTATCCGCCGTCACTGGGTGTGCATCTATTATTTTTATAGTGCTCGCATCACCCAAAATTTCCTCTTGGACCGCATCGGACGAACCCGGCTGCCGAACCATTCGGTGAATGGACGCTACACCGGGCGAGCTAGCGGACGACATTTGTCTAATCTCCATGAGCACTTTTGCCGCTAGCTCTGTATTTAATTGTGACGACGGACGCACACTTGAAGAAGATAACATGGAAACATCACCCTGTTCTGGTTCCTCTGAAATAGAAACTGAGAGAGTAGAGTGACCTTGTGGAGAAAGAGCCGGCATCGCTCTTTCTCCAGAAACAACATATCGTGACACACGTTTCCAATGTTTCTCATCCCAATGTTCACATACAGGACAGGGATTAATGCGAGAACACTGACTACAATTTATGCAATAATCATGAAAGTCAGAGGAAGATTTCTTCCTATTACAATTTGAACAAGTTCCTTTCATTGTGAAGGAACAACAATAAGTCCTAGTTACTCGCAAAAACCCCTGACACAAAGATACATAATAACATGATCCATTAATAAATGAAAAAACAATTGCAAAACAAAATAATTTTGAAAAAATATTTTTTCAGAGAAGCCCAAGTTGCTGAAAAGTAACGTTGAGCCCCGATGGATCCGATGGCAAAGTGTGGTCAAAAATTTTAAAATTATATAAAATAATTAATGAGACACTTTCGGATAATATAAATGTATCTTATAATGAGATAAACTACCTCAAAGGCAAACAGCCCCCCTCAAAAAAGGCTGTTGCCAATGAAAACAAACAGTGTAAACACAGAAGAAAACATGACTCCAGGCACTGAAAAAACTGGCCCGGAATCAGTCCTCAATTACACTCTATCTGATGCAAAACAGAGACTCCCAGGGGAGAATCTGCAGAACATCAGATGGAAGATGCAGAACACAAACGTTATACACCCATGGGTGAAAACGTAACTATGGGGAAAATAACAGAAAACATTCTGTAACCAAGCAACTCTCCCAGGGAAATTTTAGAAATGAAACTTCTCAAAAATATGCCAAAAGCATGGGAGAATTGCAAGGGGGGACTTTAGAAGGTTAGGGGAGAGGAAACACTGAATAAGCAGTGCAACAATTAGCAAGAATGACAACAAGAGGCGTTTGCCTCGAAAATAGGCAACTTAACATAATTTTAACAAAAAATTTTAAGTACAGCCCTGATTATTTTTTGCCACTTCTTTTTTCCTCTCCTCCTTCTATCCTCCTTAGAATCACATTTTCTCCAAGAATTACGTGTCTGGCATCCTTTAAACTGAGATTTACAAGCACAAAGATCAGTGAGATGTTGACTGATGAAGGGCCAAACAGAGAATGATATTTGGCGCCAATTTCGGGACGACTGCGTCACTGCGCATGCGCAGTAGAGTCGTACTATGGAGGTCCTTTAGGACATGATTTCTTTTTGTTTTGGATGCAAATTTTGGGGATTGGGGGGCAAAATTTGTGTTTGGCCCTGGTTTTTGTGGAGTTGGCACCAGCTAAGTCTGGGTCATTGGTACAGTATAAAAATATATTATGGGGCACTAATATACTGTGAGGGCATATACATGTGTGTTGTTTTGAGAAAGCAGCACTCTGTGGACAGTGGCAAGATACTGTCATAATTCAGCAATTTCTTATACATTTAACCCTTTTAACTCTAGTGGTATGTTCCATGCCAGCAATTAGAAGAGTAAATTATTCATTATTTGGGGTAGACTAATCAATATTTTCAACATGCTGCCTTAGGGCTGATTGGTCTCCCCCGCACATTTACTGAACAGCCAACCTATATAATGAAGTTATGACGTATCATGTTTCTGGTTGGAAAGCGGCCACTCGGGTTCAAAGGGTTAAGGTTTCTAGTGTTTGGTGACAGTATTCCATCGAAAATTCATATACTAACATTTTACAGGTGCAATTTACTCTCATCTCTGACTTCGCAGGAGCTTAAAATGGCACCCGTCAATTTTATTCATTTCCAGCACTGCTTTACACAAGTGAAAGCTCCGCACCCATGAATGTTTCAGTGGCAATCTAATCTCCATTCACCATAAACTATACATACCTCCATAGTAATACTGATCAACAGTTTTCAGCCATCCAACATCATCGTGAGTGTGTGGCACAAGATGCACATTCAGCATATCATCTTTCACTGGATTACAACTCTGTCAAGAAAGAAGCAGAAAAATTTACAGTACACCCAGGGCCCTGAGAATATTCAGTATTTGAAATGGTATTCGATTCAACGGCAGTATTCGATTTGAATTTGATTCAGCAATCTGTATCGAATATCTCTGCAATATATCCTTGCAACCTTTCTCTGTCTCAGAATGCACCACATATTGACAGGAGGAAAGGTTCTTTAAACAAGAGGCCCCACAGGGCCTGAAGCGCTCATCTTGTACAGAACACAATTTAAACAGAGTCCAAGAATGAGTCTACATTAAGCAAGCCATCTCCATAGGTTACACTGTCAATTCTTGAGTCCCTCAGGAGTGACAAAAATAATCTGGGCATCATGCCTTTTCTTCAGTTGATCATAAAGTAAAATGTAGAGCTCCCCTATGAAGCCACTTGATACAACCTATGTGGATTAATCTTAGTACCTCCAGAGGGTACTGAATACAAATTTTTTTAATTCTTCAGCAAAATGGCCAATTCTGGCTCCCATAGAGAGCCCAAATATTAACCCAGGCTCTTGATTTGAACACAGTTAAATCTGACTTCCCCAGAGATGTTGTGTACCAAATATGAAAGCATTCTGACTGTTGGATCTGAAGAAGAGAAATTGTAAAGAAATTTTTTCGAATTGCACTAAGTTAAAATTTGGGCTACCATAGTGAACCCAAATATTAACCTATGGATCCGATTTGAACGAACTTGAATCTGACCCCCCTAGAGATGTTGTATACCAAATGTGAAAGCATTCTGACAAGTGAATCTGAAGAAGAAGATTTTTTAAGAAATTCCCTCGTATTGTACTAAGTTAAATTACATGTTCCCATATGGAGTCCAAATATTAACCTAGGCACTCGAATTGAACAATCTGGAATCTGCCCCCGCACCCCCCCCCCCCCCCCCCCCCCCCCCCCCCAGAGATGTTGTATACCAAATATAAAAGCATTCCGACTGGTGGATCTGAAGAAGAAGATTTTAAAGAAATTTCCTCATATTGCATTAAGTAAAATTTTCGGCTACCATAGTGAGCCCAAATATATACTTAGGGATCTGATTTGAACAAACTTGAATCTGACCCCCATACAGATGCTGCATACCAAATATCAAAGCATTCTGACTGGTGGATCTGAAGAAGAAGATTTTTTTAAATTACCCTCCATATTGAACAAAGATAAAATTTGGGCTTCCGTCGGAAGTCCAAATATTAACCTAGGGACTTGGTTTGAACAATCTAGAATTTGAATTCAGAAAGTTAAAAAATTTATAGTAATTTATATATTTTTTATACTTACCAATGACCCAGACATAGCTGGTGCTAACTCTTAAAATATAGGGCCAAACACAAATTTTGCCCCCCAATCCCCAAAATTTGCATCTAAAACTAAAGAAAACATGTCCTGAAAGGCCCTCCACACCTCGCCCCCACTGCGCATGCGCAGTGTCAAGGACGTTCCGAAATTGGCGCCATTTATCATTCTAATAACCAGTGCCTGGTAAGCGCTATGTACTCAGCGGGGAGGCAAGAGTTCCCAACTCCTGGGAGGGCCATCCCCGTCTGGGTCATTGGTAAGTATAAAAAATATATAAATTACTATAAATTTTTTAACATTTTTATACTGTACCAATGACCCAGACATAGCTGAATAGTAAAAAGGCTGGAGGGCCAAGGACATAGAGCAAAATGGAATACGCTCAATAAAATAAAATAGAGTCATCCCCTGTAGGGAAAAGAAGTAATAGGCCTTACATGTATCTTTCTTATTTATGATAAATTAGAAAGATACAACACCTTCCAAAAATTGAGCTTCATACATCCATGTACTCTATTAATATCCAATAATCCTTATACTAATAATTTTTAAAGTAAGCCAATAATAAAGTAAGTCTAGAGAATAGAGACTCTTATACTCCTAAAAGTGTGTGAGAATTGCATAATCATGTCCGTTGACATATGCAATATTCAAAAGCTATACTTTAAAAACTAAGACTTGAATGAATTTTATAAACTTAAACTTCTCACTAAACAACCATCCCAATAACAGCTCAGAATTACTAACTCCGGAGGAGGTATCCCCTTGTTTTCATAGTAAAAACAGGTGACCCAAGGGAACACCCTCCCCCCCCCCCCCTTTTTCTTGCCCTGGGTCAAATAGCCCAGAGCGAAGAGGGCAGCCGAACGGAGACACTGCCGAAACAGACAGCCTACCTAGCTATAGTAGCAACTGTTAAGAGAATGATATTCTGAGCAGTAGATAATAGACCTAACAATAGAGGCCTCCAGAAATGGACTCGATATTTCTGAGATAAAATTCATGAATGGATGGCTGAGCGCAATGAGCAGCCTTCAAAAATCTATAATAGCAACACTATTAATGTAAGCCCAAGAAGTAGAAGAACTCTTACTTCATGAGCCGAAATCTTAAGCACAACTGCTAAGCCAATGATATACCATAAGCAGTACGCTAGTTAATAGAATCCATTAAAAATAAAATGGAGCGTAACGTCCTTCTACTAGACATCAAAGACAGAAGAAGCTTACGCCCTTGTAATAAACAGATATCTGTTTATAAATACATAAACTGTACCCGGAAAGAGTAAAGGTCTATGCCCATACGAAGACGGAAGGACCTTAAAATAATAGGTTTCCGGAAATAGGAGCCTAACTCTTATGCAACAATCCAACCTAAATAGTAACGGAAGTATTGACTCCGAAACTATGAAAGTGAAAAATCATCCATCGATAGTGCATGAAACTCACTGACTCTACAGTAAAAGAGAAACCAACAGAATTACTGTCTAAAAGGTCAGAATTTGAAAACTACTGTTTCCAGAGGCTCAAATGATTACATAGCTAAATAAGAACCGAAGTTAAAATCCGTATAGGAATTTAATCTAAAGATTCTAAGTCTATTTATCAAAAAGTTACTAACTGACTTAGATAAAGAGACAAAAGACTCAATTGTAAACTATCGTAGAGTGCATAGGTATGAGGTAACATAAACCTATAACCTAAATAACAACAGGCTGCAGTAGATCTTGTGAAACAAGTATACTAAAAACTAGCAATGCGTAGTATGGAGGGATCAACCATATGAACATAATGATCCCTACACCACGACGGAAGAGCCTCCACTTTAGTCGCATAGAATAGCGAAGAAGAGGATCTCCTATAGTAAGAAATCGCGTCCAAAGCTCGTCCAGTACAGTGCTTACAATGCAATACGGACCACACAACGGAATACATGAAGGTTGCGACCTTGCTGGTTGTGATAAAGATGACACGATTTACCCAAGTGAAAAAAGATCCTCACATAGAGGAAGATTTCACGTTAAGATCCACAGTAGACAAGAGAGTAAATTACTCATGATCTCTGTGAAGATAGAGATGCTATCAACAGAAATGTATTGTGGTTGTTTATCTTAGCAATACCTGCTAAAACAACAGCGCCGGAGGATACGCGTATCCTATCATTCCGTCCTATAGATCAATAGAGCGTTAACAGTATTAGCTCAGAGATCTGGACAAGCCAACACATACGTCTGCAATTGATTAGCAAGCTGTGTCATAAATAAAACATCATTGGGCGCTCCCATAGATAGCAAATCTGATTAAATACTTGTTTGTTGAGAGTCCATTCTGACAGCAACAAGCGACCCGTAAGAGAACGGGAGTGCGATAAAAACAATCAGACGACCCAGAATATGACGGACCAAAACTGAACTTGGTGTACTATAACCAACAGACGGATTCCTTTCCATTAAATTGAATAACGGAAACAAAAGAGTGCCTCCCTGGTTCCGGAGATACGCCACTACTGTCGAATTAAAGGACAGGAATTTGGGCATGCGTTTCTGAATAATGTTCATGCAATGACATAAAGCAAGCCTAAAAAACATTATTCCGCGGGAAGTTAAACTGATAGCTAAAAGACTGCGGAACCCAAAGACCCTGGCACTTCGAATCCGTAGGGATCAGAATATCCCAATCTGTTTGACTGGCAACCGTCATAACAGCCACACTAGGGTCCGGCAACTGCGGCGGCACTCTCTGAGTCAACCACCGAATGTTTGCCCCAGTCTGAATCTCTTGTAACACTAGATAGACAAGAGAATGTATAAATCAAGCAATTCATGGATTGCCGGAAAGTTGCCGTCGAAGAGAAGCTCCTCCGAGAACGAAGCGACTCTGAGAGAGTTCTTAACCTACTATCCACGCGTGGATGTAGCTAGGGCTGCATCACGTCTAACCAACTCCAATCAGCCACTGAAGGGCGGAGTTATACGTGAACAAACTACTGCCCTCAAAAGAAATTACATTGAGAATAATATCCCGTAAATCTTTTCTTGAAGACGTAATGATAACGCCTCAGTAAGGCGGATTACGTATAATAAAGCGTCTAAGTTAAGTCTACTATACATAATGTCGTTTCCAACATTGAAATTGGAAAAGACATAAACGGGCGAAAAAGATATATGCAGTCTTTAATCACACCGTCTAGACGCATATGAACTCTCGGTATGCCCCTGCTCTGCCAAAATAAACTATATGTAAAAAAGATAAAATGGCAGAAATGAGCCACGCGGACAAGAAACTAAACTATCATGCTTAGTAGCAGGCTTGTATATATATATAATATATAGCGTCGAAAAATAAAACACATGTTGTAATGACAATATTGGACTGCGTCGGTAAGTCAGGGACAAAGTCCCTGTACCGATCGAAAAATCCGAGTCCAATGACGCTATAAGTCTCTTATCCAAGATCGCAGCAATGAAGTCCGAACAATAATCACTGGAAGAAATGCCAGAAGATATGAAAGGCATCTTCCGATACTACTAAAGGGAAAACTCGAAATCTTTCGAATCCCTTTCGCCATCCTGTCGGACCCTATAAAGCGTTCGGATCCGTCCGTAGCTTGATGCAACCGCGGACCGCACCGACCCCAGCGCCGTCGGATAATTCCTGATTCGACCGAGGAAACCGTCAATTGCTGGGATGCTGCGAAACAACTGTGCTAACTCGGATAGCACGTCCGTCACTGAGGCCTGAGGAGCAGCGGTCTTACGATGCATTGCCGCAGGAAGCTCCGAGATCGTTACCCCGTGCATACTTCCAATATGCGAGCGAACGGAGTGTATAGGCCTCGTGTCCTTTGGCTACCGGATGGCGCGACCTATTCGCTGTGGAATCACTGAATGCCGAAACTGATCGGATACTCGAGGTCACGTAGCCAATGTGCGGTCGTGTGCCCCTGCTGTGAGGATGAGGAAGCATTAAAGACAGTCTCTCGGACTGTCCAAATATAACGGAGCGTCCCGAGCAACGAACATATGCTCCGAATGTAAAAATATCTGAACCACAACATGCGGTCCCCTATGTTGTTGGCTTCCTCCGATCCGTCCTCAATCTGCCGTCACTGGGTGAGTACTAAAGTAATTAAAGTGCTCGCATCACCCAAATCTCCTTCCTAGACCGCAACGGACGAACCCGGCAGCCGAACCATTCGATGAATGTACGCTACACCGGGTGAGCTAGCGAATGTCACTCCGTAAGCGATAGACATATTCCATGAGCACTTATTGCCGCTAACTCTTCATTAACTATGACGACAGAGGCACACTTTTGAAGACATCTCCATAACTCTTCGAACAAGAAACCAGAAATGCTTGGATAGCAAGCATAAAATAATAATATATATAGCGTCGTTCAATAATTCGAAAGTTTGTGTGACATTATTGACTATGTCGGAACTGAGGGACGATGTCCCTGAACCGAACCAAAAATTTCTAAGTCCACCGACGCTATCAGTTTCTTATCCGACATCGCAGCATATGTTGTTCCGAAAGGGAAAGCTTGAAATCCACCGAATCCCTTTCGGTATCCCGTCGGACCGGATGAAACTTTCGGACGTCCGTACCCGCTTCCGCGGAGCGTCCCGACCCAGCATCGTCGGATAAAATATATGCGACAGATTCAGTTGATGCTGGGATGCTGCGATAAACTGTGCTATTAAGGAAAGCACGTCCGTTCCCGAGGCCTGTGCAGTAGCGGACTTACGATGCATTGCCGCTGGAAGCTCCGTGTACGTTGACTCCCGCACACTTCCTATGCGAACGTCCGGAGTCTGCAGGCCTCGAGTCCCCGGCTACCGACCCAGCGCTGTCGGATAATTCTCGATCCGACGCCGTTTCTGTCGGCTGCTGGGATGCTGCGATAAGCTGTGCTATGTGCACAAGAATGTCCGGCGTCGAGACCTGCGGAGGCGCAGTCTATCGGTGCTTCGCCGAGGGCAGCTCCGCATCAGATGGCTCCCGCATACTTCCTATGCGAACGTCCGGAGGTCCATCGGTCCTCGAATCCCTGGCTGCCGGATGGTGTGACCTGGTCGCCGAAGAATCCTTGATCGGCGAAGCTGGTAATATATCGGCGGTCCACGCAGCCAAGGTGCGGTCGTGTGCGCTGACGAGAAGAGGAAGCCTTAGCAGTCTCAGCGGACTGCCTATACAACGGAGCGTCCCGAGCGACGGGACGTATGCTCCGCTAACCGACACATTTGTACCACAACATCTGGGCCAGATGTTGTTGAACGAGAGAGGGGCCTCTCTCGCTTGCCGTCCGGATGGACCGGAACGAGCTATGAACCGGACTAAAAGGCTTCCTCCGTTCTCCCTCCGATCCGCCGTCACTGGGTGTGCATTAAGTTAATTTTATAGTGCTCGCATCACCCCAAAATTCCTTCTAGACCGCAACGGACGAACCCGGCTGCCGAACCATTCGGTGAATGGACGCTACACCGGGCGAGCTAGCGGACGTCAAAGGCCGTCGAACCTACTAGGGTCCTCTTAGGCAATTGGCGTATTACATGAGCACTTTTCCGCTAGCCCTTCATAATTGTGACGACGGAGGCACACTGTTGGAAGACATCACAGATACATCACCCTAATCTTGATCGTCTGAAATAGAAATTGATAAAGTAGAGTGACCCTGCGGGGAAAGGACCGGAGTGTCCAAATCCCCAACAACATACCGTGACATACGCTTCCCATATTGTCATCGAAATCATACGATACAGACAGGAGTTAATGCGAGTACACTGACCACATATAGAATGAAAATAAGGTCAGAGGAAGACTTCCTCTTAAAACAATTGATCAATATCCTTTCAATGTGAAAAGAAAACAAGTCCCTGGTACTCGCACTAACCCCTGGCAATCAAAATACATAATAATAATATGATCCATTAATATAGAAAAAATAATTGAAATCAAAATATTTTGAAAAAATATTTTTTCAGAACAGCCCAAGTTTCTGAAAAGTAACGTTGAGCCCCAATGGATCCCAAGCCTAAGTGTGGACAAAAATTTTAAAAATATTTTAAACAATTTATTCAACACTTACGAACAATAATAATGTATCTAGTTATGATTAAAATAACATAAAGATATTATTATTTAGAAATCCCCCCCCTCACACAGAGGACTGTTGTAAATGTAAACAATGAGTGTAAAAACACTAAAATAAGACTCCAGGCACCCAGGCCCGAAATCAGTTACCA